>JAWNNH010000380.1:600000-933034 GCA_035043045.1 Hirtodrosophila alboralis | reverse complement strand
CAACAATAAACATATATTTTAGTTATTTGCCATGAGTAGGAATTTTTATATTTTTCAGATTCAAAAATAAAATGCAAAATTATGCATTTCAACTATTGATTTGTTAAGCCGTATATTTTCTTGGACAGCAGTGTATACTTTTACATGTAGTAATCGGGATTCCAGTTTGGTGGGCGCATATGATCTGGATTTGGCCCAATATGTCCCGGTCCACGCGGTCCAGTAGGGTTAAATGGATCAAAGCGAGCCAAACCTGGATTCGCAGGGAACGGAAACAAATTTCCGGAACCGCGACCCAGTGGATCCAGATCCCCACGGCCAATATCGGGAAAACCAAACGGCCGTGGTTCAAGGCCGTGCGGCACGTATGCTCTAAGAATTTAGCAAGTTAATAAAAAGTAGTCATATTAAGGACGCAAAAATGAATCAGTTTTTTGCCATACCCTGGACGACTGGGCTCCGTTATTCGCAAGGGATCTGTGGTTTGAGCCGGTGGCTGGCTTGACTGCGTCTGAGTGGTTGCCTCGCGTAAGTTTCCAGTAAAAACCTAAAAATAAAAATTCATACGCATTTAAATTATTTTAACAAAAAAAAATTTAACTACTGCCTACCGGATCACATAGTTCTTTGCGAAAGCGTTCAACAATATCCGTTGCGGTTGGCATTGTTTTTGTGATGCTGCCCTTTACTTCGACTACCAGGGTTTCCGGCGTGATGCAAATGTTTGATACATTCTTGGTATTAATATCTAGCAGGTTGACAATTAAGGCATCTTCGGTAATATGTCCAAGCAACAAATATAGTACTTTATTATGTACATATCGCAGTGAGTACTTGGTACTATCGTCGTTCCAATGATCTGGCATCAGTTCACTGCCAACTTCGTCCTCTGATAATGTTTTCTGAAAAATGTTCACCATTCTTTGATACACAAATGTACATATGTAGATGTTAATGTATAGGATTATGTAGAAGTGCATATGCATGTATATATTTATGTACATATGCATTTATGCCACACTTACTCACATCATCTCCGATCCCAACGCAACGAAATTTGTAATGCTTAGTCAGCAGAAAGTGGGCAAGCACTATTAAGAAATCTGCCTTCTTACAAATTATGCCATCTACTGTTTTGTATAATAAATCCCAGCCATAAAAGAAGTCTGAATTAAGCGACTCGGTCGCTGATTTTAAAGTTGAAGGCTCCATTTCTTTAATGATTGTAGATATTGTAAGAAAAAAGATTCCGGATCAAATAGAAATACATTTCACAGGTCACAAAAGTAAGTCTGGTGTCAATAGTGGGGACAAAATAATAATAAATACTTTGTTATCGCATCTACAGTAATCGATTTGTCTAGGCCGCATACACAGAAAAAAAATTACATGTATAACATGCATACATATGTATGTATATATTACTTCTTTTTTTTTATTTAAATGGGACAACTGAAAACACTCAGATAAACATTTGCTCATTAAAAGTTAAGCTAGTTTAGTTGTTGCAACTTACAAGGTATTCTTACGAAAACTTTGAACCAGTTGCCGGTGAATTTATTAATGTTGGCTTATAAATTAATTTTTTAAGCATTAATTCAGTTTATGCATTTTGATTGTTGATTATTAGAAATAAATAAGAAACTATATAAAAGTATGTTTTCTCCCGTTGCTAAGTATTTTTAAGAAAAAATTAAAATGATGGAACACCCTAAATTTAATTTCACTCAAAAAAAGGAAGGTACGCACATGCGTTGATAACTGTAGTTTTGTCAAGCTACTAAAACATTCTTAATTTTTACACATCGCTTTAGCCCTATTAATATAAGTTAAGATTACATTGCCTTATCATTGTTGTCCATAGTAATTTTACGTGTAAGGTAAAACATATATAGATATATATGTACATATGTACATGTTTTGCAACTGCTTATAGCAATCAAGTAATTGAATGCAGTGTTGGAAATTGGGAAAATAATGATACGTTTGTGTACCAGTGCTGTATACGATTTTATATATTTGAGCGTTTGATTGTTCAAATTTAAAAATAATATTTAGATAATTTTTAAACATGCTATGATGTGTGATGTACTTTTTAAATAACTTAATTTGGCAAATCATGTATTGTTTATGTTTTGATACAAATCATATGTGTTCGTGTCTTAATGTATATTAAATAAGTGTGAAAGAGACAACGCTCTGTTAACAGGGTTGCCTATTCTCCTAGCTTGCTAAGTTTTAAAACCTATTTAAAAATATGCTTGTGTTCTAAATGAAATCTTTACATAATAGGGTAAAAATAGCTTTTAAATAAATTTTTTGCTTTTAAACTTTAAATACAAATGGTGATGATAAGATCTTAAGAAAAGAAATTATGATCATTAGGTAAGTTTGGTATTTGGCATTATCGCTAAGTCAGATTTTAAATTACCACTATGCATATGTACACATGAAATTTTGTAATATTATTTATTTCCATATTTATCCAATACATATATGTATAGTATGTTTCATTATCGGTCTAGAGTCAATCTTCTTCAGTATACTTTGTCGGTTTTGCTCGGGTAGTCGGTACGCACGAAGAGGCTGCCATATTGAAAACCGAGATAGTACACGAACATTCGCGTGAAAAAATAATTTTTATGCTGTCAGGCAAAGCAAATTTAACCATTTTAAAGACCAAAAATTTAAAACGAAAATTTAAATAATATAACTGGCAATCAACAAAGGAAGTTACCGCGTTGCTACCTTTATACAGGGTATGCTCCGCAGTTAGTGTTATTTATTGTTGCAAAGAAAACAAAAAGAATATAACGCGACGCGTTGTTTCTGCCGCTGTTAGTTTGCTTGCACTTAGCATAAGTGTGGAAAAGATTTTTTTGATTGAAAATACACGTGTAGTAGTTTCACTTTGAGCGTATATTGCAAAATGAGCAGCACTCCAAGCAACGAGGCTGCGCTGACGCTTGCAATTCCAGCAACGCCGTCGCCATCGGTTAAAGGCATTGACTTTGATTTTTCGAGTAAGTTTACGCCCGCACACCACTTGTGTACATTCTGCTCACCTTATTTGCGTATTTTTTGCGTAGGTACAAACTATAGAATGGACGCTAGCATTTCAGAGGAGGAGCGGCGTTTTTATTTAAAAATGTATCCCTCCGTAGATGTGGTTAACCAGCGTAAAGTTCACTGCACCGTTTGCCGTATGCACATTGGCACAGCGCCTAGCATGGATAGTAACATAAAAATGCATCCGATATTGCGCGTTACGCACTGTATCAAGTGTCATGACTTTTACAACAGTGGCGAGTTCTCTAAGGGCGAAGACGGCTCGGAGTTGTATTGTCGCTGGTGTGGGCAGGGTGGTGAGGTGTATTGTTGTTCCACCTGTCCGTTTGTGTTTTGCAAGTCGTGCATTATTAAGAATTTGTCGCGAGGTGTTATTGTAGACATAGAGCAAAATGAGAACTGGAATTGCTTTAAATGCACTTCAAAAATACTGTGGCCGCTGCGTGCTCAGCACTGGGCACTCATTAACTACATCGAGACCCAAAAAAGGTTAGAGTCGCCCAATTATCATTAAATATTTAAATATAATTAATATATTATTCTGTTCCTTGAATAGCGGTCTGCAATCGTTGCAGTTGTCTGAATCGGAACTACGCCGGCAAATGCATAAGGACAAAAGTACATGCTGCCGATTGGCTAAGGCAAAGGCCAACAGCCTTTCTGACTCCATGGAGAGTTTAGAGTCGAATGTGTCTAAACGCAGTCATGCAAGCTCTATAAACTCGGTCAAAAAATCTCCCAAGCCTCAAGGTCCACCAGCTAAACGGCCAAAATCATCAAATGATGAAGTTGTTTGTACTCCAGATTTGCTTAGCATGCTGGAACCTGATTGTCAAATCTCAGTTACTCAAAAGCCGGTGCAACGCGCAACAATTCCAGCAGCTAACATCACTACAACGCCGCGCATTGTGACCGTACAGCAAAACTACAGTGGACCTAGTCCCAGTAGCAACATCAGTAGTACCAATGGAAACTCAGCTCCTCTTTCGCGCAGCAGCCTTCCTCCTCCGCTGGTGCTGAGCAGCTCGGGCATGCGCTACCGTCAAACTACACCTAATCCAGCTTCAGTGGTGCGACGCACCGTGGTGCCCAATGCTGTACGTAATGTGGGTCCCGTTTTTCATACCATAAATGGCTTTCGTGTCGATCTCAACAGCGCTGCACAGCAGGATTCATATCGCCTGCCAAATGGTCGGCTAATACAGGTAATTCTTCAAAATGTACATATATTTTATGAATTGCTTATTAAGTAGATGGCTATATCTCTATTATATAGAACTTGTAATTTTAAATGTCGTGGTGGGAAGCGGAGCGAGTATCGGGGATTTGAAATAATATTGAGCTGCTCTTTTAGTCTTCGAGTCGGAGATAATAGCTTTTGCCAAATTCTGATAATAATTAGCAATTTATACCATTAATAAATTTCCTTTCATACTTAATGCAGGTGAAGCGTCAGATCCCTCCTATCGGGCAAGCCTCGACAACAATGGCCCCTGCCCCTCTTGCGATGAGTCCACAAGTCATCATTCGTCAACGGCCAGCGCCACCGCCCCGTATGGTACACAGCAATCCCAGCTATGGCTCCAACATGGGCATTTACAATCCGCAAACAAATCAGCAACAGAGGGCTCCACAAGTAGTGCGCGTCAACAATGGAAGCCAAGTACAGTCAGTGAACTTGTCGGCACCATCAACTCCAGTAAACAGTAACGGCGGTACAACCATTATGATGACGCCTGCGGCGGTTGCCAAAGGTCCCACACTGGTGCGTCACTTGTTTCCCAACAGTCCGATTGGAACGGCACGCACACAATTGCAGGATCAGATTTTCAATGCCATGGAAATATGCACTCACCTGACCGGTAAAGTGCAAACTCTTACCCATTCCAACGCGTACAATCAAGCGCGCAGCTATATGGATCTTAAGGAGCTCTACATACATTTGTCCTATCTAATGACCTATGCCATTGGACGCTTTAAGCAGCTGCAGGATAAATGTCTGGTAGATATGCGCGAAATGGGCTTCAAGAACGATGCCAACAGCTTGGAGAACGGTCAGCTGGCTGCCGGTAAGTTCTACAGAGATAAGCATAATTTCAAAAAAATCACCTAGTTTTTGGAAAATCCTTATCAAGAGAAATATGAACAACACGATGATTCATATCTTACATATGTTATACATTATACATAAAGTAAATAATCGGCTAATTCAAATTTAAGTTCCTTGTCCTCTTAAATCAAAACCAACTTGTATAAAAGCATTCGTGATAATGAAAGCATCACCATCAGTAGCGTGTTATTCAATGGATAGGCTGCAATATATCTTATTATACAATGGTCACACAGTCAGTCAATTTTAATAGAGATTAAAATTGAAATGACGCTTGTATGATATAGTGATCCGATAATAATAACACTTCATCATGTTGCACAGAATCATTTTTAATATCGATCTGGAGAGTTTGCTTTTGATATTTTGAAAAATAGAAATGTTTTTCATAGAACTCAATGGAATATTATGTGATATAGTGGTCTGATCTGGCTGATTTTGGGTTATGAACTGCCTGCAAAGAAAGAAGTTTAAAAGGCGTTTCCTTCAACCATGTTGTAAGGGTATAAAAAGTGTACATTGTCTTTTGTGAATATTTGAACACATGGACGGGTGTTTATCAAAAAAAAAAAGAAAAAGTTTATTAAATAGATATCAATGAATGGTAACCAGCATGTAAATGTAAGTATCTTGTGTTGTGTTTATGAAAAACTCTGCTAGTTCCATTTCCTTGACTTTTGTAAGCAGTTCTACGTACATTCAATTGGCAATTTAATTTGATTTATCTCTTGGTCCATGTGTTTGCAAAATATCTAAAATGGCAATGGAATAGAATTCAGCAGCAGTTTTTCGCTTAACTTAAACGTCTCTTCCTTTTTGTCACCTCTGTTTCTTTTTAGCGGTTGATTATGTGTGCTATGGTCAGCTGGACGATGTGGATTTGTTCAATACGGGTTGCAATAGTTTTCACAACCAGGTCTACGAGTATCGCAAGAGTCTGCGTGCGAATCTGAAGGAGGGCGAGAACATAGAACCGCTTCCGCCTTTAATGCCGCTTGGCGTGCGAGCCGAAGATGATCCGAAAGACGATGATAACGAGCAGGACGGCAATGATGAAGCCGATAACGAAAACGATGGCCCAGATGATTATGATGATGAACTGGACGATGATGGCGATGATTTAGATGATGACTACGATGCCCTTGGCACAGAAGAGAGCATGAATCGCAATGAGCAGGCACACGCTTATGACCGAAAACTTACTCGTTTATTGCGCGAATATCCCTCGATCTGGTGCACACGTCATCCAGACTATGGTAAAATGGAGGTTACGCGCAAGCAGTGGCGAGTCATTGCCAGCCATTTTCCACGAGGCGATGATATTAAGCTGCGATGGAAGAACGTACGAAAACGTTATGTGCGCATCGAACGCCTTCTTAAGCACGGAAAACGTTTCAAGGGTTATTTCGATAAGGCCACCAACTACCTAGCCAATAGAGATTTGTCTTGCAACGAGTGGTTAACTGTCGATTGTGGCGAAGTTGACGGCGATGGCTTTGAACGAAAGCAACTTGATGCCATTGAGAATACCATTCACACGGAACAACAGGAATTTAACGATGTACGCCAGCAGCATGCACCAATTAGGGACACACAACGTTTTGCAGTACGCCCGTTAGAAGTGCGTCCACTTGACATGCGCATTATTAACTTTGCAAAAAGCCATCCTGTACTCTGGCGAAAGTCTGCTGATCCTGAGTTTAACAGCATTGATGAACAAACACGCAAGTCGCTGTGGCTTAACTTTTGGAAATCGGCGCCCAGTAAGTTCTCAACAGTACCCTCAGTATAAGTAAATCTATAAAACATATAATACATTTTTTACAGGCTATCGCTGCGAATACATTGTGGAACGCTGGCAGCAGATGTATGAAATGTACAAGTCTTTTCGTCTGAAAATCATCAAGGACAAGCGCAAATTTGCCAATCTTGAGCTTAAATACTCTAAATACCTGGCAAACTTATATTTTCTTTATAAAATTAATGAGCAGGACTTACGGGATGAATTCGAGCCATTACAGGATTGTGTGCAGGATAGTATAGACAGTGGCGACATAGCTGGCAAGTTGAAAGAAATGCCTGACGATAAACAGTTTGTTCAGCAGCTGGTTCTGGCCATGCGCGCCTATCCCACACTGTGGAATTCACGACACGTTGACTACAATGACGTTGGCGCACGTGAATGTCTCTGGTCGGAGGTAGCTAGACGATTACCACGTTTCCGTCGTGATGCACGATCTTGCAAATTGCGCTGGCAGATGGCAAAGTTTGCCTATGAGTGTTATTGTCGCGAACTAAAACGTCAGCCAAGGCCAAATGAAAGGACCCTTCAAAAATTACGCACAAATTTTCCGCTCGAGGAATTGCGCTTTCTCAATATATAAGCATAAGCTATTTAATTAATATACATAATCAACTAGACTAAGCTATTGTTCTCGGCAAGTAAATATTAATAAACTCATAAAGATCTAAAACAGCGTAAACTTCGAGTTTAAAATTTTATAAGCAGTCGCTAGTTAATGGGCCGGTATTAGTAAATGTATGACAGTAAGACTATATTAGACACATGTCAATTTTTTTTCAAATGAATTGATATATTTAAATCGTAATTCTTTGCAGAGAAACAAGCCAGTGATGATGAGGACAACGAGATCGAGATTGTCGAGCCTAAAACTGATACAATTACCATCGATTCCGATAACGAAGAAGAGTCGCCTTCAACATCTGTTTTAAAAATACCAAAGGGATTAAAAATAACATCCGTTACATCCACATCCTCGGCAGTGGATTTAGCTAAAGTTGATCCAGTTACCGGCGACATTGACCCAACCATGGATATTGACGTCGCTGCTTTTAGTTCATCTATTCTGGCCAGTCTGCTGGAAGTGGATATCACTGAAGGAATCGGAGAGGTAAAAACAAATCAATCTATCTCTCCTGGCGGTACGATACGAAAGAAACAACCACGTAAGAAAATGACTCACAAACCAAATCCTGCTCTGCTTTATCTAGAGCGTCAGCGCATGGAAGAAACAAAGCGCAATGACGCCAAGCTCAAAATGAGGGTGATCGTCAAGGTTAGACGCGCAGAGGATGAATTTGAGGTGGCGCGCAAATGGATTGAGAAACATAATAATCGCATTTCCGAGAAATGTAATGTAGAACAGAATAATTCTGGTATGAAAAATGTTGAACACCAGACGAAGGAGTATAAAAGTGAGCCACAGTCAGCGGATAACGCCTATAAAGGATCTCCAAACCCAGCACAAAATGAGAATCTGAATACTTATCAAAATGAAAGCAAGAAGAGTACAAATAAGGATCAAGAAAAGCCATGTGAAGTCGAGCTGATAACAAAAATGGAGACATTAAACGAGACTAAACCTAAAACAACCGAAACCTCTGAACCTGTCTCAACGACCACAGTAGACAAGGGTATAGAAAATATCGATAAATCCGAAGATAATGAAACGTCAGCCGTCGAAGACACAGAAGTTAATAAAATTGCTGGTGCAGAAAAGGAAAAAACGGAAACAATAATTGATCAATCGACGGAGGTAATAGAAAAACTTGGAGGCTTAGAGTTAACAGAAATAATTGAAACAGTGAACTCTACCGAAAATAATAAAACTACTAAAGATGGAGCTGGCCTTGCATTCGAATCAGAATTAAGTGCAATAAATAATGAAAATAAAACATCGACTACCGAATTTGTTGAAAAAGATGAATCAAAAGATTGTGTAACTCTATCGGATAAAGATGAAACAGCTGGCTATATAGCGAGTACAAAGACTGATTCTGTACCGCCAGTAGCTAAAAAATTTGAAGATATTGTAACGACAAAGCCTGCCATTGTGCTATCAGCTAAAGGCGATATTGTTTTCAATATTACCGAAGGTGAAACTGTGTGCAAAGAAACAATATCTCCAACAGCAACTTCACCTGTGCCTGATGATCAGGATGACGAGTCAACTGTTGATAAAGTCACAACAAGGTCATCCACAGAGCCCAAAGCCAAGGGATTAACTCAGACTGTAGCTCGTAACCAACTGAGCCATTCAGAAGCAGACAGCAACGCTAATGCACTTTGATTGGTATTGTTAAATGACTAATTTGAGGTTTTCCGAAGTGATTGTTTGAGGCCTCAAGCAATCAACAGATTACTTTGACATTTGTATTGCTACAGTTATTGGCTTAGCGTTATAAGATTGGGTATAATTTGTTATAGATTTTAGGACTATTTTAAATATTTAATCTTATCATAAGGACACGTTAAGTATCTATACAAAATTAAACTTGTATGTATAGACGTGAAAGAAAATGCAACATATATTATTAATATATTAAGCATTAAGGTTCATTTATATAAACGTACTTTATTTTTCTGTTAAAAATAAACGAGTCGTATTTCAAAATCTCATTGAATGTGAAAATCAGAATAAAAACTAACCAAATTTCATATACATACTAAGAAAAAAAATTGCTTGGAATATTAATAACTTCATTTATTTTCGATTGACATATATAAAATAAATACTTGGCAGAATGAGATTCATTATTTAATGTGTGTCCATAACATGCACATGATGCATTCAATATATATCGATACTTTTGTTGATAGATTATCGAGTACAAATAACTTTTTAACTATCGATATTGATATTTTTTGTGTAGCAACGGACGGCTTCTCGACTGCAACTCAATTCCAACTACTTGATAGAGAGAAGAGATGGCCACACATATTGTCAGCATCATCAGTGCGCGCGATATATTTATTGTTGGCCGTAGCAATGAAAGAATCACATCTAGACAGCGAAACATTAACATGTATGTCTACACAACGAGGCGGAACTATGCAACTATGCATTATTCAGGAGAATTTCATTTATACCTACAACAATCATACAATAAAGTCCGTAACGGCATTAAAACATTGTAATCAGAAATTGCGCCGAATCTTGCAACTACTTTTTTTAAATGCGGCGATAACACATTTGTGTAAAAAAAACGATTTTCAGATTGATCTCTAACTAGCATTATTATTTTTTTTAAGGGTTAGATAAATTAAGACCAAAGCCAAAGCTTTTTGCGCGCGATAACCATTAAAAATTGGTAAAAATGGCGCCATAAAACTGTGCCAATGCATCTCTACGACAGTATATAAAATATACATATGTAAATTCTGGATTAGTAGCTAGTATTAGTATTAGCCGAGTCGATTTGGCCGTCATAAAACTATCTCTCGGAGACTATAAGAGCTAGACACTAAATTATTAATAACGTAGCTGCCACTAAATTCTGTACACAATGCTGCCACCTCGCTGCATTTAAATGTCGCGCTGTTAACCACAATGTTAACTAGGCCGTCATAAAACAGTGCAAATGTATGTGTCGAACTCGTAGATATAAGAGCTAGACACTAAATTATTAATAACGTAGCTGCCACTAAATTTGAACATATTCTGTACACAATGCTGCCACCTCGCTGCATTTAAATGTCGCGCTGTTAACCACAATGTTAACTAGCAGCGCGACGTTTGGGCGGCACTTTTAAAATTATGTTTCTAAGAGTATCTGTTATTGTTTCTATTATATACTCAATATATATCGATACTTTTGTTGATAGCATATCGAGTACAAATAATTTTTTACATATCGATATTGATATTTTTTGTGTAGTAACGGACGGCTTCTCGACTGCAACTCTATTTTAACTATTTGAGAGGAGATGGCCACACATTATCAGCATCATCAGTGCGCGCGATATATTTATTGTTGGCCGTTGCAAGTAAGAATCACATCTAGTAGAGCTGCTGAGACGGCATTGAATACAGCACTCAGCTATCTGAAAGCTGTGTTTACATTACTGGACTTTGCGCAGATCGTGCAAACATCAATTGCATACATCATTCTCTTTTTAGCTTCGCGCACTCGCGGCATCTGTGTGCTTTTAATGGCAGCATAACTTAGCACCAAGTTAAAGAGGAAAGCATGATGGCGGCCTGGCGTTACTTATGTGCTGTGAATTGGTCTGTAAATGGTTGGCTTACAAGAATTAAATAAAAGTATACGTAGTACATGGCTATACTTATACTGCACAATTCTCTTAGTTAAATTGCATATTCTAAGAATTACATGCGATTACTTTTAGTACATATCTAGCTAATAAAAGTGATTTACTTTTATGAATTTACATTTTTGTCTGATATTCATGCACTTTTACTTGTATGAGATATATCTCAGTCACTTATGTATGTTACTAAAATGCACATCACTTGAATTTTTTTACAAAAATTTTGGATAGAATTCAACAGAAAATTGGTGATTATAGTAATTACACTTACAAAAAACCGATTTTCAGATTGATCTCTAACTAGCATTATTTTTTTATGGTTAGATAAATTAAGACCAAAGCCAAAGTTGTTGCACCCTGTAACCATTAAAAATTGGTAAAAATGGGGTCATAAAACTGTGCCAATGTATGTAACATGCATAAGGCGGCATCTACGACAGTATATAAAATATATATGTAAATTCTCGATTAGTAGCTATAGCCCCAATCCGATTTGGCCGTCATAAAACTGTGCAAATGTATGTATGAACTCATAGATCTCTGAGACTATCAGAGCTACACACTAAATTTGAATATTCTGTGCAAATTTTATAACGATCGTATAATAAAAAACGCCGTAGTTATCGTAGAGAACAGTTATGCATACAGAAGCATCCATAGCCATAGCCACTTGCCATACAATCAATGGCCATAAAACTGCTCGAGGTTCAAATTATGACTTGGACTGCTTGATTTGAATGTGTATGTAATATGTGAATTGTGGTAGGATATACTCGACTTAACATTCTTACTTGTTTTTGTTAAATAAGTTAAGTTTTTGTAATTTCCGACATTATTACCAAGTACCAATCATATATGTATAATCAAAAGCGTGTTTAAATTAGACTTTCCTCTGTGTTTTAAGCTCAATATTAATTTTGCAATTAGTCTACTTAAAATATATGTACATGTTTTTATCGATTTCATCAACGTACTTGCCCGCAGTTGAAAAAACCTATACATAGAGCTAAGTAAACAAATGAACCACAAAGTAAAAATAATAGCCAAAAACGAATAGTTGGTAGGAAACATGTTCAATCAGTCATGAGCAGCGTGACTTTTTAAATGCGTTTTATAAATGCTTCCATTAGTGCGTTACGAACAAATGCATCATGTGCATGTTATGGACACACATTAAATAATGAATCTCATTCTGCCAAGTATTTATTTTATATATGTCAATCGAAAATAAATGAAGTTATTAATATTCCAAGCAATTTTTTTTCTTAGTATGTATATGAAATTTGGTTAGTTTTTATTCTGATTTTCACATTCAATGAGATTTTGAAATACGACTCGTTTATTTTTAACAGAAAAATAAAGTACGTTTATATAAATGAACCTTAATGCTTAATATATTAATAATATATGTTGCATTTTCTTTCACGTCTATACATACAAGTTTAATTTTGTATAGATACTTAACGTGTCCTTATGATAAGATTAAATATTTAAAATAGTCCTAAAATCTATAACAAATTATACCCAATCTTATAACGCTAAGCCAATAACTGTAGCAATACAAATGTCAAAGTAATCTGTTGATTGCTTGAGGCCTCAAACAATCACTTCGGAAAACCTCAAATTAGTCATTTAACAATACCAATCAAAGTGCATTAGCGTTGCTGTCTGCTTCTGAATGGCTCAGTTGGTTACGAGCTACAGTCTGAGTTAATCCCTTGGCTTTGGGCTCTGTGGATGACCTTGTTGTGACTTTATCAAAAGTTGACTCGTCATCCTGATCATCAGGCACAGGTGAAGTTGCTGTTGGAGATATTGTTTCTTTGCACACAGTTTCACCTTCGGTAATATTGAAAACAATATCGCCTTTAGCTGATAGCACAATGGCAGGCTTTGTCGTTACAATATCTTCAAATTTTTTAGCTACTGGCGGTACAGAATCAGTCTTTGTACTCGCTATATAGCCAGCTGTTTCATCTTTATCCGATAGAGTTACACAATCTTTTGATTCATCTTTTTCAACAAATTCGGTAGTCGATGTTTTATTTTCATTATTTATTGCACTTAATTCTGATTCGAATGCAAGGCCAGCTCCATCTTTAGTAGTTTTATTATTTTCGGTAGAGTTCACTGTTTCAATTATTTCTGTTAACTCTAAGCCTCCAAGTTTTTCTATTACCTCCGTCGATTGATCAATTATTGTTTCCGTTTTTTCCTTTTCTGCACCAGCAATTTTATTAACTTCTGTGTCTTCGACGGCTGACGTTTCATTATCTTCGGATTTATCGATATTTTCTATACCCTTGTCTACTGTGGTCGTTGAGACAGGTTCAGAGGTTTCGGTTGTTTTAGGTTTAGTCTCGTTTAATGTCTCCATTTTTGTTATCAGCTCGACTTCACATGGCTTTTCTTGATCCTTATTTGTACTCTTCTTGCTTTCATTTTGATAAGTATTCAGATTCTTATTTTGTGCTGGGTTTGGAGATCCTTTATAGGCGTTATCCGCTGACTGTGGCTCACTTTTATACTCCTTCGTCTGGTGTTCAACATTTTTCATACCAGAATTATTCTGTTCTACATTACATTTCTCGGAAATGCGATTATTATGTTTCTCAATCCATTTGCGCGCCACCTCAAATTCATCCTCTGCGCGTCTAACCTTGACGATCACCCTCATTTTGAGCTTGGCGTCATTGCGCTTTGTTTCTTCCATGCGCTGACGCTCTAGATAAAGCAGAGCAGGATTTGGTTTGTGAGTCATTTTCTTACGTGGTTGTTTCTTTCGTATCGTACCGCCAGGAGAGATAGATTGATTTGTTTTTACCTCTCCGATTCCTTCAGTGATATCCACTTCCAGCAGACTGGCCAGAATAGATGAACTAAAAGCAGCGACGTCAATATCCATGGTTGGGTCAATGTCGCCGGTAACTGGATCAACTTTAGCTAAATCCACTGCCGAGGATGTGGATGTAACGGATGTTATTTTTAATCCCTTTGGTATTTTTAAAACAGATGTTGAAGGCGACTCTTCTTCGTTATCGGAATCGATGGTAATTGTATCAGTTTTAGGCTCGACAATCTCGATCTCGTTGTCCTCATCATCACTGGCTTGTTTCTCTGCAAAGAATTACGATTTAAATATATCAATTCATTTGAAAAAAAATTGACATGTGTCTAATATAGTCTTACTGTCATACATTTACTAATACCGGCCCATTAACTAGCGACTGCTTATAAAATTTTAAACTCGAAGTTTACGCTGTTTTAGATCTTTATGAGTTTATTAATATTTACTTGCCGAGAACAATAGCTTAGTCTAGTTGATTATGTATATTAATTAAATAGCTTATGCTTATATATTGAGAAAGCGCAATTCCTCGAGCGGAAAATTTGTGCGTAATTTTTGAAGGGTCCTTTCATTTGGCCTTGGCTGACGTTTTAGTTCGCGACAATAACACTCATAGGCAAACTTTGCCATCTGCCAGCGCAATTTGCAAGATCGTGCATCACGACGGAAACGTGGTAATCGTCTAGCTACCTCCGACCAGAGACATTCACGTGCGCCAACGTCATTGTAGTCAACGTGTCGTGAATTCCACAGTGTGGGATAGGCGCGCATGGCCAGAACCAGCTGCTGAACAAACTGTTTATCGTCAGGCATTTCTTTCAACTTGCCAGCTATGTCGCCACTGTCTATACTATCCTGCACACAATCCTGTAATGGCTCGAATTCATCCCGTAAGTCCTGCTCATTAATTTTATAAAGAAAATATAAGTTTGCCAGGTATTTAGAGTATTTAAGCTCAAGATTGGCAAATTTGCGCTTGTCCTTGATGATTTTCAGACGAAAAGACTTGTACATTTCATACATCTGCTGCCAGCGTTCCACAATGTATTCGCAGCGATAGCCTGTAAAAAATGTATTATATGTTTTATAGATTTACTTATACTGAGGGTACTGTTGAGAACTTACTGGGCGCCGATTTCCAAAAGTTAAGCCACAGCGACTTGCGTGTTTGTTCATCAATGCTGTTAAACTCAGGATCAGCAGACTTTCGCCAGAGTACAGGATGGCTTTTTGCAAAGTTAATAATGCGCATGTCAAGTGGACGCACTTCTAACGGGCGTACTGCAAAACGTTGTGTGTCCCTAATTGGTGCATGCTGCTGGCGTACATCGTTAAATTCCTGTTGTTCCGTGTGAATGGTATTCTCAATGGCATCAAGTTGCTTTCGTTCAAAGCCATCGCCGTCAACTTCGCCACAATCGACAGTTAACCACTCGTTGCAAGACAAATCTCTATTGGCTAGGTAGTTGGTGGCCTTATCGAAATAACCCTTGAAACGTTTTCCGTGCTTAAGAAGGCGTTCGATGCGCACATAACGTTTTCGTACGTTCTTCCATCGCAGCTTAATATCATCGCCTCGTGGAAAATGGCTGGCAATGACTCGCCACTGCTTGCGCGTAACCTCCATTTTACCATAGTCTGGATGACGTGTGCACCAGATCGAGGGATATTCGCGCAATAAACGAGTAAGTTTTCGGTCATAAGCGTGTGCCTGCTCATTGCGATTCATGCTCTCTTCTGTGCCAAGGGCATCGTAGTCATCATCTAAATCATCGCCATCATCGTCCAGTTCATCATCATAATCATCTGGGCCATCGTTTTCGTTATCGGCTTCATCATTGCCGTCCTGCTCGTTATCATCGTCTTTCGGATCATCTTCGGCTCGCACGCCAAGCGGCATTAAAGGCGGAAGCGGTTCTATGTTCTCGCCCTCCTTCAGATTCGCACGCAGACTCTTGCGATACTCGTAGACCTGGTTGTGAAAACTATTGCAACCCGTATTGAACAAATCCACATCGTCCAGCTGACCATAGCACACATAATCAACCGCTAAAAAGAAACAGAGGTGACAAAAAGGAAGAGACGTTTAAGTTAAGCGAAAAACTGCTGCTGAATTCTATTCCATTGCCATTTTAGATATTTTGCAAACACATGGACCAAGAGATAAATCAAATTAAATTGCCAATTGAATGTACGTAGAACTGCTTACAAAAGTCAAGGAAATGGAACTAGCAGAGTTTTTCATAAACACAACACAAGATACTTACATTTACATGCTGGTTACCATTCATTGATATCTATTTAATAAACTTTTTCTTTTTTTTTTTGATAAACACCCGTCCATGTGTTCAAATATTCACAAAAGACAATGTACACTTTTTATACCCTTACAACATGGTTGAAGGAAACGCCTTTTAAACTTCTTTCTTTGCAGGCAGTTCATAACCCAAAATCAGCCAGATCAGACCACTATATCACATAATATTCCATTGAGTTCTATGAAAAACATTTCTATTTTTCAAAATATCAAAAGCAAACTCTCCAGATCGATATTAAAAATGATTCTGTGCAACATGATGAAGTGTTATTATTATCGGATCACTATATCATACAAGCGTCATTTCAATTTTAATCTCTATTAAAATTGACTGACTGTGTGACCATTGTATAATAAGATATATTGCAGCCTATCCATTGAATAACACGCTACTGATGGTGATGCTTTCATTATCACGAATGCTTTTATACAAGTTGGTTTTGATTTAAGAGGACAAGGAACTTAAATTTGAATTAGCCGATTATTTACTTTATGTATAATGTATAACATATGTAAGATATGAATCATCGTGTTGTTCATATTTCTCTTGATAAGGATTTTCCAAAAACTAGGTGATTTTTTTGAAATTATGCTTATCTCTGTAGAACTTACCGGCAGCCAGCTGACCGTTCTCCAAGCTGTTGGCATCGTTCTTGAAGCCCATTTCGCGCATATCTACCAGACATTTATCCTGCAGCTGCTTAAAGCGTCCAATGGCATAGGTCATTAGATAGGACAAATGTATGTAGAGCTCCTTAAGATCCATATAGCTGCGCGCTTGATTGTACGCGTTGGAATGGGTAAGAGTTTGCACTTTACCGGTCAGGTGAGTGCATATTTCCATGGCATTGAAAATCTGATCCTGCAATTGTGTGCGTGCCGTTCCAATCGGACTGTTGGGAAACAAGTGACGCACCAGTGTGGGACCTTTGGCAACCGCCGCAGGCGTCATCATAATGGTTGTACCGCCGTTACTGTTTACTGGAGTTGATGGTGCCGACAAGTTCACTGACTGTACTTGGCTTCCATTGTTGACGCGCACTACTTGTGGAGCCCTCTGTTGCTGATTTGTTTGCGGATTGTAAATGCCCATGTTGGAGCCATAGCTGGGATTGCTGTGTACCATACGGGGCGGTGGCGCTGGCCGTTGACGAATGATGACTTGTGGACTCATCGCAAGAGGGGCAGGGGCCATTGTTGTCGAGGCTTGCCCGATAGGAGGGATCTGACGCTTCACCTGCATTAAGTATGAAAGGAAATTTATTAATGGTATAAATTGCTAATTATTATCAGAATTTGGCAAAAGCTATTATCTCCGACTCGAAGACTAAAAGAGCAGCTCAATATTATTTCAAATCCCCGATACTCGCTCCGCTTCCCACCACGACATTTAAAATTACAAGTTCTATATAATAGAGATATAGCCATCTACTTAATAAGCAATTCATAAAATATATGTACATTTTGAAGAATTACCTGTATTAGCCGACCATTTGGCAGGCGATATGAATCCTGCTGTGCAGCGCTGTTGAGATCGACACGAAAGCCATTTATGGTATGAAAAACGGGACCCACATTACGTACAGCATTGGGCACCACGGTGCGTCGCACCACTGAAGCTGGATTAGGTGTAGTTTGACGGTAGCGCATGCCCGAGCTGCTCAGCACCAGCGGAGGAGGAAGGCTGCTGCGCGAAAGAGGAGCTGAGTTTCCATTGGTACTACTGATGTTGCTACTGGGACTAGGTCCACTGTAGTTTTGCTGTACGGTCACAATGCGCGGCGTTGTAGTGATGTTAGCTGCTGGAATTGTTGCGCGTTGCACCGGCTTTTGAGTAACTGAGATTTGACAATCAGGTTCCAGCATGCTAAGCAAATCTGGAGTACAAACAACTTCATCATTTGATGATTTTGGCCGTTTAGCTGGTGGACCTTGAGGCTTGGGAGATTTTTTGACCGAGTTTATAGAGCTTGCATGACTGCGTTTAGACACATTCGACTCTAAACTCTCCATGGAGTCAGAAAGGCTGTTGGCCTTTGCCTTAGCCAATCGGCAGCATGTACTTTTGTCCTTATGCATTTGCCGGCGTAGTTCCGATTCAGACAACTGCAACGATTGCAGACCGCTATTCAAGGAACAGAATAATATATTAATTATATTTAAATATTTAATGATAATTGGGCGACTCTAACCTTTTTTGGGTCTCGATGTAGTTAATGAGTGCCCAGTGCTGAGCACGCAGCGGCCACAGTATTTTTGAAGTGCATTTAAAGCAATTCCAGTTCTCATTTTGCTCTATGTCTACAATAACACCTCGCGACAAATTCTTAATAATGCACGACTTGCAAAACACAAACGGACAGGTGGAACAACAATACACCTCACCACCCTGCCCACACCAGCGACAATACAACTCCGAGCCGTCTTCGCCCTTAGAGAACTCGCCACTGTTGTAAAAGTCATGACACTTGATACAGTGCGTAACGCGCAATATCGGATGCATTTTTATGTTACTATCCATGCTAGGCGCTGTGCCAATGTGCATACGGCAAACGGTGCAGTGAACTTTACGCTGGTTAACCACATCTACGGAGGGATACATTTTTAAATAAAAACGCCGCTCCTCCTCTGAAATGCTAGCGTCCATTCTATAGTTTGTACCTACGCAAAAAATACGCAAATAAGGTGAGCAGAATGTACACAAGTGGTGTGCGGGCGTAAACTTACTCGAAAAATCAAAGTCAATGCCTTTAACCGATGGCGACGGCGTTGCTGGAATTGCAAGCGTCAGCGCAGCCTCGTTGCTTGGAGTGCTGCTCATTTTGCAATATACGCTCAAAGTGAAACTACTACACGTGTATTTTCAATCAAAAAAATCTTTTCCACACTTATGCTAAGTGCAAGCAAACTAACAGCGGCAGAAACAACGCGTCGCGTTATATTCTTTTTGTTTTCTTTGCAACAATAAATAACACTAACTGCGGAGCATACCCTGTATAAAGGTAGCAACGCGGTAACTTCCTTTGTTGATTGCCAGTTATATTATTTAAATTTTCGTTTTAAATTTTTGGTCTTTAAAATGGTTAAATTTGCTTTGCCTGACAGCATAAAAATTATTTTTTCACGCGAATGTTCGTGTACTATCTCGGTTTTCAATATGGCAGCCTCTTCGTGCGTACCGACGACCCGAGCAAAACCGACAAAGTATACTGAAGAAGATTGACTCTAGACCGATAATGAAACATACTATACATATATGTATTGGATAAATATGGAAATAAATAATATTACAAAATTTCATGTGTACATATGCATAGTGGTAATTTAAAATCTGACTTAGCGATAATGCCAAATACCAAACTTACCTAATGATCATAATTTCTTTTCTTAAGATCTTATCATCACCATTTGTATTTAAAGTTTAAAAGCAAAAAATTTATTTAAAAGCTATTTTTACCCTATTATGTAAAGATTTCATTTAGAACACAAGCATATTTTTAAATAGGTTTTAAAACTTAGCAAGCTAGGAGAATAGGCAACCCTGTTAACAGAGCGTTGTCTCTTTCACACTTATTTAATATACATTAAGACACGAACACATATGATTTGTATCAAAACATAAACAATACATGATTTGCCAAATTAAGTTATTTAAAAAGTACATCACACATCATAGCATGTTTAAAAATTATCTAAATATTATTTTTAAATTTGAACAATCAAACGCTCAAATATATAAAATCTTATACAGCACTGGTACACAAACGTATCATTATTTTCCCAATTTCCAACACTGCATTCAATTACTTGATTGCTATAAGCAGTTGCAAAACATGTACATATGTACATATATATCTATATATGTTTTACCTTACACGTAAAATTACTATGGACAACAATGATAAGGCAATGTAATCTTAACTTATATTAATAGGGCTAAAGCGATGTGTAAAAATTAAGAATGTTTTAGTAGCTTGACAAAACTACAGTTATCAACGCATGTGCGTACCTTCCTTTTTTTGAGTGAAATTAAATTTAGGGTGTTCCATCATTTTAATTTTTTCTTAAAAATACTTAGCAACGGGAGAAAACATACTTTTATATAGTTTCTTATTTATTTCTAATAATCAACAATCAAAATGCATAAACTGAATTAATGCTTAAAAAATTAATTTATAAGCCAACATTAATAAATTCACCGGCAACTGGTTCAAAGTTTTCGTAAGAATACCTTGTAAGTTGCAACAACTAAACTAGCTTAACTTTTAATGAGCAAATGTTTATCTGAGTGTTTTCAGTTGTCCCATTTAAATAAAAAAAAGAAGTAATATATACATACATATGTATGCATGTTATACATGTAATTTTTTTTCTGTGTATGCGGCCTAGACAAATCGATTACTGTAGATGCGATAACAAAGTATTTACATTGTTGTGATATTTCAACAACAGTTTGCTGCTTGTCATTATTTCTATTATTTTGTCCCCACTATTGACACCAGACTTACTTTTGTGACCTGTGAAATGTATTTCTATTTGATCCGGAATCTTTTTTCTTACAATATCTACAATCACTAAAGAAATGGAGCCTTCAACTTTAAAATCAGCGACCGAGTCGCTTAATTCAGACTTCTTTTATGGCTGGGATTTATTATACAAAACAGTAGATGGCATAATTTGTAAGAAGGCAGATTTCTTAATAGTGCTTGCCCACTTTCTGCTGACTAAGCATTACAAATTTCGTTGCGTTGGGATCGGAGATGATGTGAGTAAGTGTGGCATAAATGCATATGTACATAAATATATACATGCATATGCACTTCTACATAATCCTATACATTAACATCTACATATGTACATTTGTGTATCAAAGAATGGTGAACATTTTTCAGAAAACATTATCAGAGGACGAAGTTGGCAGTGAACTGATGCCAGATCATTGGAACGACGATAGTACCAAGTACTCACTGCGATATGTACATAATAAAGTACTATATTTGTTGCTTGGACATATTACCGAAGATGCCTTAATTGTCAACCTGCTAGATATTAATACCAAGAATGTATCAAACATTTGCATCACGCCGGAAACCCTGGTAGTCGAAGTAAAGGGCAGCATCACAAAAACAATGCCAACCGCAACGGATATTGTTGAACGCTTTCGCAAAGAACTATGTGATCCGGTAGGCAGTAGTTAAATTTTTTTTTGTTAAAATAATTTAAATGCGTATGAATTTTTATTTTTAGGTTTTTACTGGAAACTTACGCGAGGCAACCACTCAGACGCAGTCAAGCCAGCCACCGGCTCAAACCACAGATCCCTTGCGAATAACGGAGCCCAGTCGTCCAGGGTATGGCAAAAAACTGATTCATTTTTGCGTCCTTAATATGACTACTTTTTATTAACTTGCTAAATTCTTAGAGCATACGTGCCGCACGGCCTTGAACCACGGCCGTTTGGTTTTCCCGATATTGGCCGTGGGGATCTGGATCCACTGGGTCGCGGTTCCGGAAATTTGTTTCCGTTCCCTGCGAATCCAGGTTTGGCTCGCTTTGATCCATTTAACCCTACTGGACCGCGTGGACCGGGACATATTGGGCCAAATCCAGATCATATGCGCCCACCAAACTGGAATCCCGATTACTACATGTAAAAGTATACACTGCTGTCCAAGAAAATATACGGCTTAACAAATCAATAGTTGAAATGCATAATTTTGCATTTTATTTTTGAATCTGAAAAATATAAAAATTCCTACTCATGGCAAATAACTAAAATATATGTTTATTGTTGCTCATATAATAATATATATAATATACAGATTTCGATAAGAACTGGGAAATCAGCCTAAACATTTTCTTATGTATTGATATAATGTAATATGTGTATGTTTGTATGTACATAAGCGACATTACAAATATGTTTGTTAATTTTACCGCGAATCAGTTTTCAATTTCACAATTAGTGCAACAAAGGTAAAGTCGATAAATGTACAAAGGCACTAAAACTACACAAAATAATGGCGTGTTATTGCGCAAGTCAATTTTCAATTCTTCACGTACGTGCATATGTATTTATGCTTATATCTATATATGTCATGTTAAGATACATTTGTGTGTATGAACATGTGAATACATACATATGTATTCATGATAAAAGTGCATTCAAGAGTTCATACATGTATATGTACATGTGTATAATTATATTTAGTGGATAAACATATGCATACATGTGTATGTATGTTTTGAGTACTTTAGGTCTAGACTAATATTATTTTATCATAATATTTTGCTAAATTATGTAATTAAGAACTCATGTTCTGTGTGTGTTGTTGACTTAAATTATCTCCGCACTCCCAAGAAGGAAGCTGTTTAATAATTTCTTTTAATTTTTAAAAATTATTTGTGCCTTGGCAGCTTAAGAGACGTAGGTTCCTGTAGTGCCTTGTGTTTTTAGCGAAGCTATTTCTGTGTATATTTTTCACCTTTCAGTCCCATTCCCCAATAAACATGCGCGGTGTGGGTACATAACCGCGAGTAGGCAGCGGTAAATGGCGTCCATAGATGTGATTGTATGGTGATTCCACAAGCTCGGAGTCTACAAGAAGCACATTAGACTGACATTAGCAAATACATGTATGTACATATTATAGATTGTTAAAATTATAATGAGTGGTAGTAATGTGAATGGATAATGAAAATTTGTACATATATATGTATGTACATTATACAATGTTAACGGTAAGGTAGACTGTTGCTGTCCAGGGTCAAAGTTAAAGTAAAGTTAGTGAAAAATCGTACAGTTTAAATGGGTATACCAGGTACTAGGTGATTTTTAAACCCAATTTTGCATATACTTAGTATGTACACAGCGCATATCCGACTGGGATTAACATAAACCAAAAAGCTCAAAAATAAATTGTCTTCTAAATAACCTTATTTTAAACACCCCATTTTCAATAGTCAAGTATTTGAATTTTCTTCAAACTAAGACTCCGCGGCTTGCGAGGCTTTAGATAGCCATAAATGGATTCCATGTCGCTAATGTCAAGGCGGCTGGCAGTGCGCCCAGCTCTTTGTGGTTGCGCCTGCAATGGAGGCGGTTTATTGTTTGTTGTTGGTGTCTTTGCTGTTGTTATTGCTGATGTATTATTGGCTGCTGTTGTTGTAGCTGTTGCAGTCATTGCTGATGTTGATATTGCTGCTGCTGCCGCTGCTGTTGCTAAACTCTTTGTCGCTGTTATGCTTTTGTTTTTCCCATTGAAATTATTTTTGTTTTTCAAGACGTCGTCATTGTTTTTGTTGTTAATGCTGCTGCTGTTCAATAGCTGTCGGTTGTTGTTGTTGTTGCTGCAAGAAGTATTGTCATATAGTTTTTTGTGAGTTTTTTGCAAAAGTGTTGCATGCTGCTGGCGTTTGCCCTGCCAACTTGGCGCTGGCAACATCGGCTTATTGTAGTACTGAGACCGTTTGGAGTTTGCGTGCTGCTTGCCGTCATTGTAACTCATGTCCGAGTCGACTGAGTTGGGTACACGCTCATAAATGTTGACCGCCATAGGCGCTTTCCCCACAATGCGCCTACGTCCGCCGTACATATACAGTGAACCCTCTTCGTTAGGCTGCTCGAAAAAACTCTCCGTCGATTGGGACTTGTTGTGTGCTGCTAGCAGTGCAGGTGCTGCCAACTGACGTAGCTGTAGACGATCTGCGTGCATGTCCCTCTTTTTGCTATGCACGGCACGCTGACGATGTGCCCGATGTGTGCGCAACAGGCCTAGGTAGCTGTTATTCGTGTTGCCGTTCATGTTGTCGTCAATGTCAAAGTCCAGGTCAAAGTCGTCATATTCAAAGCTGTCATAGCGATCGTCTGTTGTCATTGTTGTTTGCTCGTCTTCCTGCACCTGCTCAAGCACCGAAATATCGCTCTCACTGCACCATTTGGCAACGCCGGCATAATGATCCACTAGTCCGCCGCTCAGACGCTGATGCCGTCGTAGCTGCTGGTGGCTGAGACTACGCTGCGGGCGTGGCGCCGGCACTTCGCCGCACAGCGGCGCCAGCGCATAACAACTAACACAGTTGCAGGTATTCTTAGATGCCAGTTGAGTGCGACGCATAGACAAACGCCTGGCTCCTTGACGTACAGCTATCTCCTCCAAGTCATCGTAGTATTGAGAGTGCGGAAAGTAGCCGGCAGTTGAAGTCATCTTGGTTTGCAAATGACTCTTGTGATTCCGCCGATGACAATAGCGGTGTTGGTGCCGATGGTGAGCGTGAGCATGTTGAGGGTGTGGGTGCAGTTGCGGGTGTTGTTGCTGGTTGTTATGTGCTATGTTGTTCTGATGGTGCTGATTGTGGTGTTTGGCTATCGGCACTTGTGCCGTAGTTTGTGTATTAGTTGCTGTTGTTTTTGTTGCTGTTAGGTCCGTTGGTAATGATTTTGGCTGTTGTATTTGCTTTTGCATTTGTATAGCGTGCGTTTTGTGTTGTTGCAGTTGATGTGGTGGTAGTTGTGGTTGATAGCCGCCCTGTTCATAAATACCTATGCCACTCTCATAGCTGCGCGTTTGCCAGATCTGATGCTGGTGATGGTTTGGAGACTGGTGGTGCACGGCATGCGCTGCTGCCGCCGCTATCAGCTGCTGCTGCTGCTGCTGTAAATTGTGCGGATGAATGCCAGCCAAATGATTGTGTATCATCGATGTCTTCTTTTGGCTAAGCGTGCTCATACCGTTGCTGCTGCTATTCCCGTTAATGATGTTGTTGCCATTACCATCCCTTTGGTCCTTTGAAACGGACTTGGACGTCTTGACAAAGTTGGGGACGCGTGCACGTAAGCCACAATAATATGGATCATCTGAAAGTGCGTGTGAATTCATTGTTGTTATTGGATAATTGATTATGTCGAACGTCTTACCATATTTCTTGTTGTCCTTGCCTTTGTCAGACTTGCCGCGAGACAATTTTATTCTGGTTTCCAAATCAATATCATCATAGTCTGGCTGCATATGGCAGACCAGTTTAAATAGTATGCAAATGAAAAAAATTAAAGATCATTTTGTATTTTAATATGTAATTTTTAAAACAATTTAAAATTTTGTAGTATGCGAAAACCATGCATGTTAGGTAACTTTACGAGCTGCCTCTGTTTAAAGCGTCAACATAATACTTGCTTATACATATACATTTTGAAAACTATATGCTTTAATTATAATTATATTTGTAATTACTCATGTTAATGTCATCTGTTTATATTATCTAGTTAATTATCAAATATTAAGCATCAAATATTTATTTAAATTTGAATTTTAAAATTATCATCAAAATCAAACAACTTGAACAATATATGTACATACATACATATGTATGATGCATTCTTCCCAGTGTGTATCAGCATGAGTGCGACGATTACATTGAGCTATAACTGCGCAAACTGACCATGGTCGAGGCAGATACATTTGTACACAGCAATAGCATTAGTCTAAAGTCGCTCGGTCGTTGGGCCCATTGGTAACCATTGGAAACATTCCGTACATATTAATTACACGCGATTCGTTTGCAGTTATTTTTTGGCCTGTTACTGAAATTCGAATATTATTGGATGCAAGCCAAATGCTTGGTGAAGCTCAACGAAGACAACGTTCAAAGCGAAATCGTCGTCGCAATAAGTAGCATGGTATTTTTTTATCCATTCTCCTGGCTGACTGAACCCAGGGAGGAGGAAAGGGCAGCACTATGGAGGTTTAAGTGCGGCTATTTTGAAACATAGACAGCCCTGTGTTATTGTTGCTGGTGTATTAATTGCCACATTTTTTGTGTTTTTATAGCTCTTACAATTTTTTTTGTTATACTTACATTCATACATACATCTTTTATACACGATAACAGTTGGAAACAAGTTGCAACTTTAGCGAGTTTACTCACCTTTGGAATTAGATCGTGCGAATAGACATTATCCCTGGGCGGTAATTTGGGTGGCTTCTCGCTGCGCTTGTGCGCCAACTGCTGAGTCTGCAATATCAACTGTTCCCGGGTGGCAGCCACATGTCCGCTGCTGCCATTATTTAAATGTTTTCCGAGGTGCTGGTGTTGATGCAGCTGTTGCTGGTGGCCGCTGCCAAATCCTGAACTGCCTGAACTTCCGTTGCTGCCATTGCCGGCCACACTGTAGGGATCTTCATCGGGTATAGGTATACGTGGACGATTCTTGATGTCTACTATGGGACGTTGCACTGAAAGAGAAAAATCTAGTTCTAGAGCTGAAGCTAGCGACAAAATGAATCGACTCGTTGCAATAAAGAAATAAATATAGGGCACATCGGCACAGAAACACACACACTGACAATGGAAGCTGCTACCAACTTTGTAATGGATTAAATAAAATAAAATTGTACTTGTAGTTAAATCACTAAATCTTATTTACAAGTGTTCTCCATATTCATACTATTCATCTGAGAGAAATTTGATAAAAATACGTAACATTATCACCTTGAAAGCATTAATTTCGCTATACAGCAAGTTTGGTGTCTCTATGTCTTTAGATCTTATAGTCCCTACAGTCAATACGCATACGATACATACGGACGGACAGGACATAATCAACTCGGCTATTGATGCTGATCAAGAATACATATAGCTTGCATGTTCGGAGATGCCTCCTTCTGTCTGTTACATACATTTTGACGTTGTTTTGGCTGTACCCATAATATCTATAACACAACAGAATCACACAGAGCGGTACATAGAGACGCATTTTTAACTTACCTGGCGGTAGCTTGCTCTTTAGCATATCCATAGCTACCACATTCACAATGAGCACCCAAATGGGGCATTCTAAAATGTCATTCTCCGTTTTGACAAAGGCTACTACCGATAGACATTGCGTTTCCAAACGCCGACGATCTGGATAAGCACGGCGTAGCTCACGATTTACGTTCGACTGAAACTTCTTCATGTCGAAAAGCTGCACGCGGGCAATAAGGCAATAAATTAGTAAGCAATAACAGAATTTATATATGGTTCTAAGTAGCTAGTAGCATTGCTACGAATAGATTTTTTACCTTACCTTGACTATTTTTTCGCTTTCAAGTGCCTGATTTGGGAGCTTCAAGATTTCGGCACCAATGGAGGTCTCCTCGTTGGAATTACTGGCTGTACTCTTAACGAAAACATTGCTTTTAGCATAGCGACGAACGAGTATATTTCCAGCATCGTCCATTTTGATTTTAACGCCCTAGAAGTTTTAAAATAAAAATGTTGAGAGAAATCTACAAGAAGTTACCTTTTACCGAGAACTGCCAATTATATTTCTGATTTACAGATACAGACATACCCATCAGTCGGTGAATAATTCCCTCCTACAGTGGAGCATTTTGTCTTGAATAACTTGAGAAAACTATTTGATAGTTTTAAAACTTTCTCGAAATTCTAAACAATGCCATGTGTTAAAAATGTTAGTTACAAATAGTTTTGGCTGTTCATTCATTTTGCAAACCTAATTATCCCCCTGCTTTTTACTCAATTGGAATGGTTATGGGATATAAAATTGCGGTTTTCGCCTACAGGTAAACAGCTGACGCGCTAATGAACGTTTCTTGTTTTTGAGCGCCATCAATCTGATTATTCTTTGTCAATATGCAAATAAATTAGGTAGACCTTCTTTGAAACCGTGTTGCTCACTTTAATGAGCCATAAAGTACATTTAACACTTACCTGGCCGATAACACGTTTAAGCTCGTCCGTCTTCTGATCTCGCATGGGATTGTCGAATCCACATAGACCAATGCTAAAAAAATATGAAAGATTAAACAAAATAACAAATAGTAATCTTAAAACTTATTATAAAAACATATGAAATTCTGATCAATCAGTACAGTACAGTACAATACAGCAGTATTAGAAACACAAAATATAAACAACTAAGAATGCTCTAGTCTATAGTATATCCGACTACTGTATCCGGTTCAAAAACCGCAGCCACATATACGTGTTCACATATGCATTGCATGTGGGTGCGCGTTTGCATACACATTTGCATCTGAAGTGCGTACTCGCCTATATCGATAATAACCATAGACAACACTCAACGATATCCTAGCGATGAAGAAGAAGCAGGAGCTTAGACGATAGACGTGCCAGCGGATAGACGTGCCGCGGGTAAAAACATTCGACGACACCGACGCGTGTGTTGACAGACGGTCACACACACACACACACACACACACAACAAACGACGCATCATTTCTATTTCGTTTAAAACATTGTTTCGTTTACATTATTACTAATTTCAATAAACTTATACTATAATATAATAAAATCCCACATGCATATGTACATACATGAAAGAAAACACACAACTTCAGACGGCGCGCCGAGCTGACTAGTTACATACCAAATTCGATGTCTCTAACTCTTATAGTTTCTGAGATTTGTGCGTTCATACAGACATGCAGACAGACGGACAGGGCTATGTCTTATGACCCCCTTTACCCATTTTTAATGGGTGCAGGAGTTAAAAATATGTTAAAAAAAAAACAAGAGAAACCGCACTCAGCACTATATGTAACGTTCACTTTCAATGGGTTTGAATTGAATTTGATTCAAAAGCTCTAGTTATGAGTCACAAGCTAAACCAACATTTTGTTACATTAAACTTCTTACAAAACATTTGGCCAACAGACAATGCAAGCCAAAAGGCAGCAGTAGCAGAAATGTGTATTCGCGTGCTACAAATCGCATTCACAGTGATCAATGCGGTTCCCGTGAAGTGTGGCAGCTGCAGCCGAAAATTTATAATAAACATTTCATATTTGTTATTGGTTTGTTTAATAGCATAAGGGGCTGTGACTGAGTCATGCTGGTTATGTTAGATAGTTGTCAAGTTTGTTTCCCAAATCTTTTGTAATAGCCTCTCTAAAAAAAAAAACTTCATACAGTTTTTTGGTGCGAGCCATAGAAAATACATGGCTTTGTTAAATTATTATTCCTTTAAGGTCGTCAAAATGTCGGCCTTAATGCTAACAAGAAGCTGCAGAGGAAGCTACAAACGTCAATCTGCCAGCAGCAAAAAATAAAATGAAGCTAATTGTAATTGTCGTTCGCAAAAGGCCCCCACAAGGCTAAGGCTGCTACTGATGACTGTTGCTGTTCCGATCATTGTTGTTATCTGCACTGTTCTGGTATCTGCTGTCAAGCTTACTTGACGGTGTTATGTTTTATGTTAATTTGTATATTGAAGTACTGCCTGTAATTTAGCAAAGCGCAATATAAACAGCAGCATCAGCAGAAGAAGAACGACAACAATTGCCGTTGGCATTTGGCCATGTGTCTTGGTTCTGCGCATAACATCTGCCAACATCGACGTCGCGGCTGTTCGCCGTTGATTTATTGGCTAAATACTTGTAAAGTCTTTGAAATGTGTGTCAAAGTTTCCATGAAATGAAATCGACATGGACTGGTGCTACTGTCGTTGGTGGGTTATGTGATGTTTGTTTGCCTTTCAAGGTTGCCCATACACGAAGCGGAATTGTAGTACTTTTGTTTTTAAATCATTCGTTTAATATAAACTTAAATTTAACGTAAAGCAAAAACAAGATTAAAAAGTAAGAATGCTTTAGGCGAGTTTACCCGACCAAGGAACACCCTGTACCCAGTCAGTGGTCCATAAACACAAATACACATACATACATACATACATACATACACTAGCGGAAATTTGAAATATACTTGATGTGCGTATGGTATACAGAAACTTATATTACAAATTTGGTGTCTCCTCATTAAGACGGACGGACAGACAGACAGACTCGGATGTTAACCAAGAATATATATACTTTATATGGTTAAAGATGCCTAGCTCTGCCTGTTACATACGTTTTCACAGTTTTATGACCCCCTTTTACTCATATTTAATGTCGTAAAAATGAATCGCATTTTCATTTACTTTGGCAAGAACGCAATCCCAACCAACAAGCAAGCCTACTACCAATCATTAACCAATGCACAGCTTTAAACAAGCTTACATTCACTTCGATGTGGACAACATACTTCTACTATATAAATGTAAATGTATGCATATATATATATATAAACATACATTTATATATATGTGCATATCGGTTGCAAGGTCGTCCAGTATAATAAATGCATATAAAAACTGGACCTGACACGCCTAAATGAGCTAAAAATGCGAAAGGCACTGCACAGTCTGGTTTGTAGTTGCTGCCAATGAAAGCGAGAGCCCGAGTTGGACCGGGTGTCAAGATACGAAAAGCTGCACAATTTGGAGTTCAAGTTAAACATGTGCAGTGGGTCAAAACTTGCAAGGAGAGCTGTAGTTGTTGTGACTGTTGCTGCTTCTTCAAGGAAGCGTCATCGAAACGAAAATGCAGCTAACGGCGACTGGTTTCAAGCGGTCCAAAACTGGCACTGCCAACGCTTTGACCTGCGGGCTAGTTTTGCATGAAAAGACACAAGCTATAAAGCAACAACAAAAAATCGGAAAAATGAACAGTAACAACCGGTTTAGCTTAAAATATTGCATGGCGTAATGTAAGGCGCAGACATGTAGAGGGAACTGGTAACATTAACGCAAGAGAAGAAAAAAGCAACCAAATGATTAAAGCTCAGTTCATCAACAAGTTCGACAGCTAGGTTGGAAGCATTGTTAGTTCTACTTTGCACTCATTGCTTATATTATTTGTTGACAACTTCTACTCACACACCTTAAACTCTGCGAAGGTCGTTTTAGTTTTTGGTTTCGTGACGCGTGTTCCACACAAAACTGCAGCAATCAGACAAAAATTTTTGCGTTTTGCGATCAGCCAGTCTCCAATTGCGGTTTTGTTGTCGGATTCCTATCCGTTACTGTTGTAAGTCAAAAAGTGTTATTTGTCTGCTTTAAATTAAAGAGTGGCCTTCGTTAGCCTCGGTTTGCGCCTTTTTGCCTTACTTTTATCTGCACGAAATGAAATGTTGCAATCAACAGTTTGTAGTGCCCTGTTTATATCACACTGCGCCCGATATTACCGCCTATATTATGATTTGATTAAATCTGTTACCAGCAAAATGCAAATTTGATTGAGACCGCCCACACAAACAGCAGCAACTTAAGACTACAACTGTAGTTGGCTGAAAACACATACTGTCATAAGCAGAAAATTTATATTGGCGTCATTTCAATTGTTGCACAAGATGGTGGCAGACATGTAAGTGGTCTGGCCATGAGTGCTTAAGGGTTTGGCCTTAATTAAATGCGCTTGTTGTGAAAACAACAAGTATGTTGCAGCTGCATTGGTGCACCAATTGGTATTGGTGCACCAACTAATGTGTGGTCTTCAGTATCTACACAACAGCTACAAAGTCTAATTAATTAATTTGCATGTAGCCGCTACGACAACACAGCTATAAATAGTCCCTAGGTGCGAAAATCTACAATGTTCAGCATGCAACAAGGGACATAAGAGTATTTAAAAGAACCGAAGTCGAGTTACTCTCAACCTATAAACTTTTAAGGGCTTTTACAAATTCACAATTAAGTTTGATGGAATATATATATATATATATATATATTTTGGTTTATATACTTATAAAAGTTAATATAGGCAAAGAGCATTATATGGTTTTATATACTCTCTAAACCCAGGAAAAGTTTTACTAACTTATATTGTCAATGTAGCGGACTAGACTAGAGTTTTCAATAAAAATATACCCTTAGCGTTTTTTCAAAAATTACTCTACAATTACTTTGGCAAAGCTCGCAGATATATTGTTATGCCTTCTGCATGGATTAACTATTTTGCCTGACTTTCTGTGAAAAAGGTTGCGTGTGAATGTTCTCAATGTATGTGATAGGCTAAAGATTTGCCTTTAATGTAATGCATTTAAATGTAATGACCAGTTCTTCATTCTGTATTAAATAAAAATAGGTAAGATGGGTGTGCTGAAAATTTGCAACAATGCTTAACCGGCAAAAGAAAACACACCTGACACTATAAATTTCGTTGAGTGTATGATCAGAATTAACAACTATGCCGACCCAGCTCGTTCCAATCTGTATATCCAACTTTGTGACTAAGTCGGTCCCAGAGACTATAAAGAGCCTTTCTCATTTGTTGCATGGTATAAGTTCTGACTTTTCTGACGTGTACGACCTGCCTGCAGGGTATCTCCTAGCTAGTCTAATGATATTGGTTTTTAAATCATAGTATGTGAAATATGGTAAAAAAAAAATAAAAAAGGACTGACAGCAATAGTATTTGCGGTTAATTAAAAAACAAGCTCGATAGTTGCACCTAAAGAAAATACGTATATCGACAATGGTTTCACAGACCACATACTCACACGACAGGCATTCTTATGACCGTTGGCTTTATGTGGTACTGTTTGATGTAGCGCCATGTCAATTGATTAACTTGACGCTTTGAAATTTAAATCAGTTTAACTAAGCCCACCGTTGATTGCAAGGCGTATTTAACCAGCAATTGACATGAGCAAGTAGCGAACAAGAACCACACTGACATCGACAGTAATAGATCGTTGTGATATTGAATTATGTTAGTTACTACCCAGCTGAAAGAAAAGAAACTGCAGTCGCGTTAACAGCAAAATGATAACTGCAATTTGTATGGCAATCTGTGCTGACCTCGTCACGAATAATCGAATGATTTTTGTTATTATTGTTAATTTCATTTGACTTTTAAGTAAATGATATCGAAGTTAGTCAGCGGCTTCGGTGAGCCTTTTTCACCATGTACCCATTAAAATTGAGAAAAAGGGGGTAATAAAACTGTTCAAAAGTATGTAGCAGTATATAAGTATATATATATTCTTGATCAGTGTGTCTGTCTTCGTGTCTGTCTGTATAAACGTGCAAATGAGACACCATAACAGCTAGAAACAACAAATATGGTATATAGGTTCCAGCTATCAGCTTAAGTATTTTGCTTGAATGCATATCCAATGAACTGCTTAAAATTCAGCTACTGCTCTGCTAAATTTCAACGAGTTTGTATATGTGGGTAAGTATTTGGGATTGTGGATTTTGGACTTGGCCTAGGGTGTCCCGTAGTCGGTTTTCCTCGACTAAAGCGCTCTTACTTGAAAGTTTATATAGTTTCAGTTGACATTTTACTGGCAGCATTTTCATTTTGTTGTCGCTACAAAGGAAGCCGCTAAAGTGGAATAACAAAACAATGCAGGTGAGGTCCTTTTCTGGTACCGTTTGTTGTTGTTCTTGGAACTCTGCTAACAAAATGACGAAAAGAGCTTTAAGCTTGAACTCTGTTTAATCAGCACATTTTTGAACTAATACATTATACATTCGCTGTTCATTGTAGTGCTCATATAAAAACCTGAGTAAACTGCTCTTCATTATGCAGACTTCTTGACATTTGGGCTGAAGTACCAGTGTCGAACACTTCACGCAGAGTGGCTTTTGTGTCTGCCTGAATGCGTGGAATGTCTCAGGCGCTTTACAGAATTGTCAAGTAATTGAGCCAAAATCGTTTGGCATTTGCAATTTCTGGCACGCAACAACGAAATCATTTTGAGATAAAATATGTTAATTAGCCTAAACTGCAGCGCGTTGGCCCCAAAATTGGAACCAAAGCTGAAACAAATATGAGGAACTGCTTAGTTTTGATTTTATTGGGGCCGTCAAAAAATAGAATTTTTCAAAACAACTCTTGAAAACTTCCCTCGCAACGGAAATCCCTCATTTAATAGATATACATACATAAGCGCAATTATTAAAACATTTTCACTTGTTGCTGTTGGATGTTACTAAAAATAAATTTTTCGGGTATAATGAAAAGCTACAAATTGTTGCTGTAAGGTCACTAATGTTGAAATTTGCATTCGTTTTATGGGTTATCTGAAGGTTCTTTTTTCGATTACGTACATCTAGGTACTACAAGTTCAGGTAGGCTATTAAATTAAAATACCGCAAACCATCAATTTGATGGGTGTTGGACCAACCTGCCTACAAAATCCATCGCTCGTTTGAGAGCACATCATCTGTAATTCAGTAAATTATTATATCTTAGAGAAAAATTCAAAGTTTCTGCTGTTGCTGCTGCCCTTGCTGATTTTCGTTGCCAGTGGGTCAAGGGCATTGTATCAGACAAATTTGTGCAATTTGCGCTAAGTACAGAGTATCACAATTTTACAACAAAATGTGCAACGCATTGTAGCGATATATATGACCACAGAAAGTAAATATTTACTGGGTCAGAGAACACATTAATGCTTACACATGTTATGACATAAATAGTTACGCCCATTAGCGTGTCCTCAAGATTATTACAAAGATAGCTTGTCTATCTGCTCCTCTAGCCGATTTTCTAGTTTTTATTTTTATATTTTTCAGTTTCTTTTGTTTGAAACAGACGGCAATTAGAAATAAGTCCTAATTACTTACCGCATGCCATCAAAGCCGTCGTCAGAACCATTAATGGTTAGCACCGGAGCACGCGCGTATGCCTTAGCGACACGTCGATTGCGTTCAAATACAATTACTTTAGCCCAAATCTCGTCATCGATTTGCGTCCATTTGTCCAACACTTCCTGTATGTGTTCCTGAAGAGATACAAATTAAACAGTATAGTAAAATGGTATGAAATGGCTGCAACATCATTGGCAATATACAATAGACTTTTACGAAAAAGTGGTTGCTTGCCGACCATGTAGATAAAAAAGAAGGAAAAATCGAAAACTGCTGCAACTGGAAATGCAAGCAAGTTTCACTTTCCACCAGAGTGCCTATGTCTGCGAGTGTTTTAAAGTATACTAGTTGTGTATGCTTTTGCCAGCCAAAGTGAACGGCCTTGTTTGCCGCTCGAGCTCGAGCTTGGGTTTCTGTTTTTATTTTCCATGTTGCTTTTCGTTCATTTTACTCTCTATTTTTTGTTGTTTTTGTTTTGTATTTTATTGTTGCTGTTATTACAAGCGACTGTGTATCGTTAGCTGTTGTTTGTAGTTTGCTAAATATAAGTTAAAATCAAACCGGAGCAAATGTTGGCACGTAGCGCGACAGTGAGACGTGGTGCAGTAAGACATAAAATTATAGACAACAGCGTTTACTGCTTTTATTTTTGCTATTTTATATGTAAAGAAATTTCGAGTGCTGCAAGGCTTTCGATTGCACTGAAAAATGAAAATTAAACTGGCGCTTGCGTCATGCCTAAGAGCACAGCGCATAACTTGGAATTTAATATACATATTTATTGTATGTAGACTATATATGTAAGTATATACACCTAAAAAGTCACGATTAAATAAAAATACTCACAAAATTAATAAAATTTAAAAAAAAATGTACATTTTAAATTTGTTAACAATTTCTGTTATTCCTTTAAATAAAATGAAAAAATTAAAGTGTGATTTTAAAAAAATTTTTTTTTGTGTGTGAAAGGTTGCTTAACAAAAACTATAAGATTATTTGTCCTGAATGACTGACTAACAGACTTAAGTTATAATGCAAAACAGAATTTTACAGTACATGGTTTCTGTTATGACAAAAATTATATTTAAACATATGCTTAAACTGCTCTTACCAAATATAACTTCAAGCAAATTTGAAATGTGTATATATTATGACCGCTCTCATATAATGAAGACTTTATGTCATATATAAATAAAGAGTACAATTAACCCGAACAAAGAACACGGTCGTAAACAAAGTCATTAGCCCAGTAACCAACATGCCCACAGTTTTATTCATTTTGGGCAAAGTTCAGTGTTTTAATTGAAGCATTGTCCCAATAAAAAATATGAGAAATATCTCAAGCAAATACCTAATGTCTGTTTTTGGTTTAGTTCTAAGCATAGACGAATACATTCAATACAACACACACACAGAGTGGTAAACTTGTCTAGGCAGCTTGCTGGTAAGATACTGAGGCTGGGTCTGAAATTAAAGCTAAAGCTGCTACCACTTCATGAGCAGGCCGCACATATAAAATGCAAATAAATCATGTAGTAAAACTTGTTAACCTTTTCAAATGCTTTTGGCTTTATATATTATATTTTTATGTATGTGTACATACAGCGTATAGTTTTATGTATGTGTACATACAGCGCACTTAAGCTTTAATTTGTTTGTGCGAGTATACAGCACTTTTGATTTCACTTCAAAGTCGTATTGGTTCTTTGGCTTGACTCTGGCTCTGGTCGTTTAGGAAGATTCACTTTTGTTGTACAGGTTTTAATTTTTGGCTGTCAAGAAAGAATCTGGTAGGCTTAAGTGTCATGTGGCCAAACAAGTTACAAGTTGTTTCTCTGTTTGTGTTGTTATTGTTATTTATATTTCTAGACCGCCATCTTTTGCCTGTGCAATCCAAAAGTTTACGAGACGACCCTAAAATGCTAAAGTTCAGCTTAGCAAGCTTATGCTGTTAGGTTGCAGATATTTTGGCTGTTAAGTTTAAGTTGATGTTGCTGTTAAAGAAGTTGTTGTTGTTTTTAATTAGTCCGTTTTGTCAGCGCTGGCCACGTTTTAAAGCATGTGTACACGAAAATTAGCACAGGGTTTGCATGTGTGTGCTATGAAAAAGACGAATAAATTCTAAAAACACAACTGAACTGGTTTTTCAAACCACATATTTTATATGTAAATTATAATCGACTCCACAACATGAATTCAGAAATATTGTATATACGTTTTTATATAGCTGTGATGCAAATTTGAAATTAGCCGAGAATGAACTTTGAGGGAATTTTAAATGTCACAAAATCACAGCTCCGAAAATATATATAAAATGAAAGTGTTTAAATAGAATGTGTTTAATAAAAATGGTCTATCCCGGAACACTTTCTACCCAAGTCTGGAATTCTTAAACACATCTTTACACACGTATGTACACATACATGCACTCAATTTAATATAAACAAGTTTATAACTAAAATAGAAAGAAACGGCGAAACAGCTTTATATACCCTTGCAATTGTCTCCTAATAAAATTTTAATGACCAACTTTGGTTTTGATATCTTACAAACAAAGTTTTTCGAACGAGCACTTTTCGACCGATTGTTCCTATTGTAGCTATAAGATATAGTAGTCCAATTTTGTTAAAACTTGGTCAGATTATACAAATTGTAAATATGCATCGATATACCAAGTTTAGTTTTGATATCTTGAAAAACAAGAAAGTTATTCTTACAAACCCTTTCTTGTCTTCGATCTTCGATTTATCCTCCATAGCTATTTGATATAGTGGTCCGATCGGGCTGATTTACATACAAGCTACATACATTATCAAGCTTCATCTGTGCCAAGTTTCGTCAAAATAGCTCAAAGATAAAGCCAAAAACTTTGAGGTCGGAGATATCTCCTTCTATGCGTTACACATTTCGAGACAAAATTATAATACCCTTCAAGGATATACAATTTTATATTCAGAAATAATTAATTTCTTTAAGCTGATTGAATCTGAAAGTTACGTGTTCTTTACTAAGCTGCCAAGCCTCTGTTTAAATATTACAAATGTAGAAACATTGAGATACTTATTTCCATAAAAGTCATAAAAAATAACATTTTTTCATTGTGCAGAACAGAGGGAAGGAGAAGTGGGGCCGTTTGCAGCATATGTGTATGCGAGTACATGTTCTATATTGAGTTACAGATATTTTCTAGTTGAACACTCTCGATTGATATTTTTATGGTACATATTAAATTAAAAATATCTTTATTTTTCTAATTTTAATACCACATGTAATTTTTTCAAGTTCATTTTGTTATTAGTTTTAAGCCATCAAAATTATTGGTTAAAATGAATATAAAAAAATGGAAAAATTTTTGTTCCTCATCTGCAACACTTTTGGTTTCATTTTAAATGCTCTCTCAAATTAGTTTCAAAATCAGAATTTCAATCTTTTTTTAATAAAATAAATAAATTCACTCTTAATGTTTATTTGAAAAGAGTTCAAATTAAAAACTTATTACAAACAAAAATGGTATTAAAATTAAACTTTAATTTTTTACTGTGTACCACTTGCAGCTATTATTTCTGTTTGTTATTTATATTTGCACTTTTCAGTCAAATACTGTTGAACTTTTGTAGTCACGATTTTGGTTTAACTGCCGAATGAAGTTGAAACCGAAGCCGAAGATGGCAGCAGATGCGCCCAGCGTTTAACGTTGACATTTAATAAAATGAATTTGCCGGCAGCTAGAGAATAAGCGACAAGCTTTATTCTAATAGATAAAATTATTTGATGACAGCATGTATCAGCTAGAAAAAGGGACGTCAAAAAGGTAATGAATGTATATATTTTATATTTTATATTTTATATTTTATATTTTATATTTTATATTTTATATTGTTAAGCACAGAAATTGATTTTCTTCTATAGTGCTTGATGCCTAACAATGCGTCTGACCCTATTCTCGATGGAAAGAAAAATATTATATTCGGACTATGATTCTTTCCATAGTCAGCAAGAAAATTGTCCATTAAAGTCTGGGCCCCTCGTTTAAGAGTTAACTTATGAGCTATGCGTCTGATATATGTGTTGTGTACTGTGTATATGAATATGGGAATGTGTGTGTTGTGTGATTTTTTCTTCTTGCACCAACGCGTTTTGGTGGCTGCAAATCCTGTTGTACAACTCTGGCAAACGTGCTACAAAACCGAAACCAGGTGAACAAGCAGTCAACATGCGCATGCAAGTATAAGTGGAAAACAGAAAACAGAAATAAAAAACAACAATCGAGCGAAGCGAAAACTTGTTAGCTTGCCGAAAATAAAACTTTCATTTTCAAGTTACTTTCGACTGTGTGGAAAAGTAGGTAGAAGAAGACTCCAGACTTTGACTTGGAAGTATTCCCAGCTAATAAATGTGCAAGCAATATTGAAAATAGGCCTAATACCATAAAACAATAGGCGCAAAATAACAGAAATTGCTCAATAGTAGTAAATGTCTATCAGCTAAAACAAAAACTTAAATGGGCCCAAAGCTAAGCAAAGACAATAGGTAAATGCCATAATTTGTTTTTGTATTAATTTTCTTTTGTTTCATGGGAAAACAAGACGCGTTTTGTATTACTAAACCAAATTATATACACGTTCATGTCAATTGCATAATGCTGTGGATGTTTAAAGCTTAGGCACCGGTGGGCGGTCACAATTTCCAAGCCGAAAATTCATAGGACAATAAAGTGTCGCGACGCTTATCACATTTTGCTTAAAATTTCTACTGAAAGACGCTTTAGATACGTTGTCACTAAGCTCGCAATTTATGAAAATCAGATATGAATGGTTTGACTGGTTCACTGGCTGAAGATAGCCCAATTCAAAAATACTCATAATATTTATGACAACAATGACAGACGGGTTTGTTTGTATGAAAGCAGCAACGGCGATAAATGCTATGTTTATATGATATTGTAATATATTCTTATGAATATAAAAAAATACAAAATATAACATTCGTTAAAAAAATTAAAGAGTGAAAAATACTAATAATTATGAAACAATATAAAATTTTACTTAAAAATTTCGAATATTGCGGTGTATATAGATATGTAGATAGGCATATTATATATATATACACTCATATGTGCACATCAACAAATACACTCTCACATATGTACATATAAAATTAACCTCGAGCGGGGCTTGTAATTACATTATACATAGTAGCTTGTGCATATTGACGTTGTTTTTGTTATTGTTATTGTTGTACACCTGTGCGTCTTCGTTTTTCGTTACTGGTTGTATTGAGGTTGTTGTTGCGCCAACGCTAAAATGGCCATAGGCAAATTAAAAATGCACAACGCAATACGATGGCCTAACGGTAATTAATGCAATTGGTCAATACAACATCAGCAGCAAACAGCAAACAACTTCAGTGCGTTTTATGCTGACGCTGACCTCAATGTGGCGGCTGCACGTGTTTAGAATAAGCCACAGAGAAAAAGAGCCACAAATTATAGAAAACCAGCTGGCGAAGCGGAAGTTAAAGTCTTGTGCTGTCAGTTGTTCAAATCGTGGTCATGCCATGGCCTCCATTTGGTTTGTTTTCAGTTATTTCTTTATAATTCGGAAGCTTCTACATCTAAAAAATTAAAAGTTGACACACACTATTCAACTCATACATAATATGTACTACGCTAGCTTATGCTTATAAATGAATATTAGTATTTTAATTGTATGAATGCTATTTATGTTTATTAAATCATTGAGATAAGTATCTGTGAAGCATACCTTGTAGAGTTTGTCTTTCTGATACCAAACATCTTCCTCCTCCTCTTGTTGGGTGAATGTCTGATCCAGGTTTAGATCATCGCGTGAACGTGATAAAATTTTTCGTCGCGATACCATAATGGCGATTCAACGATTCCAAGTGTGTATAAAAAAGAGTCTGCAAAGATAATTCAAAAAATGCGGTGAATACGTTATTACTTATGTATATAGCTTTAATGTGTGCCGCCATTTTAGGCAGAACTTTTTGGCGAGTATTTAACCAGATAACTGTACATTGTGCGTCAAAAATGTTTTGGTGAAGATCTTTGTGCCGACAGGTCTCACACTGTGCACCGTCAAATTGCAAACCAAACAGAACCCGAAAAATGACAAGGTTCAACGCACCCAACCAAACCAATAACAACAGATATGGTTTTTGACCTGACTTTCATTTTACAAGTCATTCACATGCGGTTACTGTGTAAATTTTATAATATATATACAATAATGTGCATAGGTTCTGGCGGATACAAACTTGAAGTGTGCATCTTTAAACCTCAAAATGCACTTTATCTACATTATACTCTCATTTGTACTATGAAATTAGATCAAAAATAAATTTTGGTTTGATACTTTCTGGTAAAAACTATGATACATGTGGGATTTTATTATATTATAGTATAAGTTTATTGAAATTAGTAACAATGTAAACGAAACAATGTTTTAAACGAAATAGAAATGATGCGTCGTTTGTTGTGTGTGTGTGTATGTGACCGTCTGTCAACACACGCGTCGTTGCCGTCGAATGTTTTTACCCGCGGAACGTCTATCGTCTAAGACTCCTGCTTCTTCTTTAATCGCTAGGATATCGATAACTGCTCGTTGAGTGTTGTCTATGGTTATTATCGATATAGGCGAGTACGCTGGTCATTGTCTAGGGCTAGGGTTATCAACATAGGCGAGTACGCACTTCAGATGCAAATGTGTATGCAAACGCGCACCCACATACATTTATTTGATGTACTGTTCTTTTTTTTAACGGTGATCAAAAGTGTTTACACTTTGTTTTCATATAACAGCTACTTAATTGGTCAAGGCCCAAAGTGTGGGCTGTTTGGCTTGATCATTTTAATTGCCTGCGACAGAATTTATGTAAAACATGTTATTTTTATTAAGTTACTTGACATTTGGTAGTTCAGACTCGTACGCATTAAAGATACAGATATCAAATCATCAGATAGTTGTGGCCTGTGGAGCAACCAAAGCAAACCAAACGATAAAAAAAATTTAAAATCGCAATATTTTGTTTATATCAAGTTAATGAAAAACGCTTATTGCATAATAAACACTTCTTCGGGACTTGTGACTCGGATTGACAGACGACGCTTGTAGCGACAATTTTATGCTCTTTCTCTTTACTCTCTCTCTCTCCCTCTATCTCTCACACTCTCTGTCTCTCACTCTCTCTCTCTCTCTCGTGTTGTCTGTTCGTATGCAAATATGTCAGGTTCGCTAACCTGTTGTCAGATTTGTACGCTTTGCTGGTTTCTGTTGTAGCTACTATTATGATCTTTATTATTAGTGTCTATAATTGTCTTTCATCTTTTTGCCAAATTGACTGAGGGCCTGATTGACAGCATGACTTAAGGATGCTGGAAGGGACGTTTGCTACCAATAAATCTTTCACACCTTTTGCGCAATTGCACCCGCCGTCATTTGAAATACAATACAATAGATTGCAATCGCATAACAAATGTTACCTGCTGTATTTATGCAACAAAAGCCGTTAAATTGTACGACTGTCTGACATTTTTTTTACACCGTTCGTTGTCTTCATCTCCATATTTATCTGAACCGTATCTACATCTCTTGTCGCCACGAATTTTTATTTAATTTTTTTTTTTGCCAGGTTATTGCATTGAGACCAGAGTTTTTGCACCTTTAGATTTGGATTGTTGGACTGTTTTTTGTATTGTAAGTATGTATCTAGCTTATAGAGTCAATCCAACAGTTGCTTTTTATTCGTACATCCGACACCGTATATAGAGCATATTGAGCACTCTTGGTCGGTTAATTGACATGACACGTACGTTAAGTTTTGTTAAGTTCTCTAGGCAGACGTGTACTACTTTAAGCCGACGATCCAGTACGTGTACAGCTTTCCAATGATTTAAGCGGTGGTTTACACTGTAATGTTTATACGGTAAACTTTACAGTATAAGTACACTACCCTTGATAACCGATTCAATTGTTTTATCATAAGTGAAAATTGTGTAGAGTATATTAAACTTTATTAAGTAATAGTCGGGTTTGAAAAATTAAGCTTAAAAATGTAACTTTGCTTTCTGGCTAAGCTATTTCTGATTAAATAACTATTACGTTACTTTTGAATTTCGGTGTTTTGTACACTATGTTAATGGGACATTCCAACTTAAAAATATTAAGCTGCAGTTTGCTATCGGAATATTTCTGGACAATAACGCTGACATATCAAAAAATGTAATGTTTAGATAACTGCGCTGTGGATGATGCTGGAGTGCTTCATATGGTGCTCAAATAGACTGCATACTCGAAATGGATAGAGGAAGCTAAAGGAATGGATGGTGCATTTCTGGAAAAACAGAATTACAGATGTAAGTAAATGTGTACGCCACTGTCTTTGCTTATGGGTTCTGCATTTTGCTGTATGGTGTTTGTTGTTGCTGAGCTTTTCTAAACAGAATCAGCTGTTGGATGGAATGCTGATGGACACAATGGCAGTCATTGTAAAAAGAAGTTATAAGCTATGTACTTTGTTTATTTACTTTGCTGATTTGTCTGCGTTAAAATCCACTTTTGAGGTCGTTTACAGGAATAAAAAATGGGATCAAGCAATGCTTTTTCAATCTTTACCACATTCATTTTATTTTATATTTAATTTTGCACAAACTTTAACGACTTTGACAAAATTAACCTTTGCTTTTGATAGCTGTCACTCAAATTGGTATTATTTAAATATGGCCAATTATTCTGTTCTTAATATACACATATAATGCTTATATTTACCAGCTAATGTTTTGTAGTTAAAAATATCTAGTTAAAAATATCGCTAGTTTACAGTCGAAAAGCTCGGATGTCAATTGTTTTGCACAGAAATTTGAAAATTAGCAGCGTAGGTTAAAATTGTTTATAAAAGCAACTTTCATACATACTACTTTAATAAATACATCAACAAACATATGTCATTACTTAATTAAAAAATATTTTTCCGTATCATTTGTAAAGTTCATTGCCATCGGTAGCACCATCATTGGCGCAGCTGCTGTCATTTTGTCAAACTGCAACCAATAAAAATGCTTTCGCTGTTAACATTTTTCGATCATGAAAGTAATGATCATTGTAAAAGAAAGTAAATTATTTCGCATGTACATGGTATTTATATTTATATTTATATATTTTTTATTTTTTAATATACATACATATTTGAAAACCAAATATGATGATAACCCACGTCAATGTAACAAATTGAAAATAGTTGTGCATATGCCATAAGTTTGTGCCTTGGCTTGAGACTGATAACTTTAGAAAGAACTTTCTTTGACTAATCTTTTAATGAATATGCAGATATTAAAAGCAGGTAACACTTATTGAATATTAAGTACAATAGCTGCGGGCGTTCATGAATGAAAGTCAACGACATTAACAATGGATACGAGTTGTTGTCGAAGAGCTGCACAATTACAAACGAACAACAGCAAATACACGACGGCATAAAATTCAATGAAGAATTTTGATGATCACAGTCAGATATAATCATAGTCGCAGTCAGACAAACAGCACTTGAATAATAATTACAGGTATGTAAATTTACTTAAATATGTGTGAAGTGGGCTGCCTGTCTCTGCCTGCTGGTCTGTTTGAAAATTCTTATGTGCTGCTGATGCAGTGGCAACAAACTCTAACGATGTTGTTGTTGTCTTCGACTTTGACTGCCTACAGCCTTTCGACGTCACCGACGCACCGTCGGTCAATGGCAGCTGTTGTAAATTCATCGCTCACATTATGTTAGCCACTTTTTCACTTAACATTTGCCGGTTGTGGCTTTCAACTGCAAATAGTTTTTAGTTCGTCTACCTAACGTTGTCATTGTTTAAGCAGAGTTCAAATGCAATGCGAACATATAACCAGATTTGCTTTTTTAACTGTAAATTTTTTTAATGTTTGGCAAGTTGCAAGCTTCATCAGCTGCGAATTCTCATATTTTATAGCTGATTTCCTTCACTCGTCGGTTGTGGACAGTTAATGTGTGCTGCAATCAAAAGTATATTTGGGGACTGAAAACCATACTCACTAGCTGCAAAAGGTTTTGCCCTATTGCCAAAAGTATCACCCGCAACAAGATAGGGTCATCTTAGTTGGCTTATGGAATAATTTCAAGTTAAATCTTTAAAATTATAACCTTAAAAACTATACACCTAATAGCCTTGACAGTCCCTCCTTGATGTTCACTGACTTTGTTGTAGGGCATTCTAGTCGATAACTCTATAAGTATTTTTATTTGATTGTATTTATTTTTTTGTCACGCTAATTAAGCGTTTCTTTAGTTCCAAACAAAAATTTGATACTTTCGTCGAATTCTTTCTTTTTCTTGGATGTACTAGTGACAAGCCTAAAGAATTTTGCTTTTAGCTACTCTGGCAGCAATTTGATTGATTGCCCATGGCCTGAAATAAACAAACCTTTTTTGGTTGTGTGGAAAACAAAACAACTTGAACGAAATTGTTTCACAGTGTGTTCGAAATTTACTTTGGGGTCAAGCGGAGAAGTTCAAGCAGAAAGATTCAGCAGATGAGCGGCCATTGATTTGTTGCTAAATTAAATTAAGCAGTCATTGACTTTTGCAAAATGGTGAATGGGGAAATATGTAAAATTAACGAACACGCACAATGCAATATAATGAAAAAATATTCATAATATTTAGCGCCTTACTGCGTAAGGTTTTGTGTACTTATGTATATGCTGCAGAAAACCAAACAGATAAAAATATTTTACGGAACTTGAAACTTTCTGCTGTAATTTGTTTATGTTTTTGATATTTAACACCTGAACGCTTCAGACATATATGTCTTTCCAGACAACGCCACCAACAAAAAAATTATTTATACACACTTACTACATCATCGAAACTTCAAAATATAAATATGCAAAAGTATTAGCAAATCCGCATTTTGCAAGCATATTTTTTACGTCAAAAAACTCACACACGCATACACACAGATGCACACTCACACATCACGCACATCTTCCGCTCATCATTCATGCAATTATTAATCGAATTTATGTTAAATCATAAGGTTTTACAGTATTTTGAAAATCATGTAACTGTCGGAGTGTTTTTGCGTAATCAACCACACAATAGGTGATAAAACTAACCGAACTAACAAAAAATCCGAAAGCTACCAAAAGTTAACATTTCAATTTTAACGTTTGCATGATGTTTTGACTGATGTAGATTTGAATAATTTTATTACTTTGGCTCTTGGGAGAACTTGCATACTGAAGGTAAATTATTAACTAATTCATATATACATATATGTGGGATTTTATTATATTATAGTATAAGTTTATTGAAATTAGTAACAATGTAAACGAAACAATGTTTTAAACGAAATAGAAATGATGCGTCGTTTGTTGTGTGTGTGTTTGTGTGACCGTCTGTCAACACACGCGTCGTTGTCGTCGAATGTTTTTACCCGCGGCACGTCTATCCGCTGGCACGTCTATCGTCTTAGCTCCTGGTTCTTTTTCAATCGCTAGGATATCGATAACTGCTCGTTTAATGTTGTCTATGGTTATTATCGATATAGGCGAGTACGCTGGTCATTGTCTAGGGCTAGGGTTATCAACATAGGCGAGTACGCACTTCAGATGCAAATGTGTATGCAAACGCGCACCCACATATACACACATAATCTATCCTCCTTATGCTTCTTATATACTTTTGCACATGTTAATTATAGCCTGTAATTGTGTGTTTATATCCATTAGATAAATATTAAGGTTGCACTTTAAATACTTGTTGATAGATATATATGTACCAGCGATGGGCACTGTGATCTAACTGGTTAGTGAATGCGATTGCATTTACATAAAATTCAGCCGTTAGGTTAACTTTAGCAGCAAGTGATATTAAGTTGGCTCAGGGCTGCTTGTAAGTAAATTTTTTCTTCAACAACAGGTTGACACGTTAAACACGTCTCAAAAGCTTTCCGCATTTTTGGCGCGCATTATAGATTAGTTACGTTTGCCAGAAAAAAGCTTGTACACGCCAAAAACGAGTGTAGTTATTGGCTGGTCAAAAAACAACATTTCAAGCAGCCATGTTTGTAACAGTTGTATGGAGTGGAAAGCGAAGCAAAGCACAACAGAAACTACAATAAAAAATGCAAACAAACACAGAAACTACTTGCAAAAACAGCAACAGCATTTGGCGTTTGGCGTATGCTTTCGTTTTCAGTTTGGCTTTTCATTTGGCATCTGTAGATGAAAAGATGTAGCGTGCAGCCAACCCATAGCAATTTAAACAAAGCAATTTGAACGAACTTAAAAGGCAGAGCGCTGTGCACTAAATTTTCCATGAGTGAGTGAGCTTAAAACTGAAACTGATTTCTTTTGGCTACTAAAATAAACCAAGTTTTATACCCGCTAATAGCAAAGTAGCAAAGAGAGCAAGTTACTTGAGTTACGTTGACCATCATTAGTTCACTTAATAAGTGAAGCCAAGTGAAGCCAAGCTGAATGAAAGCAGAGTTTTTTTGTGTGTGTTTTTTATTTTAAAATAAATTTTTTTTTTTTTTTTGGGCAATTTGTGTTTATCACACGCCTGCAATCAACAGCAATCTGGTTAGCTTTTGTATTTTCTTTTCACTCTCCAAATGCGACAACCCTCAAAATCCAAGAAAGTTTGCTTTTATTTGTTACAAATTGATGCTGATGGTTGATGGAGAGCGGAAATGTGAAGTAACGCGTCACGAATATCATAATATTTGTCTGTTTTGTAAAACAAGCATTTTGTCTAACCGATTGAGGAAGGTAACACCAAAAATCGAAAAAAAAACGTTTTGTAACCTACGCGCACACTTAAAATGTAATTTATATGTATTCCCCAAAACAATATCAAATGAAAAAAAGATTTAATAAAGATGGCGCAAGACATGAACCTCAGACTGAGGTTAGGGTGGATTTCCTACCTCTGCTGTACAATAGGCATTGAAAACATTCAGATAACACCTACTCTATATATAATAGCTATCTGATAAATCGGTAATAAAAATATTAACAACACATGCCGTGTACTATCAAAGCATTTTATCAAATGAATTAGCTCTTGATATATACATATACAAAACTATTTCAGATATTCATTTACTCTGTCCGGTTATACATTCTATGGGTACGAAAAATTTGCATATTCTAGGAATACGATTAACCCATTTTCCAGTTCCATTAATAAACACCACGAATTGTACATTGGAAACTAATAAAAATGCGAGGCGCATTTGCAAACACAATCTTAAGAAATGCCAAAAGAATGAAACGATGTTCGACAAATTTTTATTTATTTTATTTTTGTTTATAGTTTATTTTAAGCATTAAACAAAGAATTGACACCGTTTTAAAGAAGGTATAAAAAGCTCTTCATACGATAAAAGTAAATAGATAATCTTAAAATATGGCAAGTAGCCGATTTTAACTATATTTCCTACCTTCGTCTTAGCATGTTGCGCATATTGTTGTTTATTATTATTTTTTTTTTGTTACTGTCATTGCGTTTGAAACATTGCCACGACCTTTTTATGTCTGCGCGCACGAAACTCATTTGTTAATACATAAGTTGTTGTTGTAGTTTTTCTTTTGTTGCTTCTGAGAAAATGAAGTCAACTGTTGTTGTATGCCTGTGACTGACATTTCCCATTAAATTGCCACGTTATTGTCTAAAGTCGTAGACGAGGGAGGGAGGCTTACATATACAGCAAGACTAAGTGAACTTTACATATTGGTTACTGCATTTTCAACACATCTCTCTGACTGACTGAATAGTTAGGCAGACAACGGAATAAATAGTTGGCAGTCTAAAACTAAAACTTCTTCTTCTATTAAGCATTTTTAGGTCTTTTACGCGATTGTTTACATTTACGATTTCATAATTGGGTGCCTCTGCCTCAAAACTATTGCCAGATGTTGCTGTATTTAAAATTTTTGCACACTAATTGACTCCCACCAAAGGTTTAAAGCCAACGTTGAAGGCATTCAAGCCAAACTGAAACTCACAGCGACTTCCTACTTCGACAATTGTCGAAACACCTACTGCCGTTTTATACCCTGTGCTTATTCATAATTGGTAAAAAGAGTATTTCAAATTTGGGAAGAGTATGTAACAGATAGAAAACATAAGGTCTATTGATTCGAATTAAAAGTTTCTTATGTATATACTAGATACTACTTTGCTATTTGGGTTCCAACATATATTTTAATAGCAGTTGAATATTAAGCACAGATGTCATAAAAAAAGCTTTTTCAGTATTTGAGTAGAGGGAATCATGAATAAATGCGTATCAAGCTAGAGAGTATCTACCAACCGAGCTGTACACTAACACATTTTATTATTTTTATTTTTTTTTATTTAGGTGCTTGTTGCATTTGTGTCAGAGGCGTGCTCGCTGGTAGATAAAGACGTCAGTTAGATACTCAAAGTTATTTTCTTCTTGAGGGCCAACTGCAAGAAGGAAACTATGTAACCATATTAAAGTCCAAGTCACAACTTGACATTGTATCGATAATTTGGCTCTAAAATTTTTAATTTGTCCTAAACACATTTCCAGTTTTGTATCTAAACATTTATAGTATACATATATTAATCGTAGCTTACAAACAGACTATACATTTATCATTTATTTGAAAACTATACTCAAGTCTTGGACAACACACAAAACATCGATGTCAACCTTGACTTGAGCTTACCTTTAGATTCAACGTACACTTGCTGCCATCTTCTTTTTATATATTTAAATAAAAAGGAACCACAGCTTAGCGATAAAGAAACATAATAATAAGTTAAGAATACTGTTATCGAAAGTACTGAACTAGGAGTTACTTTGTACCAAGGTCCTAACACATTTTCGATCTTAACACACTATATCCTAATTCGAACAGATGGAGTCGAGTAGTTTAACTACGCTATTGATACTGAACAAGAAAATGAATACTAAAAAAGGCATAGGGTATATGAAAAGAGTAGCAGGAAACTCATTACCATATACACATACACACAGACTTGGGCTGACAGGTAGGTATTGCTATGGGGCGTGTGAATTTGAAAAAATTCGTACTTAGCTAAATGTTACGCATACGCCACGTTTCGCGACAAGGGCTGGTGTTTTTCAGCTATGTAGCTGTTGCATGCAACTATGTTTGTTGCATGCGTATTTGACAAGCTACTCACCTTTTGCTCAATTACTTTTGTTGTAGTTGTTATTGTTGCAATGTTGAAACTGTTGCGAAATCGCTGATATTTTCCCAATGATTACGTTGCAGACGCCTGTCCCGAGCTGTACTCTTGGTGCTATGCTTTTTTTGCACTTTTAATTCTGTAACAATGATTTTCTATTATTAATATTGATTTCATAATTTATTTTTAGAGATTCTGTTTATCTCTGCCGTGCGATTGCGATTGCGCGTGCGCTTTTCACTTTTCCATTTTTGCCTTGAAAATTTATCCATTTGTGTTGTTTTAATTTCACTTTACGTTGTTGGCTTATTAAAAACTGGTTTATAAAAACAATTTAAAATTTTTATTTGGCATTTGGCAAAAGATTTACAAAAGTTTATAAAATAACTTACAATATGTATTTATGTGAGTGTTTGGCATACGAAAATTTCTAATTTCGTCATAAATTATTGCGAAAGGTTTTTTTATAATCTTTTTACTTATATATTTCGGTTTTGGTTTTCTGTGTTAAAATTTTGGAACGCACTTAAATTGCATAACGACAGCTCGCACAAAAAATTTCATATATGTGGATGACGGTGATGATGATGATGAGGTTGTTTTTTGATTTTGTTTATTTTACTTTCAGTCGCTGTTCCACGGCCCCACTGTTCACTGGCACTGCCACCACAAAGCTTACTCAACGCGTGTGTGGTATTCACTGTGCCGCACCGACGGATACAGAAGCAACTGGCAAACGCACTCGACGACTTTCGCGACTCGACTGACGACTGGTGATGACGGCCAAAACTGTCTTGGGTCTGGGTCTGGCTCTGGCTCTGTCTTTGGCTCCGGATCTGGCTTGAGCTGGCTTGTTGGCATTACCGTAAGTTCGGTTACGTTGGCCGTTTTTCGCTTGGTGTTCGGGTTTTTTGTTTTCTGTTCGTGGCTGTGCACGAAAAACTTCATGGCTTAACTTGGCTTTTTAACATTTAGCATGTCGGAGCTTGCAGAGTGCCAAAGTAAGCTTTGTTGAGTCACGCCTAAGAGTTGCACAATAGTCTTTTTTCTCTCCGAATAGCTGGCGCTCTCTTTAATGTTATGCTTGTGACAAGAGAGAATTATAAAAGATTCTTTGACAAATTAAATGGTTGTTAACCAAAGGCCTTAAACTTAAACAAACATCCAGCTTATTAGCAAATATGTAAATACTATAAATTAATAATAAAAAAGATCGATAAGGTACAATCACAGCTTTCTAAGTAAGAATTACATCATCAGTGATGTCTTGTCTACTGCGCAGTCATCTTCGATATTTCTCTTAATACTGAATCAACTGGATAAAGTATAATAAAAGTGTACAAATGTATGCAACAGGCAAACTGTGCCATGTATATAAGTTCGAATTCTCAGACTATTAAAAAAAAACACAAAATTAATTTTTTTTTTAGTTGAGCCCTCTCTCTCTAAATTACAAATTATGTGGGCTTTATTTCGGATTATTTATCATTTTGTTATTTAAAAGCTTAACTAACGAATCCCAACAAAAAAATGCTCAATAATTAGATAGAGATTGTACATATATGCATATGTACATACATACACTGCGCGTCATCAGGTTAGCGCCCCCCCCATCTAACTCAACATTAGTGATTATTTTTCGCTAAACCAATTGAGCTATATTGCTCCAATAATTTTTTTATTAAACTGCAATGAATTTACTTTAAGATGAAACAAATTTGAATCATATAACGCTTAGATAAGATTTTAATGAATTTTTTGGAAAAATGTTCAAGAAAAACGTAACAAAAAATTGGTCATCAGGATAGCGCCATCTGACATAAATTCAATTTAAATTGTTTTTAAAGCGACAATTATGCGATTTAATACTTAAATACTCTTTTTTAAACGAACTTAATAATTAATTAATAATGTGTGGAGCCGCCTTTGTTGGAAATTACTTCGAAAATTCGATTAGGAATAGATTTGTACATACATACATTGGCATCCGAGTGTATATATGCAAATGGAAGATAACTATTTTTTTTTTTTGTATAGAAATGCGTTGTTATAGCATATCGAAGGCTAGTTTAAACTGATTCTTGCACTACGTTCACAATAGTATATAAAAGACTTCGAAAACAATCGCGACACCTAACGAAATCATAAATCAGAGCAAATCAACGATTGACGAACAATTTATGTGACAGCAATTAAACGGCCTGAATAATTGTGCAATTGTTGTTATAAATAAAATAAATTAAAACAGATTATTTTTCAAACAACCACGGCGCGCTTGCATAAAAATTCAAAGAAATGCAACACATTTTAACTTTGGATCTGGTTTGCATTGTCTTTGCAAAAATAATAATGCAAATTCAAAGTAAATATACTCGTATGCCACCAGCATGTCAATTAAAAATGCAATTAACAATTTTCTATAGCTGTACTACTTTTTGATCATAATGAATATTTAATTCTGTAACTAAAGTCAAAAGATGGTACTTATATATATTTTGCAGTTAATTTAAGGGTTCCTAATTAAAATATGGATCTAAATCAAAAGTATTAATTAGATAATTCAAATAACTGTATTAAGGAAACATATTTCTAGTTCTTATATAAATAAATATTAGGGTGTTAGGAAAATTAGTTTTGTCATATAAGTTCAATTTTTTACTTTAGTAATAAATGCAAAATTAAATACGGCATAATAAATCTATGTTGTATAATGGATATCTTGCAGTGACACTATTTACTTTGCAGGTCGGTAAACATTAAACATAAACATTGTATTAAGCAATTATTTAGGATCTAGCATGGAAAACTAATAATTTCTTACTTTTAAAATATTGAATAACTCAAAATGCTTGTATTGCAATATTACACGCAATGATGCATATAAATATATGTGTTGCTTTTCATTTTGAGCAGTGTATGTAAACAAAACTGCACTATGGGATCAATGACCGATTTCGTGGCCTAAATTAATAATGCAATGATTTGGCAAGTATTTTGGCTCTAGTTTATTGGATAACATTTAAAATTATGATTATAAGTGGTTTTGATGAAAAGTGGGCGTGGCACTTTTCCGACTATTTGTAAACATTTTATTTTTTATTACAATTGAGCTTTTTTCCTAACACTTAACCTATAACGGCAAAATTAGATATTGCTTACTGGTATTTATAGTAGGTTATATTTAACAATTGCATTTTACCGATCAACTCGCCCCTTCACCTTTTTCCAAACTTTAAATATATCTTAAAAGTGAGGTCGTTCTACAAATGAGGTCGTTTGCTAAAAATTTGATTTGTGGAAGAAATTGACAAAAATTGACAATTATAAAAACTGATCTACAATCACAATTAATGACAGCACCAAGTTAAAAAAGTCGCATTCCTGCCAAATGCTGCCAAAATTTTGAATTCCTTTCCAAAGTCAAAATTTGTTAAAAAAATTGTTGCATGAGACATTTTTTTAACTTACATAAAATAAGGAAACACATTAAATTTCTACAAACGAGCTTTACACATATATATAGTACAAACCTCACTGCTTATAATCCACTATAAAGTTTCTCACATACGCTTAGTCTTATTTAACTATAATTTACTGAATTTGACAAGCAAAATTTGCTTACCAAAAACTACGCGCTTATGGTTGTTAACAGCTGTGTTTAACAGCTGTTATCTTAACAGTGGTACTCCTGGTTAACATTTTTGGTACGCAACACGATTCTTTGGTGTATTTCTTATATATAAACAACAAAATTTATGATAAATTACGTAAATTGAAATTTTGGGTTTAGGCCACGAAATCGGTCATTGGTCCATTAGTCCACTGTTTTACTTACTAAAGTGAACTTGTTATCTTTAAATACATAGTTTACTGTTTACTTTGGCACACTTGCTCGATTGCAACTGAAAGAAATATGAAGTTCTAAGCATGCCTCAGTCTTAGTCTCAGTTTAAGCAATGGCAACAATGCTGTGAATGTCTAGAAATCGCAACCACTTAACTTTTAATAAATTCATTTGCTGGTTGCTGTAAGCTAGTCTAGTTTGTTGTCTACGTCTGTTGTTTGTTTGTTTGTTGTCTTTGTTTCAACATCAATAATAAACATGCGACCAAATTTTTCCCACACATTTAATTTGTTTAAATAAATATCAAACACTCAAATAAATGACTTCATTTTGCGACAGCTTTACTTAATTTTAGTTATAAAAGAGTCGGAGCTTCATTCCCAACTAATAACACTGGTTGTACAATTTCTAAAGTTTTTGTTTTAACACCACTTTATTATCATTTAGTTGGGTGCTAATTACGGCAAGACCAACAAATGTCCAGACAACGCAGTGGTTTTATGCTCACTTCTGTTTATTTTTTATTGACGAGACTATCAAAATATGATTGCGTCATAAACTCTGTGAGCTTAGCTTTTTTGTATGTGGAAGTAGATGTTCAGCATACAAATGTAAGCATTTTAGCAAAATGGCTGCATTAAACTGAAAATTATTATCATTTTAACATGCAGCGCATGGTCAACTATTACTTATCAACTTATAGTTTCTTCATTTCGCACTTGTTACACTTTAGAGCTATGAATATATTCAATAAGCTGCACATTTACTGTGAAATCCAAGGCGAAAACAAGTGAAAGGCATTTACAATACGGTATGCGGCATTACATAATACTAGTCTTATACCCAAAAACTGCTGGACACGATAGTGAAAAAACAAGTGAAAGAATTGCGGCGGTGTCAAGTAAAAGATAGATATAAATGATATATAAAAAATACATAATTGTTTTATTGAAAGCCAATTAAAGTCAAGTTCAAATGGCGCACCTCTTGCTGCGCCATAACAAAAGTCAAAAAAGCCTCGTATATTTGTAATTAAAATTTGGCGAGCGTTAAAAATTTGCTTCCCAGCCCTACAAAAAAATTAGTAGGGTAAGGTAATACAAATACGAAACACTCTGCGGTCAGCTGTCCAAAAAATTCAGTCAGTCTGCTTGAAGTGTTCAAAACTTCAAGTTTTATACATATATAAATTACTTATTCTAACAAAATTTATAATTTTAACAGTGAGCTTCAAAAATATTAGTAAAAACTTGTAATAATGTAGGTATTTTGTATTTACGTCAAAGTTTGCCTTTATTAATAAGAGGTGCTAGTGGTTGTTACTTTTTTTTCTAAATTTTTTCAATTGAAAAAACATAAAGTTCAAGTGTACAGAAGATGTTGGTAACATTGCTTGTCTACGCTTAAGTTTTCGCTGCAACTCATTCTTCCAACTAATATTTTAGTCAGCAATACTTGTTTTTTGGATACTAATGTATATACACACTGAATAAATGGCAGGTCACACAAAATTAATTAATATTTGTATACTCTATTCTTAAATGGAAAAAGTGTATTGAGTTTGCGCTATTCGTTTGTATTCCAAATTTTTTGATTAAACGCAATTTTTTTTAATATTGGTTTTCACCCACCAGTTGGCAGTAGTAACTTGTAAGAGTATCACTGTCGAATATAACCGGTATACCATGTACTCTGTGACACATATACTTAGTAACATTTAGCACCAATTTAAGCCAGCCTGTGTCTAATTTAATTGCCATGCAAGCCGGCACATGCAAGAAATATTTCGTTGAATAATTTAAGTGTTTATTTTTGCCATCCCTGCAAGTGAAAAAGAAAATATCGCTTTCTGGAGCTTTCGACTAAAATGGTATACCATGATATAAATTTATAAGCTGTTCTTGGCCAGATAAACAAAAGACTTGAGACACAAAACCGTACTTCTCCCAACCAAGTGATTAGGAAATACAAAAAAAAAAAAATAAATAAAAAGCGGAAATACACCAGTTCTGAGTGAGTTCAATTTTTCAGAAGTTCGTCAATAAAACTACACTCAAAAAAAAACGGTACATCCAATTGTGGAAAACTGACGTCAGTGGTTGGAAAAACAGGATAGAAATAGCGCCATAAAAATTTTTTTATGCCCTGTAGATTTAATTACCACAAAGTGAAGAAAATGTTGTAACTCTGGCAGATACAATTTTCTGTTTTATTTATTTTATTTAATTATTTCGATAACTCGAGGAAACTTTTTCTACAAAACATGGAAAAATCTATAATTTTATGTCCACAATAAAAAAAATCCGTTATTTTTTTAAATTTGAATAAAAAAATTACTTTACTTTGGTTAAAGAAATAAGTCAACATATATTGTAAAAATTTATATTGAGCATAGAAAATTTTCTGCAGGTTAATGAATTTTATATTCATTTCAAGAACACCTGGATATCATATTGTAGAAAATCCATACTTCCGATTATAAACCCATAATTTTTTTCGTTTATTCATATCATAGAAAATATATTCGTACTGTGGAAATTTTCACTTCTTTGTAGAGATATATACTCTGTTTGTAAAATTTTATTTTATTTTTTTTTTCGAAAGTGTTTCTATACTTAAAAAAATTTGTTTTTTCTTAGTGTATATATCATATCTACATAATAGCTGTTTTCATAGACTTATAAGCCGCTAATAACTGAAGTGTGTTCTTGTGGAACATAAGCCAAAGCCAAACAGCGCCAACAAGTAATCAATGTCGCTCGATCAGCGCCATTTGGTCGCCTTTTGTTTAGCGCAGGCTATGAACTTCACGCCAATATGTCACACACTCGAAAAGCACTTGAATCGATTGGCATTAATGGTAACATACACATATACACACACGTGATGGTTAAGGAATACAAATCTCTGACTGTTGAGCTTAATTAAATCATTCAATGAAATGATTGTGCGATATTTTGGCATTTGATGTCATTGACGAAGGCTCACGCCAATAGTCCAACAACAAAGCTTTTGAGCTTGACCAAACAGTTAAGAGTAGCACTATAAACAGTATCAGCACCATGCTCTATTCGATTGCGCAATGAACTACACAAACCCTTTACTGATATTTTGATGTAGGTCAGGTTGGTCGATTCGGGAACTAATGTGGTTAAGCGTGGAACATGTCTCTTGCATCACATTTATGATGGTTTTTGTGGCGTGCCACAACAGGAAACCCAGAAACGGGTTTCGTCCGCTGCAATGAAAACGAAACAGGACGCGGCAGTAACATCACCAACAAATAGTAGTACAGCATTGGACGCACTTTTTCTGGCGTCCACACGACCTTTGACGATTTGTAGCAACATGTGGTCGTAGCGTCACATGTGAGAGCTGTGCTTTAAAAATTCCTTATGCTGTTGCTTTAGTACATTTTTTTTTAAGGAACATTTTATATAAATGCACTAACAAATGCTGACCATGACAATGGCATATTTAACGCATGTACCCGTGAAAAATTTACCGTAGTGGATATACTCGAATATAGCAGTTTCACTTGTTTATTACAAAGTTTCTCGCTTAAGTCTTTTGATTTAAGTACCTGGAAAAAACTTTTGCCAGCTTCTGTATTTTGTTTTTTACGCTTTAGTCAAAATTATCAGTATAGTATAAAAAGATCATGTGGATGGGATACTAGGCTGCTTTTTCGACTGAATATTTCTATGGATATATTAACTGTATGCAGCTAAAAGAAGCATTTATGTCAAGTTTCATCAATATACCTTTAAAGCTTTAAAAAAATGAAACCGGTGAATGTTTGGGTTTAAAAAAATGTACGCTTTATCGCGTGCATGTTATTTTGTGGGCTCTTGTTAAAGTTGTGACTTTTGGTGTTGTTTTCAGAGCCGTATGCTCGAAATGATAACATGTAATTTGAAACAATGTGTTCAAACAATTCATTATAAGCCGACAACTGGTTGCTGACGTCTGAGCTTGTTAAGTAATATTTAATATACATATTTAAATATAAGCTCTCACATAGGTATATTAGGAAAATATTGTGGAAAATATTGTGTACCTATAATCTATTACTCGCACTGCTTAGTTTTTTTTTAACATGTTGAGCCGTTGTATTGTGTTTTAGCTGATGGAATTTATTTATTTTGTTTGTTTTTAATGTGCCTTTCACCTGTGCTCCGCACTTCATGCGTAGTACTCACTAATTGCAAAATTTGGACATTTATCAAGTACTGAAAATATTAGGAGTGGGTTTTTGCTGATCTTATTTCAACGGCTTACAAATATAATTATTAAGATTCCCATGAAGCGTGGTTGCCCTTATAGTAAAAATGTCATATTATAGTCTATTATGAAGGCTACTTCTTGACAATAAAAAAAAAAACAAATAGAATAATAGAGTTTGTTTTCTGTTTGGTATTTATTGTTTTGGCCACATTAAACAACCAGAAATTAAACATAAGTCGAGCACCCCACTACTTCAACAGCCAGAGTGACCCATGTGCCCAGACTGCAATAAAAAACAACGACAGCGGCGGCTTTAACAAATTGTTATAGAAAAAAAAAAACAACTCGAGCCGCTGCGAATTGAATTCAGTTGCAGCCATATGGCACAAATCTGCACCTCGATATTCAGCGGAGCCGCAAAAAATGAGCCAATTAATTTCCCTTTTTTATATTCACCAAAATATGGGCATTTTATTACATATAGCACAGTAATTAATTACCAATCGATTGTCGCTCTAAATACATTAGATAACTGGCAACTTCAGCGGCTCAACAGGTGGGCCTGTTTACAGCTAATACCTAAGCCCTTTGAACCAAGCAGGTTTCAAGAAATACAAAGAGTTGTGTTGCAATGAAAAATTTAAATCAAATGTCGAGCAGTCACTGAGAAATTCATTTTATTCAAGGTTAACGCGTGGAATATTATAAGCGTCTATTTAAATATATATAATTTTTTTAGCTTTTGTCTTTTTCTTGCTTGCTGTCTAAGTGGAATATGGGTTGGGTCTGGTGGCTGCCGTGCAGATACGTAAATGTGCATACATATATATGTAGTTAACGTTAACCAGCAGCACATTCACCGGCCAAACAGACAAATGGACTGCTGAAGTTGGCGGCGGGCGCTGGGTCTGAAACTAGCATAGGCCCAAAGGCTGGGTGCTGTTTGTCCAAGTACAAAGCAGGTAGTGGTGTGGTGCAACTTTAAGATTTGAGCTCTCGCAGCAGTTGCGGTTAATTTGCTTGTCATTGCCCAGTTGAGTGGCGGCTCGACAAACCTGGGTGCAGAGCTGTGGTATACTATTTGACTACAAATTTAATTTGAAATTGAAACGGTTGCCGTTGAAAGAGAATTTGCTTAAGCAGGCATTTGGGCAGCTGTTTTGCCACTTCAACGTGCCGTAAATTAGCAGCAGGATGCAACAGTCAAGTAATTGGAAAGTGAGCGGTTGGTCCACATAGCAAACAACAACCTTGCTAAACGTCCTTATTACTTAAGGCTTTTACCATCATAAGTACTGTTCCGGCTCTGCCTGCTATTCACAAAATACACCTCAATCAATTTATATAAACTTTAACCTGCTTCACCTTTCAACCCCCAAAGTTTTCAAATTTTGTTAAGGCAACTTTAATTTTTTGGCTTATATGTTGGAATTAGCAGCACGAATAGTTTTAGGTGTTAGTTCTATAAGTGAGTGGCACAAAATATGGCCATTTACTTCTCGGATCTAGTCTGCGGAGCTTATCGTTTGTACTAGTATGGACTCGGTCTGGTTTGGTCTGATCTGGACCATAGTACTTGTATAATATGTGTTATATTCGCCTTGTTTAGGTATTTTGCTATTTTGCGCAATTATTGTTCAAAGAGCAGTGCGCAAGTCCAGTTTCAGTTTTCAGTTGCACAAATCAAGTTTCAGTTTTCAGTTCCAGTTTCTGTGCAAATGCTGTCCAGTTTAGTTGGCAACTTTTGCTTTCGCTTCTACCTCAAATCGCAAATGTTGATTTGTTGTTGATTTGCAGCACTTTTATTTTTAACTAGTTGCCGTTGTGGTTACTGGTCTTAGCTATGGTGGTTCGTGGTTGATAGTTGCTGGTAAGCAGTGCGCACTTGTGTGCTCTAATTTGTCATGCTTGATTTAAGCAGTGATTACAGGCGGCAACACTGTTGAGTCTTCGTCATCTAAACAGACGTCTAATTTATGTGGTATTGCGCAATCTCTATTTTTTTTTTTTGAGTTTTCATGTGAAAATGCGTTGGCCATAAAATGGCATATTTGTACAACGCGTGGACATTAGAGGCAGTTAAATAGCTCTACTTCTATGCTGCCGGCTGCTGCGACTAATTTATGCACCAAGGTTTAACTTAAAAAGCTAACTTTCAGGCCCAGTTGGCAATCTGTCTTTTAATGGGCATTAATGTGTTCATTCAGTTAGTTTGATAAATACGTTTGACTGGCCCCTACTCTCTAGCTTGACTCTTTGGCGATATTTTGCAGCAAGTTCGCAGCCTAAGTCTTTTATTTATGCATGCAGAAATTCGCAATGCATATCGCTATGTTAATGAATTACCAAATTAGAGCACTTTAAATCACACTTTATTAATCTGAATGCACACAAGAACATACAATTGTGGCACACGCCCTACTGCTGTCAACCTGTTCAAAGCGGTGCAGTAATGAAGACAAATTAGGCCAGCTACAAAAATTTAGTTTGGTTTGTCTTTTAGTGACTACTTTTATGCATATTATTTGAAATTAATCAAGTCTATATTTTTTGATAATTAATGCAGATAAACGGACAAAGCGAGTTAGACAATAACATGTTTAATAAAGAACTTGCCGCCAACGTTGTGTAGCTGTGGCTCAAAAAACTGAAACCAGTTTGTTAGCCAAGTGAATGCGGGTGTCACTTAACTCATAAATCTTTTGCGGCTACAACCAAATGGCCTTGAAGCCGAGCACATGCTTTGGCCTGAACAGAGTCTTGGCTTTGCACATGCCGCTGTGTGTCCTGACAAAAGCGTTTCCCTGGAATTTGGTCGCGCTTCATTTCACATTGACATTAACTTAATTTTTGTTGTTATTGTGGTTGTGATTAATTGCAGACAAATATCAAATTTTTATGATGCTGCTGCTCTGAACAGCATTTCACCTTTTCATCACATTCAAAAGGGAAAAATCTAAATTCCTTGATGAGAATATGTCAATTAAACTCATCAGCATGTCACACAAGTCACAACAGCTCGCCACTGATGAGCCTCCATATTTCGTAATTGTCAACCAATTAAACTTAGATAGCTCGAATAGACAACGTTATCAGGGAGATATTCAAATTATGGTTGCAATTTAGCATATCGGTTCATATTATCACCATTGTCCGCTTAGCTGATGAAAGATTTAGGTACATCATTAGTGATTTAGTGCACATTTACCTGTTTATTGAATTGATACTTTGAATTGATACGGTTAATACTTTATATAAATTTGCAGAACTTAGAAAATTGTTGGAGCAAATATTTCTAGCCAAACATCGGAATGCATTGCAAAATTGCGCAAAAATTAATATCAAATCGATAATGTTAAAGTGTTCATGAGGCAAAACAGAAACTGCAACAGAAACAGAAACAACACAAATGCTAGACGCAGAGATACCCTGCACCGTGATCGTAAATCGATATTTATATATATATATATATATATTTATATATATATATAATAATTGTAAAATTATAGTGACATTGTTGAATATGATAATTTTTTTTCCTATTTAATTTTTTTGAAAATAGCAGCGTGCGTTGCAACTTCAATCTTACAAGTAGATGATGCGGCATCAATGTATTTCGTTATAAAAATAATTACAACGAAATGAGATACGGACATACCAATTCAAATTATAAAGGTTTCGGTGCAAATTTGTATATATTGTATATGTAATATAGGCAACAAGAATATTGAGATGCATTCATCAGTGTCTTACGTACATTTATGTAAAATTAGTATACGCTTTTTATCCATTTGAAATTAATACAGGGTATAAAAACAGGTAAAACTGGCTCGTACATGCGACTGCAAAACTGGTGTGGCCAACGGGAAATAAAGCTTCACTCCACACACGAACAAACACTGGCCAAAGCTTAATCTCCGCTCACGAACGAAATGAGGAGAAGAGGGGTTTACAACTCGAAGTACAAGTGCAGATAAAAAGTGAGAGTAGCTAGTGGCTAAGTACCACTTGAATTGGGCTCGTTAGTTTGAGCTTTTGCAGCTTTTATGCTCTTCACTGTACTCTTAATTTTTGCGTTGCAGTACTTTGTCTGTATTTTTGCTTAGTTTTTAATTGTTTGTGTTTGTGTTTAAAATTAACAGTTCTCTGCGCTTTCTTGTTAAGTCGGAACGTCAATTTATGTTGCATAGTTTTAGGCTGTAAAATATATTGAATGGTATGAAAAGCTAAAAAGAAATGTAATTGGTTTTTCAACTTAATAGTCAATGCTGTAAGTGAAATAAATATATAGAAATTTAAAAACTTATTGTAAAAAGCTATTCTTAAGATTAAAATTATATAAATTGAATAAATTGTTGTTGGAAATTGAAAGGACTCTACAAGAAAAAATAAATGGCCTACGATTCATGCGCTATTTATTCTATTAAATATATTTTTTAAATTTTGTGTTCGAATAATTCCTTTAAGTTTTGCTATAGTTTGTTGAACTGTTACGGTCACTTTCCGCCGTTCAAATCGCAAAAGGAAATAATCTCGGTAAACAATAAGTGTGTCAGTTTATTTTTAAAAGCCCTACATTTAGCAACGGTTCAATTAGCACATGACCGCCATTTACCACTGGTCTGAGAGAATGCTCAGAAATATTGCACTTTTAGCAGCCAAGTGGAACTTGAAGTCAAGCAACCTGTGGCTTCGTTGGTGTGGCGACTGTATAAACACGTGTTCTTGCAACTGATTACAAATTTACGATTATACGATTACTGTCGATTTTTGTTGCTTTTTGCCAAGTCTTAATGCGATTTTTTATTGCAACAAGCTCGCCAGCAAGTAAAACAACAGCCCAATAGGAGCAACACCGAGCGGACTAAGCGACCTTAAAACTCTGAAATCAAAAACAAAAAGAATGGCATCTGAAATTGCATTTGGTTAGTCATGCGCAAAATAATAGCACACAAAACACAAAATATAATAATTATAATTGTTAGGTGCAAGCCACCAAACAATTGCGTTTCTGTTGCCTTTGTGTTTGTTACACTTGCCAGCAAAAGCTGTTTTAGTTGCAGTTTTTCTGGTATCGCCTTCGTAATTGCCATTAAAAATGATTTAATTTTCATTGTTAGTCCCCCATTCGTCGCGACTACGTCAAGGACGTGTATGTGCGTCAGATTTTGCATCGAACTCGCAATGATGCTGACAACTTAGTTTAAAAGCCTTTGCCAAGTGACGTCACTATTCAGATCAGGTATATATACATATGTCATAATTTAAGGACTAGTTTTAGTTTTGATAAGCAAAAATAATATGTACACACTGTTTTCTTATACTATTTATAGGCTCTTTCAGGTCAAACAGCTGACAGTTTCTCACTGTGCACTATGGGACCAATGACCGATTTCGTGGCCTAAATTAATAATGCAATGATTTGGCAAGTATTTTGGCTCTAGTTTATAGGATAACATTTAAAATTATGATTATATTTTCCCACTATTTGTAAACATTTTTTTTTTATTACAATTGAGCATTTTTCCTAGCATTTAACCTAAAACGGCAAAATTAGATATTGCTTCCTGGTATTTATAGTAGGTTATATTTAACCATTGCATTTTACCGATCAACTCGCCTCTTCACCTTTTTCCAAACTTTAAATATATCTTAAAAGTGAGGTCGTTCTACAAATGAGGTCGTTTGCTAAAAATTTGATTTGTGGAAGAAATTGACAAAAATTGACAATTATAAAAACTGATCTACAATCACAATTAATGACAAAACCAAGTTAAAAAAGTCGCATTGCTGCCAAATGCTGCCAAAATTTTTAATTCCTTTCCAAAGTCAAATTTTGTTAAAAAAATTGTTGCATGAGACACTTTTTTAACTTACATAAAAATAGGAAAAACACATTAAATTTCCACAAACGAGCTTTACCAACATATAGTACAAGCCACACTGCTTATAATCCATTATAAAGTTTCTCACATACGCTTAGTCTTATTTAACTATAATTGACTGAAGTTGGCAAGCAAATTTGCTTACCAAAAACCACTCGCTTTTGGTTGTTAACAGCTGTGTTTAACAGCTGTTATCTTAACAGCGGTACTTCTGGTTAACATTTTTGGTACGCAACATAATACTTTGGTGTATTTCTTATATTTATATAAACAACAAAATTTATGATAACTTACGTAAATTGAAATTTTGGGTTTAGAGCCACGAAATCGGTCATTGGTCCCATAGTGCTGTGTAAGCTGCAGTGCATAGGCATGTGCTAACTGCGGAGATGATTCACAGGTTCTTCACAAAAATAAAAAAAAACCTCAGATTAATAAGTGTGTCAATAAAATGTTCGAAAACCAAAGCCCAGCGATTGTGGTCAGAACTTCGCCAATGGGCTTTCCAGATGAATAACTGGGTACCGGTATCGTCTACATAATTTAAAATGAGGGTGTTTAACTAACGTTGCTTGGCTCTACACAATGAAAATATTTACATAATACAAAACAATTTTGACTACAATAAAAAGATCATGAGCAATTTGTTCTAAATTCAAGATCAAACATTGGCCAGGCCAATAAACGGGTAACGGTACTGGCTCCCCATCGTCTCCCAGAATCAATAAATAGATTTCATAAATTGCGCGCATGATTCAGCACATTCCAAAAGAAGCGAGTCTGCGTTCTCATTTTTGGGCCTATGCGATAATTATGATGAAGTTGCTGTGTCCCTGTTTGATCTACAGGCCTGACCTTGCTGCTCAAGTAAAAATTTCCATATAGGCAAATATAACTTAATTGTTAGAGGCTTATGACACAATTGTTCGATTGAGGCTGATTGCTGATTTGGCAACGCAAACATAGGATACTGTGTGTATGTGTGGTGTATATGTATGATGCGGGCGCCAGGAGTTCAATGTCAATAATTGAGCATGGTGCACACAGCCCATAAATAACGGTGCAGTGTCATTGTCAATTGCCTGGCCAACAAGTAGGACGACGACGAATAAAGTTATTAACAATGCACCAACATGTACGTCGATTCTTAAAATGGACGAACGTGACAAATACCAAAAGGCAAACATCGGACTAGGTTCCACTCCCGCACCTCCGCATCTCCTGCCCCGTGATAAACAGACAGCAGCTGCAGTAATAGCAACAACAAAAACATAACTATGTCCATCATCTAGGCATCGAGCAGCTACAATGCCAATGTTCAAGTTGAAAAAGGGCAAACCATGCTGCTATCGACGCCGCCAACGTCGCTGCTTTGGCTGCAGACCAAGCTCCAAACACCGTTAACATATTATTTGACTAAAATTGCCTTAAATCTATTGCTGACGCGGCAACATTAGCATGTGGCATGTGGAACTATCTGTGTTTGCAGCTGTGTATGGGGTATGGGTATGGGGCTTCCAAATGTTTTCATTGTTGATTTTGCAGAGCATTTCTACCGACAGTCAAGTGGCACTTGTTCTAATTTTTCCATTTCAAATCCAATCAGCGCATTGCATTGATTTTTGTTGTTGTTGTTGCTGCTGCCTTTGTTATTGATAGGTCAGGGACCCGAAGTCAGGGCATGTGTGGCAATGCCAGGGCCAAGTACGAGTTCATACTGCTGCTTAGTTGGAAATCGAAGCCTGGGTCCTCTGGGCCATGTTTCACATCATAAATAATGTTGCATCTACCATGTAAATAAATCAATTAAACGGCGCATGCAATGGATTTGTCTGCATTGGGCTTCTACTCAAGATAGCTATCGTTTCTCGCGAATCTACATTTCTTTTCGGGGCCTTTACAATTGCCGGAGCCAGGAAGTGTGACTGAGCAACAGGTACATCGATGAGACTACAAGTAAGGACATAGCTGCCCGCAGTACAAGCACAGAACACGTGTTAGCTGGACTGTAAATCTCTTGGCACGTACATTAAAATATTACACGAGATAAGAACGAGCTGCCACTGCCGTGTGGGTTAGCTTTGGGGTTGGCCCTGCATAATATCCGCATTTGAATATTCGTGTCATGCAAAATTAGAATGCCTGCTAACCAAATGCGCCTTAATTAATATCGTAGCATAGCGACTGTCAACGCAGTTCAAAATCAAAATGACATATAGTGCACGCCCACGCCCACAAGTCATTTGACGGCTGCCGACGACAACGTCGACTACAAAGTGGTTAGTGAGAGCCAACAAAATAACACTTTTGAAAATAGCATTAATTCCAGCAGGTAAAAGTTTATGCCAGGTTTAATACCAACTGAAACGCCCATCTGACTGCTCCAAATCCTTTTCAAGAAACTTGGTCAAAATACTTAATCATTACTTTTGCTTTGTCATCGAATAAGCGCAGCTGACTGCTAAACTGGGTCAACTTTGTCAGAAAACGTCAAACTGTCAGATACGAACAAATCTGTGGAGGAGTATTGCATTCAACTGGATCCAGTTGCAGGCGCTCATTGCACTGTAGTAAAGTGTTTGACACGCATTGACAGTTTATCAGGCGTCAAATTGATGGCATCAACAACCAAATTCAAATCAGCAACAAAACCAATACAAATCTTTCCTGTACGTTGTAGTAATTAAGATGTCGATGCAGTTAAAGTCATTTACACATTGCGATTTGTTGTATAATAATTGTTTGAACTGCAGTGTTTTTAATTGAAAGGTAATCTTTCTTCTGCAAGATGATACAAATTAGATTTTATTTCTACACAGTCGAGAATACAATATTAATTATAATAAATCTAATTATAATAATAATAATAATATGTAATCATAATAATAATAATATGTAATATTAATTTTCTTTTTTTAATAACAATAATTACTAGACCTCGGATTTTGCATATTTGCATATTTTTTGCATATGTTGCATATTTGCATATAATGCATATATATATATGCATATATAGCAAATATGAAATATATTGGATATTTTATACTAGACTTACAAATTATTCCAGATAATTGGTATTACAATATACTACTAAAATTTTTCTAAATTATTTATTGAGAGGCTTTGACGTTTCTCTCCAAAAACCATTTTTATTGCGGAAAAGCTTTTTTCAAATCAGACAAATCATCAGCGTTTTGACTTAGAGTATTATTTACTCTTAAAATAAAATTAAAATCTGTATTTCTTTTAAAAATGGCTTCAAATTTATCCTTTAATTCCATTTCCAAATCACCAGCTATGCTATGAACAATTCTTTCAGTTTCCTTAACTATTTGCATTAACTTTGCTAATGCCTACCCCTTGGCTTCTAAGGAAGTTATAATTTCGGCAACGCTCTCGAAATTCGATTTTATAAATATAATATATATATATAGAAGCCAAGGGAATATTAATTAATAAAGTTTTAATATATATCCCACTTTTTGAATTGTTTTTATATTATATTTTGATTTGTTTAACTTAGAAATTGTTTGCATATTTTGCATATTTTTTGAATATGCTTTTGCATATTTTTTGCATATGTTCTTGCATATTTTATGCATATATTTTGCATATTTTCGATATGCATTAAAATTTGTAAAATTTGAATAATAAAATGTCCAAATACAAAATTTGGTACCAATCCGATGAAAAACAAGGAAGTATGCAAAATTCGAGGTCTATTAATTACCAATAATAATATTTGATAATAATATGTAATAATAATAATAATAATAATAATAATAATAATAATAATAATAATAATAATACTTAACAATAAAAATTAATTGACAAAAAAAAAATTTATTTGAATTTATGACAACAATCTAAAACATAAGGTAACGCTGTACTCGTACTTAAAATGTTTTAGTTCTCTTTGAAATTTCAATAATAAATAAAAAGTAGATCGCTTGCAATGAGACCTTGAAATGCCAAAACCCCATTTTCTACATAGTACTAGCAGCCTATTGCTCATGACCAAGTCCCACCCGGGAGGCAGATCCAGAGGTAAAGGCCAACCACGACTAGGAGAGACAAAGTACATGAGCAGCAGTTGCAAAAGCCCTGACCCCACAACAAGCTGGCGCTGTTGACGTTCCCGCCTCGTTGTCTTCTTTTGATGCCTGTGTTATTATGCATATCTTTGTTTCACAATCGAGCTCTCTTTCTTGCTTTTAGTTGTGTTCCTGGACAATTTCGACACTTTCAAGACTTTATTTTATAAATTTACCATAAATTTTTGCCGCAACGGGTGTCCATATATGTTACGTACTTCTCTAAATGTACTTAAGTCGTATTGGTGATTGTCTATGGAGACTGTGCCCTTGCTTGTTTCTTGTTAATGTGGATGTTGTTGTTGGTTTTGGTTTTGGAAAACCTACACGCATGTCCAGCCTGATGATATGTACTTTTGCAAACATAACTGACATGTTTGCCTAAGGAGCAATATAATAAATTCCAAGCTAACACAAAGCCAACTGGACAACCGCAGATGCAGTCCAGACAACTAGAGATCGCACGTGTCGGTCGAAAGAATTAAGTTAGCTCAATCATGGCCCTGGCATAGGAACCGTGTCGATCTAAAATAGTAGTAAGTCTGAATGCATTTGAAAATCAAATACCCTGTACCCAGCCCTTTTCATAGTGTTTCGTTGCCTAGCATCTGATTGTTCTAAAATTTTAATTCACTGTCAGCCAAGATACGTGCATAATAAAGCAAAATTGGTGAATTTGAAGCTTTAAATAAAGTGAATCTGGGTATGATGGTGTTAAGAAATATTCATAATTCATTTGGTAAGCAATGTCTGTTTCTGTCTTTATATACATCTGACTTTATTATCCCCTTTTATCCATTTTCAAAAGGTAAGGAGTATAAAAAAATTAGAATCCTTGTACGAAATTTATCAAGGCTACCATAGAGACTCGCTCTGTGGGCTTACCACAGTCACAGTCACAGAGGCCAGCAGCCTGCCACACGCTCAAGAGGGCAGCAAAGTGATATTTATGTCAATTGTTGGCTTATAAAACTGGCCAGCTACATGCGAATGCATGTGTGGATCTTAGAAGTACGAGTAGATGTAGCCAGGGATAGTTATAGGGATAGGCAAAGGGATCTGGATCGGGAGAATATTGCTGCTGTTGTTTGTTATGGTCGCTTGCACTTTGGTGCAAATACAAACGGACACAAAGGTGAATTCAATTTATTACGAACGCATTCCAAACTCGAAGGTTGAAGTTGAGTCCAAGATGTTGTCGGCTCGGGCTCGGGCTCTGGCTCTGGCTTATCGGACGAACTAATCCTTAGGCCAAAGTAATTGCAACTCTGTGTAGTTTATGCGCTCGCTAGCTTCATACTTTTGCTTGATTGACAAATAAATTAGAGATGTATGTAAGACGATAGCTACCGCTTTGGACACCGGTATTGTGCTTGCCCTGCCCTGCCCCAACTCTTTGATTAAAACCGGTAAGCCCTGCGTGTTTTCCATTTCATTGCCATTGGCTAATTAAGCGTCTCAATGCAAATAATGTTTTCACTTAAGTGCAAGTAAATTTTACAATCAATGGACTTTTCCTTCTTCTACTCACTTACTCTCAATCTGTGCAGCTGTGCAGGAAGCAGTAGTATTTGTTTGAAGTTAGAATGTCAAACATTGAATTGAACTGGTCATTAGTGGTTGTCAACGATGGCTTGATTTGTGCACCACTTCCTGAGGGTTAGGACAGTTACAAGCACAATGCAATGAACCAAGCACAATTGCAAGTTTTTGCCACGTACGAGGCTTTGTCGCGTGCTCATTAGCTGTTCACCAGTTTATAGCAAATACAAATTTTATAGATGAAAAAAGTTAAATTGGAGGTAGCCAGAAGACTATAATTATTATTATTCAACTTTTGAATTTTATATAATTTGTGCCATCAGAATAATTTGTTTAATAGATAGTTGATATCACTAGTTTACAGCAAAAAAGGAGCTGGGCTCTCATATACTTTTTTTGATGTATTTTTGGTCGCTGATTTCAAAAATGCAAACCATTTATTTTTTCAAAGAATAGTTTTCCAGAAAACCGCGAATAGCTAGTTTTTTGGCAGTCTTTCGACTTATTTGTTCATATCTACATGAGATCTTATTTGATCTTAAATAATGTTACAAAATTTAATAAATAATTGTATCCCCTTTCTAACGGTATACGGATCAAATAAGAATTCAAGCCATTGCAAGCCCTCAAAGTTGAAAAATGTGAACTTTTTTTGCATTTTTGAAAAATTGCTGAAAATCAATTGGTCTTTTAAATATTTTAAAAATTCGTTTAAATACTTTTTAAGATATATTATGTTAGATAATTCTTTTACGATTATTTTAAGTATACATTTGTCCAAATCGGTCAGTAAATGTGATAGTTATTCAGCAATTAGTAAAAACACCCAAGATAAAATTCACCTTGTTCATCACTATTCCAGTCATATTTGAAGATGAGAAGTTTCAACTGACTAGAAACTTTAGCTATTGCGGCGATTTTAATGGATTGTTTGCTTTATTTAGAGAGAAAAATGATCCTGAAGATTGGTGTATCTTTATCGAATATTTCCGCTTTAATTTTTCCGTAGACAATATGCAACATTTTTTCTTTTAATATACTAACGCATCACTGTTTTCTCTCTTAAATTGTAAATTTTCGACATATATGACTAGAAAAGTGATTTTTTTTTTTTTTTTTTGTTTGATAATGGTAATATTAACATCAAACTTAATATATTTTAAACATTGGTAGTTGCTTTAAAATAGGGGAACAAGACTGGGTGTGTATTGGATGTAGGAACTGGACCAGTAGGTGTAAAATTTCAAAAAAAAAAAAAAAAAATGAAAATATTTATTTTAATTTTTAAAATATTTATTATTTGAAACAATTAGGCGACCGTCCATGGGTGGCACCCATGAATCAATAGAATTAAACTTGATGCTTGATGCATGAAATACAGACTCTATATATCCAGATTTCCAGTCTTCTAGTCAATATACTAGACCCAATCCCAATACTTGTTTTTTGTATAAAAATGTCGAATGGCGTGCGGCGTTTGTTACTAATTTATGTCTGCAACAAATATCAATATTGTCTGTTCCGTGACGATCGCCAACGTACAAAATCTTAGTGTATGTATGTATGTAAGTAAGAGTAGTATATACAATAATAAAACTGCGTAGCCTGGCTGCTGTCTTTCGCAACATCGACCTTCAACTTTGTTTTGCAACCTTGTTAGTTAGTTGAATGTTTTGCTGAGTTTTCATTTTATACCTCATACCTGCTAAAAGTGTATGGAAAGGGTATCATTAAGGTATGCAGAACTTTGTGTAAGCTTGAACAAGGGATATCCAACCTTAAAAATCATACACATTTTTGTAAGCCGAGTTAATCAAGCCCTGTCCCCCTGTTTTGTATGATCATGTCATGAGTACAAAGCATGTAAGTTTTTATATATTTTAAATAATTCACAAGTTTAAACCATTTTTTTTTTGCATAAAAATTATATAATAATTGGATAATAAACACAAAAGTTCGAAGCAAGTGAAATAGTCCAGTTGACTGTTTGTAGCCTGTTTGCATGTGTGTACAGTTGTATTAAATATACGAAGACGATCAAGTTACAAACTGCTGGGTATCCCCAATTGGAGTACTTCGAAATTGAACATTTTTCGTGTTTTTTCTTGCACGCTGTTTTTCTTTGGAGTTCGGCGCAATAGCGATCACTTTTAGTGATTGTATACAGCAATGGGAACGCCTCCAATTCCGAACAGCTGCAGACAACAGCGGCACGCAACTGACAGCAACTACAACAATATCAAGAACAGCAAAAACAACACCCGCAACAATTGCACGACAACTAAACACTGTCACAACTGACTGACAACAGACTGTAGCTGGAGATCCTTAGCTGACCGTCAACTTGGCTGCGTTTTCAATTTCGTTGCCGTTGCAGTTGCACAAAATTTCTTGCCTCGGGGTATATCGCAAATGAAGCCAATCAGACGGCGACAAGACCTCTTCTAGCCATCATTAAATTGAAAATAAAATAATGCGCTCTGGCCGCCTCTGTCACGCCTGCTTTAATAACTTTGTCCTCTGAAGTCGCGTTATCGTTGTCCACGCATCTTGTACCATTCCCTGGTATATAGACTGTGCAACTTATTGCTCTATTTTCATGCTTGCAACAGTTTCGATTTCAGTTTCACTTTCAGCACATTGTTTGCAACCCCATTTGCTGCCCATCATGTTAACAAGCACTGCAAGCAACACCAGTACCAGTACACCTACTGAGGGCACATTCTTAGCAACCATGTAAACTAGCCCGTAAGGATACAGACCAAGTCACTCGGACTAGCTACATCTACGTATACCTGTAACAATAAACAACGTAAACGACATAGTCTATGAGTATGAGTGGGCAGTTCAAGAAATCAGCAAAACTACAATCATCACATATGTATTCCCACATTTCCCATTTCCATTTACTTATTCACTAAAGTCCCTAGTAAAATTCCATCAACTGTTTGAAAATTGTTACAGTTGCTTCATCAACAATTCAGCCTGCACCCAGTAGACTGAAGAACAGGCAATACTCAGCATAAGGCACATATCGCATGTCTGTCATAATAAAATCAAAATGTGACGTAACAAGGTCGTATCATGACATTGCCATTGAAAACATCAACATTTGTGGAAATTCCATTGAAGTAATCAAACAACATCCACATCTTATACCCGCCATATTGCAATAAATATGTTTATACACTAAGAAAAAAGAAATTTTTTTAAGTATAGAAACACTTTCGATAAAAAAAATAAAATAAAATTCTACAAACAGAGTATAAATCTCTACAACGAAGTGAAAATTTCCACAGTACGAATATATTTTCTATGATATGAATAAACGAAAAAAATGATGGGTTTATAATCGGAAGTATGGATTTTCTACAATATGAAATCCAGGTGTTCTAGGAAATGAATATAAAATTCATTAACCTGCAGAAATTTTCTATGCTCAATATAAATTTTTACATAATAAGTTGACTTATTTCTTTAACCAAACTAAAGTAATTTTTTTATTCAAATTTAAAAAAATAACGCATTTTTTTATTATGGCAATCAAATTATAGATTTTTCCATATTCCGTAGAAAAAGTTTCCAAGAGTTATCGTAATAAATTCGATCATGGCAGAAAATTTCAACATTTAAGCAACATTTTCTTCACTTTGTGGTAATAAAATCTACACGACATAGAAAAATTTCTATGGAGCTATTTTTATCTTGTTTTTCCAACCACTGACGTCAGTTTTCCACAATTGGATGTACACTTTTTTTTGAGTGTATATATGGCAATATTTACTTGTATTTGCCTTGCCAGTTGCCAAGGGATCATCTGCATTTAGCAAGTTTAGAACAACTTTTTAAGCTAACAGCTAAAGCAATAAGTATCATTCTAATTTCTTAAGACACGATCTGGTTTAACTTGTTTAACTTGCCAGCCTTTTGTTGTGCTGTTGCCTGTATAACGGAACATTTTAAATACTTTTAGCATACTTATGAAAGCAGTTTAGCGCTTGTTGCATTGACATTTTGGATAATCGTTTTGCGTGGCACTTTATGGTATATACAGCGCTGACATTATTTAAATTCAAAATTATTTAAAACGCATTTATATATAAATAATAAAAAAATATATCAGATCGAGGAAAAACTGAACCCATTTTGCTTATTTCATATTTTAAGAACAGGTTAAGGCACTGAATAATATAATTAAAACTTTTTAGTTCACGGAATTAAATTTAATAATAAAATTTTGTGCTTTGTGTTTGCAGATAATTTATTTGTGTTTAGGAAAACATTTCAAATGTTTAATTCACTCGTGCCGCAACCCGAACCGGATGTCTATATGATATTATGTCATACGATAAGTGTCTGAGCAAAACTAGTTGTCTAAAAGTGAAACCGCTTTTATGTGCGTTCTTCGGAAAGTGAAATTTTGAATAGCATCGCTGAAAGATAATAATGATTGATTAATGGCTCATGCAAATTTGTTAAATGCAGCATAATTTTTATGGTTAATTCAATTAATAAATAAAGCTGTTTTGCTAGCCAAAGGCAAAACCATAATAATAATTATAAATATTTTTCTGCTTAAAAGTTCTATTTCTGGTTTTGAGACATTAAATAAATATGAAAAAAAAATATGCAATATTATATAATATAAAAGGTTTATTTCACTAGCAAAATAATTTTGCAGTTTCTGAAGACACAACTAAATATACGTAGAGACATCTAATGCTACTTGAGCAGGCCTACGAACAATTAATGTCGCGTTAAGTGTGCAGAAAATAATCGACAGCTTCAAATCAATTAAACAACTCAAAACAAATCATGCTCGCTAGCGGAAGTAAAAGCGACAAACTGCACAAGCAGTCAGAGATAGACAGACAGACAGACAGACATACCATATCTGATGCCTGGGTGGGTTAAAGTCATTAACATTGGACTCTGACTCCGATGGTACAGATCTGTACTCGAGTTTCATTAATCTTCCGTTTTTATTTGTTGCCATTTGTTGTTTTTGCTTAATATGGTACACACAAAAAGATACAGACATACATACAATTATTATATATTTTGAAAAATGTTTTGTTTATAAATAACAATCTAAAAAGTCAAAGCACACCCGTTTTAATTTTCTGCATATTAACCAAATAGGAAATAGCGCTAATTGCTTAGAGTCGCATTTTGTTAAAAAAAAAAAAGATCAGTTCAATATGCCCACGTCTAAGCTGAGATCGATCATTGTATGTAGATTACGTTGGCCAAATTATACCTAATCAAATCAATGAGCAACAGACTTGAATATCTAGCTATACCGCATTCAACATGCTTAAAGTGAATCGTGATGAATTTTGTATATAAATATGTATATTAAATAATACTATTAAATAGTAACAAATTAAGACAAATTAAAAAACTTACCCTACCACAATCAGAGAGTCAAAACAAGTTAATGTTGGTGCCATCAGTTCTAAAAAAAAAAAAAAAAAAAACATTTGAAAACATATTTAAGCCAACGAAAAACAAATCACTTTTATTTTCAGTTGCCAACTACACACAGGCAGCCGGACAGCACTAAAAAAATTAATTATACCCCCAGTTCTGACAGACACTGCTGTCACAGTGACGGTTCCAGTTCCAGTTCCCTTTTAGTTATTCTTAAGCGCTATGATCATAAAACACAATACACAAACAACACACAAACAATAGTTAGCAGGAGTTCAAGTCAGAAAACACACCTTTCGGTTTCTAACCCATTTTAGTGTGTATTTATATGTGTATAAACTATAAAGATAGATATCATTGGCTGATACCAGATAAATTCTCAGTATATAGCTGCTCTTGACGTAAGCAGACACAAAAACTGGTTACAAAATAAGCTAGATTCTAATTGTAAGATTTTGAATTTGGTTGCTGTGGATGCCATTAAATTAAAACTTTTGTCGCTGATTTTTGTATAAAAACGGTATTCTATAAGATTTTTTTATGCTTAAACAAGGCCAGTCCAGCTTAGGCTGTTTTTGAGGCGTACATATAATATTTACATACTCACACAGCGGCTTAGATCAACTTACACAGTATTTAAGTATTCAGTAGAGGGACAAGTATGTTATATATCAGAAATAGCTACTTGTATGCAGATAAGGCAATCGGCTCTAACTCTATAATTTAATATTTCAATTGTTAAATAAACGAGTTGGATTTACAACCTGGATCGCAACTCTGGAGTTGAGTGTGAAGTCAGTAAATTCATATACATAAATCAAACTTCTATAAATAAGTCTAACTTAATGGTCTAAGTAAAGCCCTAGCTGATACCGGCCTATAATCACTCACACAGCTATTTATAGAGGCTGAAGTAAAATAGATATACGTAAAATATTACATGCAGGTTCAAAATGTCCTTGCTCATAATTTCTTAGCTGTTTGGTGGCTGCGACAGCTTAACGCCAGGCAATATACTCATACACCGTATATCTACACTCAGAGAAATGAACCGATTAAACTTGACCAATATTCCAATAATGAAATGTCCGTTCAATCAAAAAAAGAAAATTAAAATTAAGTAAAAAAAAATTAGTTAAATTTGTAGATAGCCAACAAATTTGTAAGTCAAATATTTCTTTCAATAAATTCAAGCAACTTTGTAGGAACTTTGATTTTTGTAGGAAAGTGTACAAAGAATTAATATTTCGCCAAGTGTACTTCATATTTATTTATCGTCTGCTGCTTGTAATTGTCACAAAATGTATGTATGAATTTTTATGCCATTTTTCCAACTCACTGTGCATAATTGATTTACGCGCTGTTTGTGTGTTGGACTAGCAATAAATTTATATTTATGTGCAGAAGCCACATTTCTGTGGTGCATTATCGTTTTCGCTTTCTGTTTTCCCGAGTTATTCCAAAGGGACATTAATCAGTAGCCACTGAAAAAAGAACGCCCACGCTTGGAGCACACACCTCATGGAAATGGGATGCCCTCTATGGTGCAGATATATTGCTGACGCACTAGGGCTAATAAATCGTGGGATTCCCGCTTCATCTTGACTATGATAAGATGATGTTTTCTAGGAGCCACCGTATCTTTAATATGATATGATGGCAATCGCAGAGCGTTGAAACTACAATTAGCGCACTCTGCGTACTTCATTTTAGAACATTAATAACTTTATTCACAGTCACTTGAAGTTGGCCTCTAAATGGGCATCTTAACTGCTATATTAACTTATTTGCAATAAAGTCAAAGCAAAAAAAGAGGTTAAAATTCAAGTCTTATATAAACAATTTTTGTCAAACAGAAAATGCCAAGAATATTAAAATCCATGAAATAATTTTGCAAACTACTCGAAATAGTATTTCCTCCTGAATTGGCAAATTACGATTGAAATTTCCATTTAAGTTAATTACATATTTAAAGCTGACATTTATTATAATTAAAATTGCAATGCATATTTGCAGTATGCGATCGTGTCGATTCAGTTTCGCAGTTCTTGGGTCTTACGGCTGTGCTAATTTGCTTGTAACTTGATTAATAAGCCGCTATAAGTTGCTATCACAAAACAGCAGCTACAAACTCAAGACCATTCATCTTGTAGACAAAAGAGCAGCGCCAAGTTCTAAAGTTGTTCTTTCTTTAGCTGTTGCAAACTCTGAGGTGCTGAAAACGAAATTCATTTCGCTCCAACTCGGCCTTGAGCATGAATTATGTGTGCAATTACTCTTCAGGTTGTCATGTCGACTCCAGCTCCGGTCTGGATATCGTAACTTATGCCTGCCTACGATGCTCTGTTTCAGAGTCAGTATATGATTCCTTTCAAATAAAAGTGCAAGTTGCCAGTTGCCAGTTGCGATTATGGAAGTGTGCCACTTGTTGCATGTGCCTCTTTAGTGTGTTCTGTCCTCATTGTAAATCTATGAGTCTGTCTCTTTTCTAATGGCGCCACTAGGTGGCTTTTAGCAGGGACCAATGACCGATTTCGTGGCCTAAATTAATAATGCAATGATTTGGCAAGTATTTTGGCTCTAGTTTATTGGATAACATTTAAAATTATGATTATAAGTGGTTTTGATGAAAAGTGCGCGTGGCACTTTTCCCACTATTTGTAAACATTTTTTTTTTAATACAATTGAGCTTTTTTCCTAACACTTAACCTATAACGGCAAAATTAGATATTGCTTCCTGGTATTTATAGTAGGTTTTATTTACTTTATTATACTTTTATTTTACTCGCCCCTTCATCTTTTTCCAAACTTTAAATATATCCTAATAGTGAGGTCGTTCTAAAAATGGGGTCGTTTGCTAAAAATTTTATTTGTGGAAGAAATTGACAAAAATTAACAATTATAAAAACTGATCTACAATCACAATTAATGACAGCACCAAGTTAAAAAAGTCACATTCCTGGCAAATGCTGCCAAAATTTTTAATTCCTTTCCAAAGTCAAAATTTGTTAAAAAAAAATTGTTGCATGAGACACTTTTTTAATTTACATAAAAATAAGGAAAGCACATTAATTTTCTACAAATGAGCTTTACCAAAATATAGTACAAGCCACACTGCTTATATGCCATTAAAAGGTTTTTCACATACGCTTAGTCTTATTTAACTATAATTGACTGAAGTTGACAAGCAAATTTGCTTACCAAAAACCACGCGCTTATGGTTGTTAACAGCTGTGTTTAACAGCTGTTATCTTAACAGTGGTACTCCTGGTTAACATTATTGGTACGCAACACGATACTTTGGTGTATTTCTTATATATAAACAACAAAATTTATGATAAATTACGTAAATTGAAATTTTGGGTTTAGGCCACGAAATCGGTCATTGGTCCCATAGTGATAAGTAAGCGTATACTCTGGCACTTCGCAGCTGCTGTTGTAGCGTGTGCAATGAATGTTGTCTGTCAGCACGCTTGGTGCATGTTGTTGATATCATCGAACAACGGGCCGAACCGAAAAAACTCCGATGCTCTGCGGCGATAGCCTTCGCGTTCTGTTTGTGATATGTGAAACGTCATTGCTGATTCAGCATCATAATTCCAGACCAGATTTTAAAGAGACTCAAGTCAAGGCCGTGCTTTTCAAAAGGCTCGCTAGAACATTTGTCAGCTAATTAGTTCCTATTATGACAGTGTCAGACATTTTAATCCGTTAGTGTATAAATCGGCACGCATCTAAGACTTAACTTCTGCTACGTTACAATAATGGTTGTAGATAAAAAAACAATTGTTTTAACACGTGTAGATAAAGATGAAACATTATAGTTTCCTTTAACTTTAAAATTGCGAAATTTATTTCGACTGTTTCTTGCTCTCCAACCAGAAATTTTAGGCATAAAAACCAATATCTAAACAGAGTTGGAATTGCAATGCTTCTTACATTCCAAACGCAAAAATGTTGTGAAATTGCCACCATCAAGGTCATTTGAACTGTTTTGACAACCTGTAGCCGATACCAACAGCTTTGACCTTTACTTTCGTACCTTAATTAATAGTGTCGTTGACAATGCTTGAGCAATCAATACTGTTACGTCATCGTTGCTGCTGTGAATCATTTGTATACCTTTGCAAAAGGGTATTTCATTTAAAAATCGGTCAACTATATCATATAGCTGGCATAAGAACGATCGCTCGATAATTGCATTTTTTATAAAAGACTAAGATAGCTGTTTTGTATTTAGTTCTTTGTTCTTTTTCCTGTATCTAGCTCTTTGGTTACTCAGCAAAGTGTAAACGGGTGAAGGCGTACCACAAACAAATATGTTTTCTGCATACTTGAGGTATGACGCCTATACAACACATATGTAGCTGTTTGGGAATTTTGAAAACTTCAGTTTGCGAGAAGAATTTATACGCTAGCGCCACTAAAATTATAAATATAAGACGCAAAACGATCAAAAAACGGGTAGGAATATTCCAGTCGAAAGTATTCCACCGGAAGGTACCCTGTATCCTAGGTTGAAGTAAGTGGAAGAAAAATCAAATCATTATGTTTTAAATAGTAATTGTAATTTTATCGTCTTGGCTGTGATTAGCAATATATGTTATATGGTTGAATTTTACATACATTCATTGCATTTGCACCTCTTAGTTATATATGTATTGTACATTTTAAACATTTTAAATTGAAAACAAACAAGTAGATCACAGACTAAATTTTTAAAAAGACTACCGCTATAACTTTAAAGTAGTTCTTTTAAGCTATGCGGAAATTGCGAGTAGTAGTAGTAGTAGTAATACATGCAATAATTAAGCACCCAAACACGCACATAGAATATTATCTAGCAAGTATTCATTATTTTTATACTCTTGCAAAAGGGTATTATAATTTTGTCACAAAATGTGTAACGCATAGAAAGAGACGTGTCCGACCCCATAAAGTATATATATTCTTGGTCAGCACGACGAGTTGAGTCGATATAGCCATGTCCGTCCGGCCGTCTGTCTGTTTCTATGCAAACTAGTCTCTCAGTTTTTGAGCTATCTTGATAAAATTTGGCACAGATGCTTTTTTCTGCCGCAGTACATATGTGGGCATCAGTCTGATCGGACCACTTTATCATATAAGACATAAGAACGATCGGACAAAAACATATAAAAATTATTTTTTCTTAAGATATCAAAACCAAACTGCAGATCGATGTAGTTTTATAATTTGAACAATCTGACCAATTCTCACCAAAATCAGACGACTATATCATATAGCTCCCATGCACTAAGAAAAAATATATTTTTTTAGGTATAGAAACACTTTCGATAAAAAAAATAAAATAAAATTCTACAAACAGAGTATAAATCTCTACAAAGAAGTGAAAATTTCCACAGTACGAATATGTTTTCTATGATATGAATAAACGAAAAAAATTATGGGTTTATAATCGGAAGTATGGATTTTCTACAATATGAAATCCAGGTGTTCTATGAAATGAATATAAAATTCATTAACCTGCAGAAAATTTTCTATGCTCAATATAAATTTTTACAAAATATGTTGACTTATTTCTTTAACCAAAGTAAAGTAATTTTTTTATTCAAATTTAAAAAAATAACGCATTTTTTTATTATGGCAATCAAATTATAGATTTTTCCATGTTCCGTAGAAAAAGTTTCCAAGAGTTATCGTAATAAATTCGATCAAGGCAGAAAATTTCAACATTTAAGCAACATTTTCTTCACTTTGTGGTAATAAAATCTACATAACATAGTAAAATTTCTATGGAGCTATTTTTATCCTGTTTTTCCAACCACTGACGTCAGTTTTCCACAATTGGATGTACACTTTTTTTTGAGTGTAGCAACAATAGGTGGAAAAGTTCTTGTATGAAAAACTTTTTTTTTTAAGATATTGAAATTTAAGTCAACCGTTTGATGTAGAATTAGATTTGTACAATCTGACACAGATTCATTAAAATTGGATTTCAAGATTTTCAAGATACCCGAACCAAACTCATCGTATCGATATAGAAATTTGTTCTGTGCTATCTAATAAAGTTTGACTTAAATCAGACCACAATATCATATAGCTGCCATAGGAACAATCGGTCAAATATTCAAAATATTCTTAAAAGACCATTGCAATAATATATAGCTTGCGTGCCGAAAATACCCGTTCAAAATGTACAAATATTACCACTTTTTTTTTTTTATTTTAAAAATCCTACATTTATATAAATATATAAGTAGAAAATCGAAAAAAGAAAATATACTACAAAATATATGCTTTATATTTAATTTCAATATATATGTATTTGCTATGCATTATTTTAATATGTGTACCCGATAATAAATGTGTATATCAACTAGAGCTATCGCGTTGACGTTTGTATTTTGTTAACGTGTTCTTATTTGATTTTTCTCTCAGCCCAAGCCCATTTCCCATGCTACATCCACTCAGTCTTGTAATTTTACGAAATCTTTTGGTTTTTGGCCTTAAGTATTTTTATTTTGGCAGTGGCAAGTTGGTAGCCGTTTCTCTTTCTTTATGTTATCATATTTTTATGTAGCAAGGTCGTTCGTTGGCCCGACGTTGTTGATGTCGTACAAAAAAAACACTAAAGCAATTTGTAATGATTATTTAAACAGCGGCCCTCTTGGCATGCCCCGACATGCCCATGATACCCGTACAAAACAAGGTACAAAAATGTACATTTATTTCAGTGCAAACCATTCACCTAGCTCTAAACTGTTGTTGGTACAGTTTTAATTGAAATCATAAAAACAACAGAAAGTCAGCGAAAATATTAACAAAACCAGCAACTGAAATAATATTGGATTACAACATGGTCTGCTCAATAGACGTCCAATATGAGCACTACGTTTTTATACACCTTGTTTGTGATGGAATATTCATGATATTCTCAATTAATCAACAAATTAACCACTCAAACTTATAAGCAGAAAATATATTTTTTTTGAAGCTCCAATTGCAAAATATTTGTTTAATAAAGGGTGTCCCAAAATTAACGCAAGATTTAAAATCAAATCGACAGCTGATAGTTTAGTGTTTTTAAAAATGGATTTTTTTTTTTTTTTTTTTTTTTTGTGGGAAACATTTAATTTTACTGTTATTTCTCAAAAACTTACATTAAACTTAACAAACAATAATAACAAAAACAACTTAACAAAAAAAAAAATAACAAAATTAAGTCTGGTTAATTAAAAATGGAACGTTACACGACAGAACAACGTGTCTTCAATATTGATCAATATTTCAAAAATAATGAAAGCGTGCAGCAGTTATAAAAGCTAGAGCATTAATATTTCCATGAGTATTATGTCTTAGGTTTCCTGATAAAAGGATCTTATATATTTCTTCAAATTAATAATATAAAGGCATTTTATGATTGTTTATTTTGTCACACGTTTATAACTCAATTTGTTTTAATGAACTGATTAAAACAAACAATGGGAAATTGCCACACCTACAAGCAACATGAATCATGCAACCATTTCATGTACATATTTTCAAATTCATAAATTTAGCAAATAAATTGCAGTTGCCTGCGCACCATATAAGTTTTATGCCATAAACGTACGAAACAGCTGAATTATGTCGCTCATTCAGTTAATCAAAAGCCTGGGCCCAAATACAGCAGCTTGAAGTGGTTTTGTAGACAGAACTCTAGCCGGGAAATACCCGCAGAAGTAACAGTAACCGTAACAGCATCAACACATCCGCAAACCAAGTAGAATCCAGTTGGATATAAATCAAACTAATTCACACGCCCAAAATAAAGCAAAAGTATACAAAATGTAAATTGCGGGGCAATTGAAAGAGCTGTTAATTATTTATGTTAAGCAGAAAGCACCGATATGTTTGGAGTTTTTTTTTTGGGCGTGTTAGCAACATTCTTAATGCTCTACACATTAGCATAAATGGCGAATCTGTATGAGTCATTCAGCGACACTGGAAGATTTTTGGTAGCTTAAGAACGACACAACCGCATCGTGCAACTGTTTTCAATCTTCTGAAAGCCAAGTCTAGGCGACAAGCCAAGTTTTTCGGCGCAGGTACTGGTATGTCTTCGGCTTGCCTTTGTCTGGTGGCTTTTGGCATTCGTGTCGAACTCGGCTGTCGGTGGTTTTTGGCCGTTTTTACGTTGGTGCTATTGCTGTCTTGTGGCTCAACACACCGTTACCTGGCCAGTTGAAAAACGTAGCTTGGAGCGAACAGTTCTAGCGCGCTCTTTCTTCAAAATTTAAATACATATACTAAAACACTAACAGAATCACAGCAGCCGTCGTGAACCTCGGAGAGTGTTGTGCAAATAAAAACAAACAGTGTGCAAAACAAATTTATTTTACGCGGCTGACGGAAAGCTCACATTAGATTTAACTGAAAGCGGATAAAACACAAAAAATACAAATATTTATATATATATGCATTGTTTGATTGTGGGCGTAAAGCCAATTTCATATACGAGAACATAATTCTGATTCAGCAGCGAACATTCAGTGTGTCGCATCATCAAAAGTACATTTTGTGTGTGATTGGATACATGAAGATTGCGCATACAGCGTGTTGCACATTTAAGGGTAAGTGATCAAATTTAATTCCTTTTATTTTACTGATGCTGCAGAAGCAATAATTGTAACCTTGACGTTTAGAAAAATACTTAATTTTCCATTCCTCACCGTATTTCCAGCGCTTTTAATAGACAGCTAAATTGTGCACTAATTTTTGAAATTGTTTAAAACATTGCTCATTGTTGTTGGTTACTTAATACCATAGACAACTATAATAAATACCGCAAACAATCTATATGCTTGGTGCTATTCGCGGGTGTAAAACTAACTTAAAACAAGAAAGAAACGTCTTTCTTCGGCACGCCGAAGCTATATACGCTTGCAATAGTCTAAAAAAATTTTTGATTTTTTTTAAAACTGAATAACACATTATTTACATATATATACTTTATGGGGTCGGAAACGTCTCCTTCTATGCATTACACATTTCGAGACAAAATATAATACCCTTTTGCATGGGTATAAAAACAGCAGGAAAATCAACAACAATTGTTAGATTTTATAGGCATTTAAATCACAAAATCAAGTTTGTTTCTTAAGTCTTTTGTCCGCAGTAAGCAGCAAATGCTATTAAGCATGAAATATAAATTAAACTAACGCATTCAATATTGAAAATATTGCTACAAGTCATAGCATTTCAGAATGCTAAGTGGATAAAAATTGTACAGAAATTAATATTTATATTATTGTTGCTGCTGCTTGGTAACCTTCAACGTTAAAACCAGTTCGACACCAACTGTGTGCGTTTAATTTACGCCCAGGTTGTCATTTACATTAATGTAATTTTAAATTTTTATTAACAAAAAATTACAGTATAGTTTATTTTTTGGTTTGCCTATAAAGAATTTAGTGCCAGGTACCCTGATACACCTGAATGCATACTTAATTCCAAAAACTAAAACAACAACAATAATTCCCTAAATTGTGATGTGTGCCAAATTGTTATTACCCTTTTATTGCTCTTATGGGAGCTATATCCAACATAACATAATTTTTAATCGATCTTGTGTGAGCTATAAGATATTCTTCTAGTTGCACTAAGGAACTTAAGTACATTAAATAAGGGCGCTGTTAAAAAAAATGCAAATTATTTATACATTTTTCAAAATGTTCGATTTGGATTCAGTGTCATTTTTACCTGTGAAAGATGTTTATCGAAAAACCTCTGGGGTCTTTGGCCTAAGTTGACTTTGTTATGAAATCACAATCGCTATAAGTCTCTGTTTTCTCCACACAATGACATAAAGGTTACGACTATATTTGAAATTGCATATGTTCATCTCACGCTCATTTGCATGCGACCCAATTCTTATGGTCTGGCCATCTGAAGTTAATCCTCATTGAATCAAACTTGAATTTACCACGGCATTAATTTTTCTTAATTTTACCATATATACATATATATTTTTTTTTTTAATATTTTTTACAAAAGCGAAACCAGTTCGTGTCTTAAGTCTTTTGCCCCTGAATTTTGTATAATAGATTATTTGCTAGAATTTTACACAAAATTATTGAGGCAATTGTCGTTACCCATACTTATACAAGTACTTATACTTTTTTAATGATGTATCTAAATAAATTACCAGTCAGTTTATATTTAATAAGGAACCTGATTGCACACAGCTCAATTTCAAATTAAAACTAAAATTAATGAACTCCAATTAAGCGTAGACCATACAAAATATTAGAAATATCATGAAAGGTTTAGCATTTGTTCAGTATTTTATTGTTGTTGGGTCTGTGAGAACTCCAGGTTTTTTTTTGTATTATAATAATAAATAGTGCAAGTATTTATCTATGTTCTATTGTAGTTCTTTTGTATTTTTTATTCATTTTCAAAATGTTGATGTCGTCTATTCTTCTGTTTATTGACAACTAACTGCAAAAGATGTTTGTATAGTGCAAGCAACAGTTTTGTGATGTAATTTTAAATTCACCCGCAATGTAAATTAAAAATAAAACAGAATTTATTTAAAATTAGTATGGGCAAATTGATTGGATGACTAAATATATAATTTTGAATGTCCAATTGACTGCTTGCTGGCAGAATTGAAACATAACGAGACATATTTAATTAGCAGTTTCAAAAACGTGAAATTGTTAAAGCAAACATGTTTAAAATACTCATATTTTCATTGTTCTTGAATAATTATATTTTCAATAGATCATATTTTTGTGGCACTTGTCAGAACCTAAGAATAGCCAAAAGATAAAGCTGAAAACGTGCACGTCAACATTTTCTGCAAGTAATATTGTTGTTAACACACACAGGTACATATTGAAACAATGCCGTGGCGGCTGTATAAAAATAATCACTCAATAACAATAACACAAATAACAAAATAACAAAATAAACAAAGCGGAAGTCAAAATCGCATTCGTAGCCGCACGAAAGCGCTGTGTAATTTTTGTCTTTTCTCTTTCGCGCCTTCCTGGCACGAATGCGAATACGAATATAAATATTTTTGTGAGAATTCTCAACAGTTGCAACAGGCAGGCGATAGAGAAATAACTAAGCGAAAATATTATGAAAGGCCCACACCGTACCGCTATGAAAATGCAAGTGAAAATTGGAATTTATAATTTCGTGCCATGCACCGCGGCCAATTTTCAACCGCAAAGGCGCCAGCGATCTGATTCGCAAGCTATAGATGGATTTGCTGACAGTCTGGCACTTGTCACTGAAGCTGCCACTGAGATTGGTCTTTTTGCTGCTGATGATGTAATGCTGCGCACCATGCACATCAAATGACACAGCAAAGTTGCACATACTCCGTATTGTACTTCGACTTTTCAGCAAGCTGAAAGCAAGAAATAGCTGCAGGGGCTCAAGTTAAAATTAGCATGTTGCTGCTTCTGATTTGCGCTCACGAAAAATAGGCTAAAATGCTTTAAAAGTAAGTCAAGAAGCACAATATAAAAGTTTTCCAATTTTAATTTTATTTTTCGCGCTTTTCATAAAACACAAAATAAATAAAAGCAAACTCAAAAAAAAATATTGCAAGCTTTGTTGCAGTTGCTGTCATTGTTGCAAACTATAATTGCGTTAGAAACAGTTACCACTGTTCTTACCCCTTTGTGCAAGCAACATTATTATTATTTTATTTCTTTATTAATGTAAAAATTTGTATTTTTAGTTATGCTAACTTTGATCATTTACCTCCAGATATTGTCATATTTAATTGTATATATTTATTGATATTACACTCAAAAAAAGTGTACATCCAATTGTGGAAAACTGACGTCAGTGGTTGGAAAAACAGGATAAAAATAGCTCCATAGAAATTTTACTATGTAATGTAGATTTTATTACCACAAAGTGAAGAAAATGTTGCTTAAATGTTGAAATTTTCTGTCATGATCGAATTTATTACGATAACTCTTGGAAACTTTTTCTACGGAACATGGAAAAATCTTTAATTTGATTGCCATAATAAAAAAAATGCGTTATTTTTTTAAATTTGAATAAAAGAATTACTTTAGTTTGGTTAAAGAAATAAGTCAACATATTTTGTAAAAATTTATATTGAGCATAGAAAATTTTCTGCAGGTTAATGAATTTTATATTCATTTCATAGAACACCTGGATTTCATATTGTAGAAAATCCATACTTCCGATTATAAACTCATAATTTTTTTCGTTTATTCATATCATAGAAAATATATTCGTACTGTGGAAATTTTCACTTCTTTGTAGAGATTTATACTCTGTTTGTAGAATTTTATTTTATTTTTTTTATCGAAAGTGTTTCTATACTTAAAAAAATTTCTTTTTTCTTAGTGTAAAATTGATAAACTCATATATATAACATAAGCAAAGTAAGCGTAATGCATAGAATATTTTATGAACAAGTAATTTAATAAAAGCCAAACTCGTTTTACACGATCTACAAGCCAGAGTCACAGCCGGACATGTAGACATGACATGAGGCATATATATACTCACAGTTCAAGCCGCTTAGGTTTCCACATTCAAGGTTGCCCAGCATGCTAAGAACTGTTAAGAACAAAATACATAATACATTGAACAAACAGGCAGTTCTGGCAGTTGTAATATATTTTCAATGCATTTGGGTGTGTGTGTCCGTAGTATGACCCACTTTGTCCACTTGATGTTGACAAGCAAGTCAATTTACAGACCAAATTGCAACTAGTTTGTCTTGTGTGTGTGTGTGTCTCTGTGTGTGTGTATGTGCGGCACATGCCAAACAGCAGCAGTCGCACAATTTGCGGCATGATTCATAAAACCAATTAAACAATTTAAACAATGCCACTGTATGTGCAATTTTGTGGCCGGCTAGCAAGTTTTGAATTTAGGCGGCTTACAACGCACACTAAGAAAAAAAAATTTTTGTTAAGTATAGAAACACTTTCGATAAAAAAAATAAAATAAAATTCTACAAACAGAGTATAAATCTCTACAAAGAAGTGAAAATTTCCACAGTACGAATATATTTTCTATGATATGAATAAACGAAAAAAATGATGGGTTTATAATCGGAAGTATGGATTTTCTACAATATGAAATCCAGGTGTTCTATGAAATGAATATAAAATTCATTAACCTGCAGAAAATTTTCTATGCTCAATATAAATTTTTACAAAATATGTTGACTTATTTCTTTAACCAAAGTAAAGTAATTTTTTTATTCAAATTTAAAAAAAATAACGGATTTTTTTTATTATGGCAATCAAATTATAGATTTTTCCATGTTCCGTAGAAAAAGTTTCCAAGAGTTATCGTAATAAATTCGATCATGGCAGAAAATTTCAACATTTAAGCAACATTTTCTTCACTTTGTAGTAATAAAATCTACATGACATAGAAAAATTTCTATGGAACTATTTTTATCCTGTTTTTCCAACCACTGACGTCAGTTTTCCACAATTGGATGTACACTTTTTTTTGAGTGCAGACATTGGCAAGTAGCATAGACTTCCTTTTGGACAGGAATCAATTGGCCTTGGACTGTGATAAGGTTAGCGAAGTTGACGAGACGTAAGAGAAGTTTCACGCACGCAGAGAACAGTTTCAGAATGTGTTGTACCATAAATAAACGAAGTGGTTCGTTGTCGTTTTGGAACAACCTTCTTGCTTACATAATTAATTGCAATCAACTTTGGCTAGGCGGTCACATACATATACTACTTAAATACATACATATGTGTAAATTGTGTTGAATGGAGTAAGTTGGCATGCGGAAAATAAGCCACGAACTTTGCCTTGATTGTGACTAAGGATCGCAGCTCTGACGAACATCAATCCAAATGACTGCGTCTCAATCAACACTTAATCCACTTTTAACAGCTTGCAAAACGTATTTTAAGTAACTTTTTGGCTTTTAAGTTACCGCTTACAGTTTACGCAGCTGATTAAAAATATACAAATGCTAAATATTTCAATATTTTCTTTGTTAATTTTTTATGAAAAGCGTATATTTTTCCCTAAATAAACTAAAACAAATAAATTAACCGAAAGAAAAGTCATTGTATGTAAAATATTTGGTTAATTTTGATAAATTTACCATAACCACGGTGCCAACAAGTCGTCCAAAGGCCAGTTGGTTAATAAAATATCACGTACATGTGTATGTGTTGGTGTACCATGTGATCATCGCTAAAAAATCAACAGCACGTTCGTCATTCAAAAAAATTTTATATTTAGCAACCAAAATGGCAGCAACAACAATAAGAACTGACACTGAGCAACGATCAAAGCAAAGAGAAGAACAAAATGCCATACGTATATAGTATATTATATAAGTATTATACAAAGAGATGAGCGGATTTTAAAAAAAAACAAAAATTTAACATTAAAAACCGAACAAAAATCAGTAGACGAATAGAAACTTCGACATTCTGGCAATCTTAATCACAGCACTCTAAAATAGAAGATGAAACAGACAAAATATGAATGTTAATAAGAATTAACTTTGTATTTTCAGTCGAGTAGATCACACTTGTTGTTTGGCCGAACTACATTAATATTATACAATGACTCATGAATGAATTAAAGACTCAAATTTTAACAAATTCAAATGCTTTACTCTGTACTTAGCTCTTAAATCGTATAACATTTATTAATTAACAACAGTGTCCTTTAAAACATGTCAAAGAAAATCAATCTGTTAAGTGTTATAGCCTCTGTAGGCTCTGAGATAGTCGTTAGAAAAATCTGATTAGAGATATACCGCCAGGTAATTGATTACGGTATTTTACGTGACCCGGTATATCAGTTTTATAACAATTGCGCATACTAATTAATTCTAAAAAACAAGTAAACAAAAGTCGATGACTTCAATCCAAATACACAGCTTTAAATGTGAGCAAAAAAGGGAAAATTAACGTTTAAATCGTTTATAATATTTTGTTTCTGAGAATATGAAAACAAGTTTCAATTTTACAATTTTAAGAAATTTTAATATTCCATTGCTATCAAATAAAAGCGTTTATGACAGGCTATTGTCAACAAATGGCATTATTTTGGTAATTTTAGAATAAATATTTTTCTCATTATAGTTTATTTGAAAACACTTCAAAAACTCCAAATCTGTTTATTTAACTTACAGAGCGCGTTGTGCCCTTAACTTGTCACTGACTCCCTTGTTGGGTGTAATTAGCCGATCAAAACCCAGTTCAAAAATGCAGGAGTCCATGGCTTGATTCTCAGACATTTTTAATGCCCATCCAAGCAGTGTGACACACATTTAAGACTATGCCAATCACATATATTAGTGGTTATTGATAAATTGCATTAAACTAGGAATACTAAATGCCAATCACGTATATGACCACCATTACACATGATATGCCAAGCTGGTAGCTGAGTTTTGCCACAAAACGTTGACAATGCGCATAAGCAAATGAGGTTGCTGGCTGCTTGACTTTGAAACTATTCAACATAATATAATCAAGAAAATACACAAATAAAACTGAAATTAAGGCAAGCAGGTAATTGAAATGCAGTACAAGTGCCGTTGACGACAAATGCAAAACAAAACGTTGATCAAAATGTCGCCAACTGGTGGTACACAATTAAAGGCAGTGACATTGATAATTTCAGCTATACAAACTTTTCTATAATACATCAAAATTTCGAAATCACAAATCACACGACTTAGGCGACAAAATCGCTTGCAAACAGCAAATTTTTATAAAGTTCATTGGCTCGCAGATTGATTGGCTGATTGCTTAATAATCTAATACCGGATTTAAGTTTCATTTGATTCTTTTTTCTCGTTTTACACGCCAGCAATTTAGTCGGCCACATGCGCCCAGATCTAATCATTTCAAATGGCGCTCAAAAAGTCATTCGCACCAACAGCGGCTGTAATTTTTATTTGTGTGTATATACAAAATAATAAGAATTTGGAAAACGCTCATTTCAGAATAGAACGTTTACACACACAACCATGATTTCGAGGCGCAAGATTATATCGCGTTCCTTGGACAATTTGGACGCCATTGGACAAGACGAGCACGAAGAGGATGTTTGGCATGATCGTGAAAAGTTATTTCGTGTACGTATATTATCTATTTGAATTCAAAAAAAAAAACAAAACAGTCTAATGCTAACGATACAAATTTATCTCACAGGATCACATAAACGAAGTCTTGGCCAAATGGGAGCAAATCGACGATGAGATTTGGGCTAAAATAATCGTTTTTGAAAAGAATCGACGTGTGGCCAAGGCTTATGCGCGTTCTTCTGTTATTACTATAAACGGATCCAAGCATGGCTTCGATGGTGTACGGTAAGTAATGTAACATAAGGTCTGATCATTTCTACATGTCAATATATTTCCAATTCTTATAGCATCGGACTGAACGGCTTTCAAAATCCAATGCGCGATGCTGAAACAAAGGTCATCAAAAAAGCTATAGGTGATGGTTTTAAAATAAAAATGGACGATACTGGCAACATATTCATCAAGCGTTATGGCAAGAGTAGCATTTATGTAAGCAACACCCTCTTGGCCAACGAGGAAACGGTAATTGGCGCTGATATCATGCAAATGCCACAAATGTCGCTGACTGCTGGTACCTCGGCTCAGTTATTTGATATGAAAAAGTTTCAGAACAACATAAACCGTGAATTTGCACGTAATTATCCAGAACGCAGTCGATTGGAACGTCAGTGCCTTTCTGCTGTATCACTGGTCAAGTCAAACAACAATCTAATCAACACACCACTGTGGATAATGGTTGTCAATGTGGTTGCTATGGATATGTTAAAAAATCGCTTGCAAACGCTCCCCAAGTCACTGGATGCACTAAGCATGCGTGTGCCACTGACACAAGCCACCGAAGATCCATACTCCACCATTGAAAGCCAAGTGGGTCTCATTTACCCCACGCCAGCCGCCTCGGATGATTCGCAAAACTCAAGTAATTCCAGCAAAGGCAGACGCAGCGTCTTCAGTGCAGTCTTTCTTAACGAAAGTCCATATGTTCCAAAGGTAAGTTGACCTTTAAACATAATTTCTACAGTTGGCATTCATTGATGCATTTTTATTTGTAGCCGGATTACGAAACGGCTGCATCCATGCCGCCCATCTATGCGGATAAAAAGCGCCAAAAAAATACAAACCAGCGTAAAAAGCAGGACGATCCATACTACTGTGGGCTGCTAGCACGCATTCCCAACTTTATTAAATCATCCAAGCAGCAATGCCCCAGTAAGCCCAAGAAAGAGCCGAAGATCTCGCGCAAGATTTCAGCGCAGCATCATCAACTTCTGTTAGCAGCGCAACATCAGGAGCAGCCGCAAGCCCCTATTCCGATAGCAACCTTCCATCATTCGTACTTTCCTTACAAGATCTATCCGCCGCAACATCGGCTCTCACAGTCACAGCTGTCACTCTGGGATGCACGTAGTCTAATCAGCGCACATGGTGGGTTCACTTCTAGCCCACAATTTACTTGGCAAGCTATTTAAATCATATGCGGCTTACATATTTCATTTTTCTTGCAGAATAAGTGTTTCGAGCTGGCCCTAATTTATTCATCGCCTAGCATTATCTTACGATTGAGTTGAAGCCAACGACTTGAATTTGGTCAGTGGAATGCATTTCGCGTAATTTTGTGATAAATTATGCGAAAAGCAGCCATCTTTATCAGCATACAATATGCATTAACACTCATACTAATAAACCACAGTATAGTTAAAAACGAGGGGAGAGATTTTTTAATTATGCAATTTGTAATAATAAATTAAAATTTTGCCATAGTTTTTAAATCGTTTAAGACTGAAAACGTCCTAGAGTCGAGCAGTGCACATTAATCAGCGTATGAAATAAACGCAAAAAGGCGCACATTTGATATTAAAGAAATGTTAGGATTGTCACTAGCAAAATTGTTTGCTGCTTTAGGCAAGTAACATTGTTTTATTTTCTGTACATACCTTTTATATGTAAATAAGATAGAATAATACACGTTTGTGAACACAAATAAAACGTTTATACATTAAAAGAACTATTTGTTTTTTTATTTATTTTTAAACTATCGTCGCACAAAAATCAAGTTCAGCAAGACAAATTAAGAGACAACATGTTATTAACATAATGTGTAGTTTCAAATTGCCGCAAAATTTGAAATTTGGATGTGGTTCATGTCTTGACTGCGAAAAGACAGGCAAATATGTGTTAACAGCTGGTTGCTTAGCAGAGAAATTTCCAACCTAAGTGCATAACAGCTTAATAACAGAACCATTAGAGCACAACATATATCGATATCGTCCGATCAATTTCTTCTCCGGCCCTGCTTTTATATAATGCCAAGCGACCGCGTAAATTGTAAAATTAGCTTCTAGCATATTATTTTTTATAAAAAAAACAAAGGAAACGGTAAAATACAATATCTTATTTTGGAGAAAAACTATTGTTTGAGAATTCATAGTTATTAGCTACGCCGACACAAATGAACGAAGGAATTCGGCATTCAAAAGGAACTACAACAGGTTAGCTTTGTAAATTTACTTACTATTACAGATGAATTTTGTTTCAATTTTCGAGCCCAAAATTTTTAGTACCAACCAATATATTTTAATTATCTAGGAACTGCACAATGTGGAAAACTGAGTTAATTGATGAAAGTGTGTTTTTTTAAAATACATTTTCAAACCGTACTTAAATTCATATTTTATACGTTAGGCACGGCTCCAGCGAATGCTCACATGATAATGACGCCAAAATCCAGGGCTGCAGAGAAGGCAGCCACATGCAGTTCCTCCGAGCATACTTCTTACATGCCACCAAAACAGGATCCCCATCTTGTCCGTTTACAACGCGATATCAACAGCCCCAGCGCCTTCTTGCGCTTACACGCTATACGTGCCTTAAGGTAAGCATCTCCTTAATTACATTTACATATAAATAATATGTATATATTTGGTAAAGCAGAAGCCCCAACAAGGCCGCCTATAGCAATTTCGATGTACCACATGCTGAACAGAGTATCATCAGTGCAGAAGAACGAAATCCCTGTCCGGCGAAAACTCTTTCCGAACTGCTACAGGACGTAGTTGTCTACGTTGAAGTACGTACTGGCAATGATAACCGCTCTGAGGGCGTGAAGAGCATAATTGCCAAGATGGGCGCCCAAATAAATGATCGTCTATTACGGTAAGATAAATTGATAATATATAATTATAGTTGTGTGCACACAATAACACATGCTGTGTTGGTTACACAACAGTAATACAACACACGTTGTGTTCAAGGACGGACTCTTATCTACGTTCAAACGTGCTCTGAGCTGGAATATACCGATTGTGTCCATATTGTGGATAGAAGCCTGCAAAGTACAGCGACGGATCTGTGACCCCAAACAATTCCCTATCAGCAATATTCATATGTATGAGAATCCGGAGCTGTATGGTAAATTGACGGTGAGTACCGAAAACATGCAAAACAGCTGTGTTATAGTTAAGTATACCCGGCTACGGTACACCCTATCCAATCCGCATTTTGCTGTTTGCATATATGATGAAAGTATTTACGTTAGGTAATTTCGGTGTTCATTATCCAGTCGTATGTCTCTAGCTCGTATAGTCTGAGATCTGTGCTTCATACACCCCGACAAGGCTAGGTGCTCTTAGTGCACCCATTTTTAATAAGACATCTGATTCTTAAAATGGGATTTGGAAATGTATTTCTACACCTTGTTGTATATTTTGAACAGAATGAACAGCCGAATAAACACACACACAACGGAGTGTAGATATGTGTATGTGTACATACGAGTATAAAGATGTTTTTGAGGACTTTAAACCTGCGTACAGTATGTGTCAAACTAACTGTCAAAATTTAACAAAGTTTCTGCATTTTAGTTCACTTATTATAAGTTTACAAAATTTGATTCCTTTAACTTCAGTGGCGGGTTAATTGCTTAATTGGCTTATCCATAAAATAACTTGACTTAAAATATCTTGACTTTAGCGTAAGACGTCGAGACTTAGTATACTATTCTTACAAGTTTTTAACTTTAAAAAAATGGCAAGCAAATGGAGACCCGTTGTGCTCTGGGTGCCGTCTGCAATTTCACGTATTCCGTAAAGTACAACTCTTTGATAGTGTTTTTTTTTTTTTTTTTGCTTGACATATTCTTATCACTGACAACAAATGTCAGCCACTTTGCCTTGCTATTGTTTCATGCCTGCTTGTTTGTCTGCTTTGGGTTATCTAATTCAATTTGCGTGTAACGTGTAGCGTCTGTTTTGTGTCTTTTGCTTATCAGAGCGCAGGAAGTTGGTAACAGAAGGTGTAGCATGGTCCACAGAGAAGAAAATGCAATTTTTATTCATATGCATATACACATACATTATGTTTTATTACTTAAATATTACGACAGTTTAAAAGACACGGTGACAACTTAAAACCTATTTCACATGCACGTCTGTTTACCGCCTCTTCAGTTGAATACATTTATATTCGTCTCTAAAATTTACATAACTAGCTAGAAAAACACAGTATATTAATGCACAGGCGGCGGCACAAGCAATGTACAAGTTACTCATATAAAAATACTTAGCTACGGGTTTTTTTTTGGGATGGCGTTAAACGCGCTATAGGCAACGCTTACTGAGATTGTTACAAATACATTGTACATAACATACCTAGAAAATTACTAGACAATACATACATACATATGTAAGAATGTGATATTCATATAAAGCCTGTTTTTTTTTTGCTATTTATGTACAAGAAATGCGCGTTAAGTACGTGCGAAATTTAAAATTTACACAATGCTGATTTATGAATCCTCTGCTGTCGGTCTGGAATGTTAATTCACGCATAGGAACATGTGTGCGAGTGTAGGCAGGTCACATCAGGACAGTGCTACCTCAAGGCACATCATTATCAAAAATCCAGATACTGTACCCCATGTAGCAATTGTTCCATTGCCGCTGGCATGCGCCTCAGGCAATATATCATCGGCCACAATATATATCATGGCGCCAGCAGCAAACGACAAGGCATAGGGCAATATTAGATTAGCAAACGTTACTGCAACGGCACCCAGTACACCAAAGATCGGTTCCACCATGCCAGACAATTGACCATACCAGAGTGCGCGCATAACACTAAATCCTGCGGCATGTAGTGGTAAACTGACGGCCAATCCCTCTGGGAAATTTTGTATTCCAATGCCAATGGCTAGATTACGTGCACTCTCGAATGTCGTTGAATTTGTGGTGCCCACAGCGCCGAAACTGACACCCACAGCCAGACCCTCAGGTATATTGTGGACTGTGATGGCCACCACTAACAACATGATACGTTTCCATTGTGAGAGGGCCTCCTGTGCACGTTGCTGCTCCAATGTCGCTTCTGCGGTGTAAGTACATTGCTCCACTTCACTAATGCTGCCCTTCTTTCTACGCCGCGATTCACCGCTGTGCTGCACACTCAAACAGTCCGAGAAGCTGTCCAGACTCTTGGATGCATGCCGTGCACTGGCGGCGCCATTGTTTTTCAGTTCATCAATGGCAATTTGCGCCTTATCCTTGTTGTTTTGTGTCATTTGAATCATCATGTTAGTGCTATTAAGACCCAGATAAGACATCAACTTATCGCAGCCATACACAAAGATCGAGCCCAACAGAAAACCGCCGGCAACAGGCAGAAATGAATAAATTCCATATAAATTCGACGTCTCAGCCATTTCAATGGCTGGGCTGAGCAGCGACCAGAACGAAGCAGCAATCATTACACCGGCTGCAAACCCCAGTGCTGCGTCCAATGAACGCCGCTGTGTGCCGCGCACAAAGATGACCAATGCCGCACCGGCGGCCGTCAGCCCCCAGGTGAGTAGCGTGCCCAGTAGGGCTTGCGTTACGGGTCCATAACCAGCTATCATCTCTTTAATTTGTTTGTGCCTGTCGCTGGTTGACTCTGGAATTGGCTTTGTTATGACACTCCTATTATTTATGTACAGTGTACGTGTTAGCGTTATCGCTGTCAGTTTGGAGAAAAACAAGTTTTCTTAATTATTTTCCTAGTTGATACTGCCGAAGACGTAGGCCGTACGGGCCGTTTGTTTATTTGCTGCAAAGCGCCACGTTTTTAGTTGTTGTTCTGTGCACTGATTGTTTCGATTTTGTTGTTATTAAGTTGACAAGAAAACCAAAACAATTCAAGCTTCGAGTTACTTTCAGATTTGTTTGGCTCTCTCTGCTACCGTGTTATCGAATAAAGTTGTTGCTTATCACTGGCTTGCGGATTGCTGCTATTATATGCAATTCTGTAGTTTAAAGGTTTTATATTCTATCAGAACGAGTAATACTGACTGTTTATTTTTAATAGCTAATTGAGCGCGACAACTAATTAAGCGAGTCGCAGACTGAGGCTGACGGCATTGGTGTAGCAATTTTTATATGACATCGGGTTGCTCTTTCTGCGCTCGCAGCCAGAACGGCGCATGAGCAGTGAGCGAAACAGGGCTGCATGTGCTCTGGCCAATGTTGCCACACCTGCTGAGGAATAATTATAAATTGAATGTGCGCTTATAATAGCTTATATTGAATTATATGCGTATTATTTTTTTTAATGATAAAGAAGGCATATATGCTAACCCCAGCCTAATACATACGTCTTCGGAGCTTGTAAACTACATTTATATACAGACATATGTATGTATTTTTTATAAATTCACTTCATAACGCATAGAATAGAGAGCAAAAGATAAGGCCGAGTAATATCAACATAAGCTAAAGACGCCGCTGATATCACGTACATTATAGACAAACAGTTTTTTTTTTAAATAAAAGTGACTGACAGTTGCGAAATTTGCCACAGCTGCAGCAGCAATAACAATAAGGGAAAATCTTTATTAGTTATCAGTTGACGTTGCGTTTTGCTAATCCCTTTCGCTGTTTACTCCAATTTTTAACAGCGCGTACGTTGTATGCAACCAGACTCAGAACTCAATAAGCGGCCACGCAAACGCCAAGAAACACCCACCGGTGTTAAGGATAAGGAAAACGGCAAGAAACGACAGACATCAGTAAAATTAACCTCAACGCCAAAGGTATGTTTTTTCCTTGGCATTTGAATTTTGTTAATTGTTTTTTCTTCTGCAGACTGACATAAAACGTTTCTTTAAACCTTTGAGCCACAATAAATATCTTGCTGAAGACGAGGTCACAGAATCACCTGCTACCAAGTTGCTAAATAGGTAAGATTATTAACGTGTTTACTTTTATTAGTATAAGCATTTATCCCTGAAAATTTAAATTAATTTAATAATCCATTTTAAAACAAAAGTTAATAGTCATTCACATATTTTTCAATATCTTAATATTTCTAAATGTTTGTTGTTGCTCCACACAGAATCAGCAACGGCTGTTTCACAGTTAACCAGCCGGAAAACGGCCGCAGTGCTAAGCCAAATCAAATTGACTCAAATGGGATCGGGGATATCACAAGAGAGCAACCGATTGCTCAAAAGAGTTTAAGCATTAACCAAAAGCAACAAGGCGCCAAGTCTGGGATCAACTCCGTCACTGTGGAGCCAGCACACTTACTGACACCTGTGCGGACGAATCGTGGCCACAGTTTAATGCACGGTTCCACTTTAGTGAATTTCTCTAACGCTAGAGTTCATTCGGAGCCACGTCTGACACGTCGGAGTAGTCTCTTAACTTCATCCAATAGATTAAGCACAGAAGAAAACGGAATAAAATCATCAACAAAGCCTATAACGCGTAGTCAGTCTTCTTTGCAACTCAGCACTCCTCCGATTAAAGTAAATGCATCAAAGCCAGCGGAGCAACGCGAGGCACTAACAGTTCGTCGTCGTAGCATCTCTACTATTTCGACTGCGGAACCTAGCACGCCAACACTGCTTAAAAAACCATCATTTCAGTCCATTGCCGAGGAGCCATTGGTAGAGACATCGATTAGTATCAATACCGACTACGTGCAACAGTCGCTAGACATGAGCACTATTAACGCTCATAAAAACTCTGAGAATATAAATCTAACCAACTACGTGGAACAATCGATGGAAATAAGCCCATCTTCTCGCCCTCACATAATCTGTGAAGCAACTGGACATAATACTCTGTATACCACAAACCTTATGGATTTGGGCGATAAGAGTTCACAAAACCTGCTGGCGAATGTAACTAAGCAAACTTCTCTAGATAGCTTTGAAGTGCATACGCCAGTGCCAGTGTTTAGCTCAACACGCTTATTATGTGAAGGAAGCTCCGCCAATCGACGTTGCACGCTTTTTAATGTGGATATGGAACTGATAAATGAGCGCATCAATAAAATAAATAACACTTCGCAAAGACGCTCATTGGCATTGGCTAATGAGGCCGAATTGGGTGAGTGTCGGCCCTTGGCGCCACTGCAGGCAGCGACGAAGATAGGGAATACAACAGACAAAGATCAAACACCTAATGACCCAAAAATGCGACGCCTGTTTACACCAAACGACGAAGTAATCCTGTCACCGCCAAAATCAAACAAAAAATCACGCCGAAGTAGCAGCGGTAACAATTTTTCAACCGGCACCATGAAACGACGACGCACTTTAGCATCGCTGAAGCCAACGGCGGCAGTGGAACCAGTTTTGCAGAATGATTTAGATTGTAATACTGAAAGGGATTCTCGTAAATTTGATTCTCAGGAAACTTTTGATAACGAATCAGAATCTCACCTAGACTGTAGCATTCAGACCTCGTCCAAGCGCCACGCTATATACACCGTAGTGCACACCAACATGCATAAGGAGCAGGTGCAGGCCATTCACAAGGTTGGTAATACGGCAGTGCCTCGTTGAACGATACTTTTATTTATATATGCATATTTACATTTAGTCTATATTTATAATTGCTAGGCTAGTCCTAGACGATTTGTATTCATTAGTCTGTAGATTTGTATTCCTATTTTATGAAATTATTCTTAAAAATACCAAATGTAAATTGAATAGTCATTAAAATTTAATCCTTGGGACTGCATCAATTTGGTATCCCATTTCCTTTCTAAATTTGTTACCATGAGTAAAAATGCACTTATATATATAGTTTTAGCATAGTTTAGCTTTCAAATATACGAATTATTGATAAAACACAGTTAACGCAGATGTCGTAAAATAAATAAAATTTCACTAACTTTTGCACAAATAAATTGCACATCAATATCGCAAAAATAAATAAAGTCGTATTAATTCGTTCGTTATTATTGGTTACCATTAATCTACACCTCAGCTGATGCATACCAGCTCCATTTTAATTGACCTTCTGTTTTGACACGCAATCTCAGGCCATACGTAAACTACGCGGAGTGCGCCTGGATCCCACTGTGACAAACCGCACCACACACTTGGTTAGTCTGGAGCCGCGTCGCACGCTGAATCTATTGCGTGGTTTGATGCGTGGAGTTTGGATTGTGAGCTACAATTGGATTCTGGAATCGTTAAGGGCTGGCAAGTGGTTACCCGAAGAAAAATACGAACTTACTTCTTTCTCACGTGCCGTAGAGGTAAGTCTAGAGTATATGCAAAATTTATACATGTTCTATCGATAAGACACTCGTATTTATTTCAATGCCAGATTTGCCGCACCGAACGACAAGCCTTTGGGAGTTCGTATCGATGCGAGCTATTCCGCTATATGGAAATCTTTTATGTGTCATCTCTATGCCGACCCATAACATTCAATAATATTAAGGAGCTGCTGTTGCTGGGTAGCGCCAAAATAACTGAGAATCGCTACAAAGCCAAGTTCATCATTGGCGACATGCGACGAGCTGAGGATGATCGTATTTATTTGTCTCCCTCTTGGGTGTTAGACAGCATAACGGCAATGCAAATCCAAAAGTTTGGAAAATATTTAATGAAGTGTGCTATCATAACGCCACTTGGCATTCGGTACGAAAATCCACGTGAAGAGCCAGACGAAAAACCTCGACGAAATCAAAAAATTTGCTATAAAGATCCAGTCCTAGTGATAAATAAATAGGTCCCTTAAATTTATTCCAAGTCCAAGAAAATTACTTTACGTTTTGTTAAATTATTTCAAAATTTTTGTTTTAAGTTTTTTTTTTAAGCTAACAATTCGTCAATTTACCAACCGTGTCACGATCGTTACAATAAAAAGAACCCAATATTCATTCCAAGTTGCAATTGTTTGCTTTATTCAAAATATTGTTTATTTACGCAAGTAAATGAGGTATAGTTGTATTGTTCGCATGTTTGTACTTGTAGCTTTTGTACTTTTAATTCCAACCTTTGGCAAAAGATATAGAGAAAAATAATCGGGGGGAAATAGCGATTATAAAAATGTAAATCTGCGCTGAAACCAAAATAATAGCAAATCGAAAAATTAAAAACCAAAATGCGATTATATGTTGTAAATAAAGTTATTTATCTCTTCTCTTGTATTGTTTTTTCCAAATAGTGTACAAAGTAGTGCAAAAAAAAGGATAAGAAAAATCAAAATTTTAATTTAAACGAGTAAATGATATAAATGCTAAACGCCTGCGTGCTACTACAACGCAATTATACAAACTAAATATAATACCATAATAAAATCAATTTATTATATATTATATAAATGTAGGTAAACTAAAGATTGAGGGTAGTTTTTTGACTTCTATTGGGTGATGCTCCACTCAATCGTCTAGGCAGCTTCGATGGCGTTTAACATTCGTATCCGACGAAATTCTTTACGATGGAAAAAATTAAATTTTTGCTTTTGCTGGAACATCTTATCTTTCATCTTGCCCAGGACAGGTGTTGGCGTTCTACTACTGTTGTGCCTATTGTTACTGCTGGTATTGTTGTTGCTGTTATTGAATTGTGGTTGTTGATTCATGTTGTTGTTGTTGGTACTGTTATCGAAAGAAACCAGCTACTTCTTGCCCTTGGTGGCCTTCTCAGCGGCCTTGGTGACCTTGCCACCGGAAGCGTCCTTGAAGTTGACAGCCTTGATGACACCGACAGCGACAGTCTGTCTCATGTCACGGACAGCAAAACGACCCAAAGGAGGGAATTCCTGGAAGGATTCAACGCACAGAGGCTTGGAGGGTACCAAGTTGACAATGGCAGCATCGCCAGACTTGATGAACTTGGGGTTTTCCTCAGTGGTCTTGCCAGAACGACGATCGACCTTCTCCTTGATCTCAGCGAATTTGCAAGCAATATGAGCGGTGTGACAATCCAGAACTGGAGTGTAGCCGTTGGCAATCTGGCCAGGGTGGTTCAACACGATGACCTGAGCGGTGAAATCGGCAGCGCCCTTAGGTGGGCTGGCTTTGGAATCGCCGGCAACATAGCCACGACGCAGCTCCTTAACGGAAACGTTCTTCACGTTGAAGCCAACATTGTCACCGGGAACGGCCTCGGTGAGGGCTTCGTGGTGCATTTCCACGGACTTGACCTCAGTGGTGATGTTAGCTGGGGCGAATACAACAACGCAGCCGGGCTTCAGGACACCAGTTTCGACACGACCGACGGGTACTGTTCCGATACCACCAATTTTGTAGACATCCTGCAGGGGCAGACGCAGTGGCTTCTCGGTGGGGCGGGAGGGTGGCAGAATGGCGTCCAGAGCTTCGATAAGGGTCTTGCCATCGGCGTTACCATCCTTGCGCTCCACCTTCCATCCCTTAAACCAGTTCATGTTGGTCGATGGTTCCAACATGTTGTCGCCGTGCCATCCGGAGATGGGCACGAAAGCAACAGCCGCCGGGTTGTAGCCGATCTTCTTGATATACGAAGACACTTCCTTCTTGATTTCCTCATAACGAGACTCGCTGTATGGTGGCTCAGAAGAGTCCATCTTGTTGACGCCAACAATAAGCTGTTTCACACCCAGGGTGAAAGCGAGCAGAGCGTGCTCGCGGGTCTGGCCGTTCTTGGAGATACCAGCCTCGAATTCACCTGTACCAGCAGCAACAATCAAGACAGCACAATCGGCCTGGGAGGTACCAGTGATCATGTTCTTGATGAAATCTCTGTGACCGGGGGCATCGATGATGGTCACGTAGTACTTGGCAGTTTCGAACTTCCACAGAGCGATATCGATGGTGATACCACGCTCACGCTCGGCCTTCAATTTATCCAAAACCCATGCGTACTTGAACGAGCCCTTGCCCATTTCCTGAGCCTCCTTCTCGAACTTCTCGATGGTACGCTTGTCGATACCACCACACTTGTAGATCAAATGACCGGTGGTGGTGGACTTGCCAGAGTCGACGTGTCCAATCACGACAATGTTGATGTGAATCTTTTCCTTACCCATGTTGGTTTATAGGAGAGCTAGTTTTGTGGAATGTGTTGGGAGATTCGCAACGTGCATCAAGTGTGGGTGTGTTTGCAAATGAGTTCACACAGGTACAATCAGCCAATGGGGAAGAAACAGATGGGTAAACAATATTTGTTAGCAAAAAATATAATTAACAGGAACACATTAGTACGCACAAAAGGGGAATTATAAAAAAAAATGGTCTATATTGCAAAATTTTAGATTTAGTCTGCGTGACAGAAATTTAACCTAACCTCAAAACAAAACGTGTTTGGTTTGCATTATAGACAATTTGGCTTCGCTGAGTACTTTTAGTGTTGAGGTTAGGTTTAGCAACAGCCGCATGTTTTGGCGGTGGTGTGTGTAAGGTACAACAAACGAAACTAAGAGAAAGGAACATGCAAAAGTAAATACATTTTAATTTTTGCAAACACGATTTCAAAATTATTATTAAAGATACTCGATTTTTTCAGTGATTTTGGTATTTTTGCTTTCGTCAAAATTCTTCAGTAGCAGAACTGAATTAATATCATCATAAGAATCGAGTTATTTATATATATAAATAAAAAAATATGTATATGAAAGGAAAATTCCAGCAAATTTAATCTAGGCATGTGGCTGTGTCTGTGCACTGTTGCCGGCCGCTTCAATAGCGCAAGAGAGCGAGTGAGAGCGTTAAGTAAAATGGCGACCGGGCAATGAATCGAACAAAGGCAGATGGTATGATCAAGCAGTGGTCGGCAACAAGATAGAGAGGCAACGATCAAGAGCTGAAGTGCACTCTGTCCGGCCATCTTGGGCAAGTTCAATTGGAAAATTTACCAAAATTTGGTTGCGTTCAAATTGGTTTGATTTTGAAATTTCACAACATTGAAATAATCGATTTCAGTTTTTGCATATAGTAATGCAAACATTGATTGAAAGATAAATTGACTGTTGTTGCAAGCACTTGCTTAAGTAGTCACACCATTTCTGAGCCGCCATTTTGAAATTAGATGCCCCAGTGTAGAGACTGGAAATTTTGTGCATGCAAAAAAAAAAACCACGTTTTTCAACACATGCAAAACTTTGCAACTTATAGATTGCAGCTTTATTAACTGTGTTTTACAATATAGCAATATATTGCAGCGACACAAAGTTGGCTTCTTAGGGCTCTACTTGAGTAGTTGAGACTATCCATGCCACGCACATGAGGGCGTGGCATTAGCAGCAATTACACCACATTGCAGAATACAAAATGACTCATTTCGACTTTTGAATATTATAAACAATTTATCATTGTGAAATTTTCATGTGCTGCTTGCCACGTGTTTAAGGTTTAGCCACTGTCACAGCCTTTCACTTTGCACCTTATAGGTTAAATTCGAATGCACATACACGAATCAACAAAAATGCAACATTTTAATGTTGAAATTGCATATTTGTTTGTAAACTAATCGTTAGGGGCACTATTAAAGTTCATTGCACATTTTTCTTTAAACGTTGCACTAGAAATTAATTTTCCACTTAGCAGCAAAACTTACTCTCGAATAAATTGAATGAGAAATCACAGAGTCTATGCTAATCCGGCGACAGACTTGAACAAAGTGAACGAGCGTTCGGCGAAACAGGAAGCTTGTAGCCTCGCTATTGCAAGCGTGGCGTTTCAGAGTTGCAATTAAAACATCGACTGTATCGAATACATGTGTATACCAAGTGTGACCGCGTGCACTATTTGTATGTTGAAATATCAACGACATTGTCTAGCAGTAGTTTAATTAAACCTCCAAATATATTTTGCCATTTATTTATTCATACTTGCATTGGTGCAATGATTTTTGAAAAATTAGCAGTCCTTTTACGAGAAATTCAGGTTTGCAGAAATAATAGTGCTCCGCACTGTTAAATAACATAACAGTGCCAGCAATGTTAAGTTTTTTTCGGTGTTCCTTTGTGATTCTCGATTATGGGGGGAAGTGACGTGGCCTAATCATACATATAAAAACTCACTTCTAATAAATCGTTTGACCGGCCTGGAAGAAAATTTGTGAGTAGGCGGGCTGTAGACAGTATTCTTTAAGAAAAATTGCTCAATAAAAACAAGCTACTAAATGAATAATAAGATGTGGCGTCCAGTAGCTGCAGTACTTATTTTTGGTTTTATCGCAATTGTTACCGGCGCTGAACAAGATGTTCTGGATCTCGGCGACGACAATTTTGTATCGACTTTGAAGCAGCATGAAACAACGTTGGTTATGTTTTATGCACCCTGGTAAGTTGTGTGAACAAGGTGTGGCGCGACTGAGTTATATGCACTTCGTAATTAATTGCCGTGCCATTAACTTAAACATTAACAGAAAGTGCGGCTATTTAGTCTAATCAAAAGTACACGTCAGCGTTAAAAAGACCGCATCGGGATTAACATGTCAGTGTCGGCCATTTTAGTGGATCTACATTCATATGTATTTTATGTACGTACGTAAAATGTAAGCATTTGAAAGTGTGTGTGGGCTACTAAGTAAAAGAGGCTGTAAACTTGGCTACAGCAGTTAAGTTTATTGTATTTTAATACATACATACACATATACAGACATAAGTGGGAAAAAACCGATAAGCGAAATGCAAATGCCGGCCGACTGTTGATTGCCCGCTCGGCCGGCCGGCCGGCATATATTATTGTTCCTCTCGCTATTAAGCAACATGTACATGTATCTAGTATATTTAAAAAAAAATTTCGGCGATATTTCGTGCTTAGTTTTGATTCGATTTCTCTATTCTGCATACTTGCTGTATAAAAAAAAAAAAAATACATAAATACAGAAAACACCGAAAGGGAGTCTTATCTGGCGCAACATAAGCACATAACATGCTATTTAATTGAGTCGTTTCGAAGTCTTTATGATAAGGCTGTACCCAGATAAGACACGAAATCAAAAACTAATTTCTTTATTTTCGTTTTTTTTCCGGGAAGTTGTAAGTAAGATAAACACTGTTTAAAACAAATGTAGACTTTGTTGACGTGTCTTTTCAACGTTTTTTGCTATTTTTTAGGTGCGGACATTGCAAACGCTTGAAACCCGAATATGCCAAAGCAGCCGAGCTAGTTAAAGATGACGAGCCACCAATCAAATTGGCCAAGGTAAGTTAATGCTAACGACCGATCGACAACTACTACAAGTGTGTTATGCCCACACAGGTCGACTGCACCGAGGCCGGCAAGGATATTTGCAGCAAATATTCCGTTAGTGGTTATCCGACACTAAAGATTTTCCGCCAGGATGAGGTTTCACAGGACTATAATGGACCACGTGAAGCCAATGGAATTGCTAAGTACATGCGCGCCCAGGTGGGACCCGCCTCAAGGCATTTGCGCACCATTGACGAACTTGTCAAATTTCTAGAGACCAAAGACACTACAATCTTCGGCTACTTTAGCGACATTAATTCAAAATTGGCTAAGACTTTCCTAAAGTTTGCGGATAAAAACCGTGAGAAATATCGCTTTGGACACAGCGACGACAAGACAGTGCTTCAGCAACAAAGCGAAACGTAAGTGTGGGCGGACAACTTTATGCACAACTTTCAAGATGGGAATACTTGAATCATTTTCCATTATCCAGTCAAAGTTTGCATCTTCATATATATATATTTTTTTAAGTTAATAAATAGCTAATAATTTCTCTTTATCGGGTATAAATACATAATACATGATTTGATGATTTATATTTTAATCACCCCACTTGCAAAATCTTTCTACAATAATTAATTTTCATTTTTAACGAAAAGAGACAACATACTTAGTTCTTTATTATAATGAATGTTACTCATATGTTTAATGTTCCAATTTATTCATAAACCTAACTTCATCCGAAGTGTAGTCTCCCGAGAGCAATTTATTTTTCAATTTCGTATATCGGTGCTGAATAATTTATTACTAACTTTAATAACATAATATTTTCGCTTTTTTTATATAGAGACAAGATTGTGCTAATCCGTGCTCCACACTTAAGCAACAAGTTTGAGTCTTCATCTATTAATTTTGAGGGCACCTCCGAGTCCGATCTGGGCGCATTTATCAAGGAGAATTAGTAAGTATTATTTGTAATATTTGTCGTTCTCTGTCAGCTAACAATGCACTTTGTAGTCATGGCTTGGTCGGTCATCGCACTCAGGACACATCAAAGGATTTCCAGAATCCTTTAATTACCGCTTATTTTAGCGTCGATTATCAGAAGAATCCCAAGGGCACCAACTATTGGCGTAATCGCGTGCTTAAGGTGGCCAAGGAATTCGTCGGCCAACTAAACTTTGCCATCAGCTCCAAAGATGATTTCCAGCATGAATTAAACGAATATGGCTACGATTTTGTCGGTGATAAGCCCGTCATTTTGGCCCGCGATGCCAAGAATCTCAAGTATGCGTTGAAGGAAGAGTTCTCCGTTGATAACTTACAAGATTTTGCTGAAAAGTTGCTGGCCAACGAGCTGGAGCCATACATCAAGAGCGAGCCGGTGCCAGAATCTAATGATACGCCCGTCAAAGTGGCCGTAGCCAAGAACTTTGACGAGGTAGTCATTAACAACGGTAAGGATACGCTGGTCGAGTTCTATGCCCCATGGTGCGGACACTGCAAAAAACTAACGCCCATCTACGAGGAGCTGGCTGAGAAGCTGCAGGACGAAGAAGTGGCCATTGTCAAAATGGATGCAACAGCCAATGATGTGCCGCCCGAGTTCAATGTGCGTGGCTTCCCTACACTCTTCTGGCTACCCAAGGATTCCAAGAACAAACCCGTCAGCTACAACGGCGGTCGTGAACTCGATGATTTCGTCAAGTACATTGCCAAGGAGGCGACTACAGAACTGAAGGGTTTTGACCGCAGTGGCAAGCCCAAGAAGACCGAGCTGTAAGCTTACTCGCGGCTGCATACATCCATTTAGCGTATAACTATTTAGCATTTCCATATTTTTGTAAAATCAAATGCATTCTCAGCAAACAAAAAGTAACAAAAGCAACAAAAAACGTGTATTAAATTATTTAATAGTGTGATGATTCTTTCAAATTCAATTAATGCTGTCAATAAACTTAAACATATTCTTTCTTCTTATATTTACGATATAATACACTCAACCTCTAAATGTAACTTCTCCGTTAAGATGTTCCATTGGTTCACCCAACATGATGCGAAACCAATCAGGTATAAATGTATGCTCACTACGTTTCTTGTTAACACTGTATATAAAGTTTCCATTTTTTGCGTCATACTCAATCAGATAAACTGTGCTAGCGCAGTTAACGTTATCCATCAACTTCTTAATTGCGTTTAAAAAGCGTACAAAGAAATTGGCACATACATTGGCTGACCAAGCGTTGTCCTTTTAATGTAGATACAGATAAGAAATTGTTTTCGTACAATATGGTGAATACTTACACATTCCCTACATAACTCACGGACCATTAAACTTTTGATTTTGTGCACATAGGAGTCTTTATCATGGTAGGCTATGTAAATGTTCTCTATGCCAACTAAGAAACAATCGACCCACCATTTAAGGACCTCATTGAGATTGTGGGCTGACCATTCGTTACGGTTCATTGTATCTGGACGCAGCTGTAGCTCGACAAATTTTTTTCGCCCTTCAGTACTATATTAAAAAAATTAAGATGCACTTAAAAATTTTACTCAATCTCTGTACCAGGAACTTACAATGCATTTGGAAAATGTTCGGCTACGGTAGGCGCATCAAATAACAAACGAATCCCGCAAACATCCATACAAAACACACCATAGTATTGACCAATATCGTCCATTTTTTGGTTGGCTCTGGGCTGTTCAACGTCGGCATCTGAAAGAGAAACCCTATTAGCTAACAATAGAGAAAAGAAGCCGTCAGCATATTTATCATTTAGTTACCAATGGCTATCAAACAGCGACGTCGTAACTCTTTCATCCAAGTTGCTTTCATAAGTCTTTTAAGATTTTCATTGTTAAAGTCCGATGAACCGTTTTCGGAGATTTGTACTTGACACATATATATGGTATTACGATATTTACTCAAGGTAATGGCCCAGTTCTGTTTGTACTCGTACGGTGCGCACATTATTAACTGCAGTACCTCGCGGGTGCACAGAAAATCGGTGTCCAACTGTAGGAATTCGTAGTTGGAGCTGCGTTTAAAGAATTTGTCCTTAAACTCTCTCAAAAATAAAAACATATTGTCCAAGTGTCTCAGTTTTGGAAAGGACAGATCCTTAACTAAATTATTTATATTTTCATTTACTTTTAACGAAAATGGAAACTCGCTGGACGCTGGTTGATCTAAAAAACGTATTCGCGAATCCGAATTTTCAAAATGGCCCTCAGGGGATAAACTGTAGTTGCCCACTTGATTGGGTTGCTTTACCGAGGGAAATGAAAATTTATCATTTAAAACTTCTCGAACTTGAACATTTAAATTGTGATAATTTGAGCTCATGTTTCGTTAGCTTCATGCACGTGTCGCCAATTTAAATTAAGTGCCAAAGAACTGATATTTTCATAGCTCTTCTTTTATCCAGACCATTCTCACAGAAAATGTAAATAAACAACTTCGCGGTAATTAGATTTCTTATTTTTTTTGGTATTTTTATGTTGGACAAACGCGGTCACACTGCAACAGCTTGATTCTACTACACGTGTTTTAAAATCTCGTATTGTTGATAAGTATTTTGAATAGTTGTATATAAAGATATACAGTTAATGCAACAACGTACAGAATTATGGAGGTTAACATTAACATGTTGCAGCGCGGTGCGCAACAACTTTTACAGTTAACTGATAGTCAGCTGCATAACGATGTGTTTTTCTTAAAGTTGCAGAAGTTTCTTAAGAAAAAGGTAAATTGCGTTAAGTACAATTAATTAAGAACAGTTTTTATAACGGCCTTATGTATGATTGTATTTACTAAAGCACATCGTGGAACAAGATGTAGAGCAACTGTTTAACAACCTAAGCCAACAATTATCGCAGCCTGCCTACACCGTCCCGTTGGCTGTGTGCTTCGAAGAGCAACTACTTCTGCTGCTATCGATGTCACTGCGGGCTGACGGGCATTTCCAGCAATACAGATCGGAATGCGTTGCTTTGGCCAAGTTGTTAAATTTTTCTGTCGATGCGAAGAGGTAAGTCTTTCGTTAGTGTGCCGACAGTAGTGAAACTTCTTTAATTTTACAGATTTGCGAAGAGCTACTTCTCCAATAAGCCAGCGCCGTTCGAGATGGTACAGAGCAATAACCAAATGTCGATACACAGTAAAAAGATAAAAATCGAATCAAATAGCTCTATCAACGCAAAACAACAGGACTTGGATTTGGAGCTTATCAAATGCTGCTACCAGCTATTAAAAAGTGATGCACCATATTATCGGGAACTATGGGACTGGTCACAGTTTCTTGCAAACTTTTGTTACAAAAATTTCGACTGTGAGTTGTCGCGGCTTTACTGCAATCACATAATGGCCATGCTGACAGATATGACAACCACACAGCTGCACGCCCTGAACGCACAAATACCCGTTCACGTACAGTTAATATTTGATGAACAGCAAATACCGGTCACACGCATGAATGTTAACTGCTTACCTAATTTGCCTGTTGAACAGGTAAAGCTGAAGCTGATGGCAAACCAAACAGTTACCAACATCGAAGGAGTGCTCTTGCCTATATTCAACCAAAAAAATCAGCAGTTCTATGCAGACACTGATGGCTGTTATGATCGCATTGTGAAAGTAGACTCAACCATTGTAAATTTGCGAAGCGTTGCATTGGGCGTAGCTGCTGCAAAAGCAATTTGCTTGTCCGGGCCAGTCGGGTGTGGAAAAACCACGCTAATTGAGTATTTGGCGCGGAAGACTGGTCGAATTTGTCCCAAGCCGATGGAGATTGAAACACGTGATCAAGCCCGACAACAAGTACAAGAAGATGAGATATTTGAACCAAAACGTAAACCTAAAGCAGCACACAATTTAAGGGAAAAGCGTAAAATAGAAGTAGCAATTGACGATTTGATGGTATTGGAGGATGTGGATGTCCTATCGCATAAAAACGGTTTTTTGCGTATACAGTTGGGTGATCAAACCGATAGTAAAATGCTATTGGGTCAATATCGCTGCACAGATGTGCCCGGGGAGTTTATATGGCTGCCAGGCGTGCTGACACAGGTAAGTAAAACTTATACACAGTCAATACTCTTGCCTAGGGAGCTTACATTTTTGATTATCCTAATTGTGTTCTTCGCTTATTAATCGCTGCCGATAAATATAAAACAGGCTGTCATGCATGGCTACTGGCTGCTATTGGAAGATATAGACGCAGCCACTCAGGATACGTACACGATACTGAGCAGTCTTTTAGAGCGCAACTATCTGAGTGTGCCAGGTTTTCGGGATTGTGTCAAGATAGAGCCAGGCTTTCAGCTGTTTGTAACAGTGCGGTAAGATAATTAAATAATTAAGTTCGGTCAATCATAAATTTGTATGTTTAATAATTTGTATGTCTAATATACGCAGCGTCAACAAAGCGACAAACATTTCCAGTCAGAAGTCTCTATATTCGTTGCTTGAAAAATATCTGTATACCATCAACATTTTGCCACTGTCCCGCAACGAGTTATGTAAAGTTGTAAGCACTAACTACTCAAAACTGGCCACTGTTGCCAATCGCATTGTAGATGTGTTCTTGACTTTCTCCAGTGGTGATCATGCATCTGCAGACAATTTACGTCAACAAGAAAGCAACGATAAGGCAGACACCACAGAAAACTATGTGGCGCTACCGTTTGAACAGGTTACACTTTCCATTATGCCAAGTTCAGGTCGTATGGTGTCCACGCGTGACCTCGTTAAATTGTGCGAGCGTGCCAATGCCCAATTCTCAGCAACTAGCGCGGAATGCGCTTACTTTGTTTTCAAAAATGCAGTTGATGTGTTCTGTTCTTATTTACCTCAGAGTAAGGAAAAGACGGCTTTGATAACTAGCATTGGTGCGAAACTTGGCATAATACGCTCGCGCTGCGACCATTTTGCCAATGAATATAAGCCCGAAGTGGAGTTTGGAAAGAACTTCTTTAAAGTTGGGCGTACGACGCTGCCGGCCAAATCAGCAGAAGATGAGTTCAATGAGAACGAAAGCGCATCAAAGAGGCAAAAACTAACACAACAGACTACGAAAGTTATATCAAGACCCGTATCCAAGCGTGCTATTTTTTCATTTACACGTCTTGCCAGCTGCCTCCTGGAACGCATTGCCGTTTGTGTTAGTCATTCGGAGCCAGTGCTTCTGGTAGGTGAAACGGGGGTAGGAAAAACCTCTTCAGTGCAATATTTGGCGGAGCGCACAGAGCATAAGCTAGTCGCAATAAACATGAATAATCAGTCAGATGTTTCAGATCTGGTTGGTGGTTTTAAACCCGTGGAACTCAATTATGTCCTTGCACCTTTACGTTACGAGTTCGAACATCTGTTCACCGAAACATTCAATGCTGAAAAAAATGAACAGTTTCTGCGCATCTTTGCCACACATTACAACAGTGGACGACACAGTGTTATTATCAGCACCATGCTCAATGTAAGCAACACCATATTCAACAAAAAGGAACACAAGTTGAATCCCATACTACCACGTTGGCAGACGTTGCGAGAAAAGTTACAGCGATTGCAAACGCAACTGGAAAAGAGCATAAATATATCATTTGCCTTTATACCTGGCTCACTGGTGAATAGCATCAGCAACGGCGACTGGGTGCTGCTGGATGAAATTAATTTAGCCTCAGCTGAAACACTAGAATGCTTATCCACTATTTTGGAGCCGGAAGGATCTGTTGTACTGCTCGAACGTGGAGATTTGATGCCAGTGAAAAGGCATCCCGATTTCCGCATATTTGCCTGTATGAATCCTAATACAGACATAGGCAAGAAGGATCTACCCGTTGGCATACGTAATCGCTTCACAGAATTCTTTGTAGATGAGCTGACTACAGATACGGATTTGGGTCTTCTGGTGAGCGATTATCTGGCAAATACGGGCATACAGCGTAAATCAGTACATAGCATTGTACAGCTCTACAAATCCCTGCGACGTCTTGCCGAGTTGCAGCTAAACGATGGCCTTGGTAATCGACCCGTCTATTCACTGCGTACTCTTTGTCGCAGTTTGCGCATTTGCGCAAGAAATTTGTGTGGTTCTATTGAACGTAACTTGTACGAGAGTTTTAGTTTAAGTTTTCTCACTCAACTTGATCCGGAATCGCATCAGCTGGTGTTGTTACTGATACAGGATGCGTTGTTGCATAATGCCAAGGCTGTACTCAATCAGTCATTGCCGCAACAGAGCGAAAATGACTTACAATTTGAAGGCTATTGGGTAAAGCGTGGCAATCTGGAGTTGCAATCTTGCGATCAATACATACTGACGCCTAGCGTAAAGAATAATCTGAAGGATTTGGCGCGCATAATTTCAATTGGTAGATTGCCGGTATTGCTGCAGGGACCAACAAGTGCCGGCAAGACCAGTCTCATCGATTATGTAGCCCGACGCAGCGGTAATCGTTGTCTGCGCATTAACAATCATGAGCACACGGATCTTCAGGAATATATTGGCACCTATGCCGCAGATATTACTGGCAAACTAAGCTTTCGTGAAGGTGTATTGGTACAGGCTATGCGTCATGGCTACTGGATCATATTGGATGAACTAAACTTGGCCTCAACAGATATTTTGGAGGCTCTTAATCGAGTTTTGGACGACAATCGCGAGCTGTATATTGCCGAGACACAAACGCTAGTTAAAGCTCATCCCAACTTTATGTTATTTGCGACGCAGAATCCGCCGGGACTTTATGGCGGCCGGAAGACGTTGTCGCGTGCTTTTAAAAATCGTTTCATTGAACTACACTTTGCTGAGATACCACGCACGGAGTTGGAGATTATATTAGAGCAACGTTGTCTGATACCTGCATCATATGCCCGAAAAATGGTACAGTGCATGACACAGCTGCAGCAACATCGGAGGAACACTTCCAAACAAGTTTTCACCTTGCGTGATCTATTTCGATGGGGCAATCGTTACACGCTTGCAGACAAAAAATTGCAGGAGAATATCAAATACGATTGGAATCAGCATCTCATTGAGGAGGGCTATCTTGTACTTTCAGCTAAGGTACGTACAGCTGAGGAGCTGCAACTTATTGAACAAACGCTGTACGGCAATTTTAAGAAGCGCATTGACTTAGAGCTCCTTTTTGACATACATACAAAGCGAGAAAGCTCAGCTGTCTGCCAACATATACTCGATTCGATACGGAATTTTAAGCAGCGTGGCGACATTGTTTGGACACGTAACATGACCCGCATGGCGGTGCTGACTGCTAAGGCACTGCAGTTTGATGAGCCAGTGCTGCTGGTGGGTCCAACAGGCTGTGGCAAGACAACAGTTTGTCAGCTGCTAGCGAAAATTGCGAACGTTCGTTTGCGTATACTCAATTGTCATATGCATACAGAGGGTGCAGACTTTTTGGGAGGACTACGACCATGTCGTGGCCAAGATGATACACAAAAACTATTTGAATGGGCCGACGGACCGTTAATTTATGCCATGCATGAGGGTTCTTATTTTATGGCCGATGAAATCTCGCTAGCTGAGGATTCTGTGCTGGAGCGTTTAAATTGTATCCTAGAACCAGAGCGTAGCGTTCTTTTAGCAGAAAAGGGCGGCACAGTAGACGATATGGCATCTGATGTTAACGAACCAAATAATCTAAGCAACCAATTTTTGGTGCAAGCTAAATCTGGCTTTCAGTTTTTGGCGACAATGAATCCGGGTGGTGATTTTGGCAAGAAGGAACTGTCGCCAGCTCTACGTAATCGCTTCACTGAGGTGTGGTGTTTGCCCTCTGACAACAAAGCAGATCTCATTGAGATTGCGTACAACTGCATGCATCGAGTTAAAGTAGATTCCAGTATTTCCATGGACACTCACAAAATAGCTGAATATTTAGTGGAGATTGTGCTCTTCATACGTGATTCTAATGAAAAATTTAAGTTTTCGGTACGTGACATACTCGCATGGGCCAATTATATGATTGCCAACGGCCAGCTTACTTTCGCGGAGCAGGCCATCTTTGGATTGGAGACCATCTTTTTGGATGCATTGGAAATGCTGCCACATGAATCGCAGGAGCAAATTGAAGCATTAAAATCCACAATAATCGATTATGCTATAAAGAAAGCGTCGGAGATAGTTAATGAACATTTTGAGCTGTCGCATGTGGCAGAAAAACGTGGCCAGCAGGTAGAAATAGATAAGAACAGGTTTGGCATACATCCATTTTTCATTGCTGTTAATCGGGATCGCTTCAACGCGGTGGACGTCAATGCGGACTTTTTGTTTGATGCGCCCACAACTAAGCAAAATCTGTTTCGTCTGCTGTCGGCTCTAACGCTCCAGAAACCGGTGCTTTTGGAAGGACCACCAGGAGTGGGCAAGACATCCATTATAGAAAGCATAGCACATGCCATTGGCTATCAAATAGTACGCATTAATTTGTGTGAGCATACCGATCTGGCTGATCTTTTTGGTACTGATTTACCAGCCGAGGATAATTTGTTTGAACGAGTTGGCGCACAAAGTCAATTGGGCAGTTTTATGTGGCGTGATGGTCCTTTGTTGGCCGCTCTGAAAGCGCCAAACACATGGATATTACTCGATGAGTTGAATCTGGCACCACAGTCTGTTTTAGAGGGACTAAATGCAGTACTGGACCATCGTGGCGAGGTGTTTATTCCGGAACTTAACAAGAGTTTCCAGCTAACAGATTCTACGCGTATTTTTGCCTGTCAGAATCCGCTGAAACAAGGTGGCGGGCGTAAGGGATTGCCTCAGTCGTTCTTAAATCGATTTAATAAGGTATATTTGCGCAAACTGAGCACCGAGGATCTACTGCATGTGGTGAACGGCAAGTACGCTAGCCACTTTGAGAAGCTTAGTAAATACTTCAGTTCATTGTTGGAAGGGGACGAGCAGCTTAGATGCAATCTTTTTGACCTATACAGTGGTCAACGATCAAGTGGCGATGTAGACAATATTAGCTTCGACTTGGCCACTCGCTTAGTGCGTTTCTCAGAGCTGTTAGTTCAAGGCGTTGCCTCAATGGAGTTTGGCTACAAGGGCGGTCCCTATGAGTTTAATTTACGTGACATTCTGCGCTGGTGTGATTTGTTGACCAATTCAGAAACTGGCTTCCTAATGTTGCCTGCGGTAGTAAATTTTCGCTGTGTCTTCCAAGACTTTCTACTGACACTCTACGAACGAATGCAGTTGGTCTACTATCAGCGCATGCGCTGTGATCAGGACAAGCTCTACATACGCAATGTCTTTGGACGCGTTTTCAATTGCGATGCTGAGAAACTAAATTCAATTTCCGAGGATGTGGCACTCTATTGGACCGCTGAAAAGGTCTACTTCAATGATGTGGTTCTGCTGCGTGGGCAGGTGGGTCTCGGCGCGGCACAACGTCAAGAACAGGCACCATTGCTGCTATCCACACAGCGACAACTGCTCAAGCAAATTGTGGAAACAGTGCACATGAAGAAGCCACTGTTATTATGCGGCTCGACAGACAGCGGAAAAACGAAACTGATTGATACACTTTGCGTGCTTTCAAACCGGATATGCAATACAGATAATATTGATGATTCCGTGACGGGCAGCTTTCAACAGGTAAACCTGAAAAAATTACAAAAAATTGTATTCGTGTTTTAAAGTCAATATGTTTTTGTTTAGATCGATCTCAACCGGCACCTTGAAGAAATATACAAAAATGTGAAGTCAATATTCTTTGCAGTTGTGCAAAAATCTTTCCAGCAACAGATAGAGTCAACTTTTACATATGAGTTGTGGAGCTCTTGGAGCAAGTATATCCAGTTAGTCAAACTAACCGCAGGTGAGCAGCTACTTGAAACGGTTGACCCTTAAAGTTATTATTTAAAGATTAATTATGTGTCATTAAAGGCAAATGTTAAAAAATGAAAAAATATTTCAAGCTATTCATATATGCTCTAATATCAAATTTTTTTTTAGAATTTCAACAACACAGCGTTACGGAGGAGCTTCAGTTGTTCGAAAAGCGACTTACAGTCTTAGATCAAATAATCATCAAACTGGAGCAAACGCCAAAGAAATTTCGTGATGCTGACTTCCAGCAGTTGCAGCAGACCAAAACACAACTCGCGCTATTACAGGCATACATAAAATCAGCTGATTCCCTTAATACCGGCGGTTCGTTCGAGTGGGTCGATTCGCGCATTGTAACATCATTAAAATGCGGCCAGTACATACTGTTGGAGCATGTAAATTTGTGTTCCTCCGCAGTCTTAGATCGTCTGAATCCTGTGTTTGAGCCAAATGGCAGTTTATTAATTGCAGAGAAAGGCATTAGTGCACAGGACACTGCTGAGGTAGTACACCAATCACCAAACTTTCGAGCTTTCCTTACTATCGATCCCAAAAATGGGGAACTATCTCGCGCCATGCGTAATCGTTGCGTAGAATTGTCGCTTTCGGTATCCAATGATGCCTATAGTATTGATGATATGCGCGCCATAGTCCACAGTCAAGGCGTACAGCAGATTACAGTAATTAACTGCATACTGAAAATACATCGTAACATAACTCAGCTGACTGATTTTAATACATATACAATATCGCATCTTAAACAGTTTGCGTTCCTAACCGCCGCCTATAAGCGCATTGGATATGATCTGCAGCGGGCCATCTACGTAGCGGCCATGGAGGTATATGTATATGCAGCCAATATAGATTTATTGGGATATGGATTATCGTACTATCAAAACAAGCTTCGTGATGTGGTGCTGGCACAGACAGAAATTTATAATAAAGCGGAAAACGCACAGCATCATGAAGATTACCTAAATGATGTTATACTTAGAACAGGCGATCTCAATGTTTTAACACTAATCAAACTGCAAACGGCCGCATTAAAGCTGCTGCTTCTGCCGTCAACTAATGAGCAGATACATAAAGACTTGGTATCACTATTTTACCAAATGAAAACGCTTGATTTTAGTCAGCTGAATATCCGGCAGTTGAGTCGTTACTTCACCTACATGCTATACGAGGTTTGCGCTTTAGGCGATCTTCAAATGAGACATCACTACTTGCAGAAATTGCTCACTAACCAACCCGAACTACAGCAGCTGTCAGCTAGTTTCTACGCCTGCATAGAAAAGCAAGGACACCAATTCCAGACGCTCTTATCTGATTTACCCTGGCATAGAAAGTTATTCCCACGTCTTCGTGATTACGCAATGGTTCCACAGCCCACGGATGCTGGTGAAGACAGTGCTTTGGCGCTTAGCGCGTCGTTATTGGCGCGTCTCCTGCTTGACAAGATACCCAAACGACCAGTGACTAAACTTCATGAGCTGGATGCACTACAATACTCACAGGCATTACAAGACAAGACGATTACTGATAAATACAGAAACGACTTTCTAAGCCATCTTTCTACATTCCTAGATGGCTTATACCATGAACTACAGCAGCACTTAAGTAGCGCAAAGTTTGAGCTGTCACAATACGCAAAATTCATGACCAAGTTCAATTGGTTCAATCGACTGCTGTACATGGCGCAGCAAAAAATTCTGCAGAACAACGAACTGCAAGCATATTTAATGCATAAATTGGCCCTGCACTTCAAGTGGCTAGAAAAACATTTGCTAACTGCCATACTAGAGGTATGGCCCGATTTTCTCAATATAAATGCTGCATTAAGCCGGAGTCTGAAAAGCCTCAGAGTATATATGCAAGATTTAGAACGACCAATAAATGCGTCGTGTAAGATTTATGCAAAACAATTTGCTCAATTCCAGCCATACTATCTGGATCAACAGGTAAGTAAAAGTAGTAGAAAATTAGAAAGAAACTGCTTTCTTCGGCACGCTATAGACCCCTGCAATGGAGTATGAAAACATACATCCCATTCAAATCTAAAGTTGAAATTTTTAACCCCCGTCTTGACAATTTTTTGACTCGTTATTTTTATACAAGTTACTTAGATAGACTTCATATACCCATAACTTGGTCAAAATTCATCCGATTTTCATTCGGAATAACAAATAAATTGGTATATTATTTAAATCTTAAATTGAAATTATTTTTATTTTGGTGACAATCTCATAATATTGTTTTGTCTTCCAGATTACTATTCCTTATAATTCGTCATAAACTACTTTATTTGAAATGTCTTTCAAGACATAATTTGACCGCTTCATTAAGTTATGACTTAAACATAATTTCTGGAAATCATATTTTTACTTATTCCTGGCTTGTCTGTTGCTTACCCAAGTCTAATCAGATTCGAACTAAAATTTGAATTTACAAGATTGAATAAAGTTTAAAAGCCAAATTAATATTTGTCCAAAAAACATCCCAATGGCAACCGTTTCAGTTTTGAGTATATTATGTGCTCAATACAAAATTTGTTTTCCGACATTTGTTTTTAATTTTATAAAAAATTTTGGGGCAGAATAGATTTTAAAATAGCATTTTATCATAGAAATGATGTTCGAAATCGATTGCTAATTTCTTGCCAATTTGTATTATTTATGTAAATATATACATCAACATTGTAACTAATTAACTACAATAAATTATTACAGATAGAGCTGCATGAAAAATCGGTACATCTGCAACAGTTGCTAAATGTTGTGCCACTGTATGGCAGCATGGATATCAAGTTGTGGATGAATAAATGGATGGCCTTGCAATCGGATGAGGCATATAAATGGCGCGCGTTTCTGCAAGCTCACTCCGAAAGTATCAGTCTGAATAAGTTTGAACTAAGTGGTTCCATGGTCAGTTCCGAATTGCGAAATGCTCTTTTAAGAATGCAGGAGGTAATAGAGTATGGACTCGACCAGAAAACAGAAATTTGCAACGGTGCCGTGGAGGTGGAAATAAATCTAACACAAGTCAGTGTGCAACTAAATGGAGTGAAGAAATCGGAAAGTGATGAGCACACGGTTGATATAAATACACTCCAGCCAAAATCATTCCAGCTGTTAGTGCCTGCATTGTATGAGTATTTTATGAATCGTGCGCTGAGTAGTACGCTCAATGCAGATTTCGATGAGACACTAAATAAACTCTATAGCGAACAACTGATCACACTGAATGGACATCTATGGCAATGTCTTAACACGCTGAACAAGCCTGCACATAGCCACATTATATTGGCTTGGCACGAATTGTCTACTGCACTAAACGGACTACAAGATGTCGACGAATTTGTGTCGCTGCTGCAACAACTTAATGGTGGCAACTGTTACAAGTCGCTGCGCACCTACCAACGTCAGTACCGTAATGCACTGCAATGTTATCAACTAGAAAATTTGAGCACGCGTTTTGAGTGTGTTCAAATACCGACCGAAATGGAAATATCGAGTCGCTATAGCTATCAGGGACCCGGTCTGACCAATGCTCTGCTGTCGTTGGTTTGCCAACCAAATGGGCAGCTCCTCTCAGTGCCGCTCAGTGAGCTGCAGCCATGGCGTTATGCGCTGCAGCAGACACGTCAGTTGCTGTGGCACAATGCGCAGCTAGTAAGTCGTAGGTACAGCCCAGAGCTAAACAATCTGCAGCTGGTGAAACAGAGTGCTAATTATATGCTAAGAGAATTAGAATATGTAACACATGTTCAACAGACAACAGTAAAACAAATCGATAAGGGCTTCGAGAGCTGTATTTCCGAATTACAGCAGACATTGGAGCAATTAAAGCCAGACGGACAGCAGCCCATTTACTGTGCCTTTAATGCAGCACTAGCCAATACGCTGATTGGGGCCTTGGAGTTGAACATGCTTACACACGCACCACTAATTGATCCCGTGGAGAAAAATCGGCTAAAGAATATTTATATATCCGAGGACATTGACTCCCTAAACCATTTTATTGCATCCTATGATTTTATGAAGATAATCATGAAGTACAAGCACTTTGGTCAGCAAATCTATGATCAGCTTCAGGAGCGGTTGCAAATAGCATGTCAGCAACAACAAAAACTTCAACAAAAGCTGGCACTGCGTCCCGAAGAATGTTTATATGCATGCTTAGTGCAGGAACTTACACACTTTTTAAAATCGAATTGTGATTGTACTGCATTATTCAATTTAATTACAGCAATTAAAAAGAATTGGAAGCAATTTGTGGGCCCACAAGTGGCGAACGGCGTTCAGCTAAAGAGCGCCTCGGAGCTGCTTAACAAATTGGATCTATGGCTGGCAAATGCGCAGCGTTTCGTGCATCATGCTCTCGTGCGTTATTCTGCCCACTATCAGGACTTTGTCCAGCCCATCAAATGTGCCGTCAATCAAATGCGTTTTGGACTGGAACAACTGAAAGTAGTTTTCACACGAGTGCTGATCACGGGCAATGTTTCTGAGGCACAGAGATTGGAGCAAAGTATAATTCAAATTGCGCAATATCCTTCGCAGCGTCCATTGGCTATAAGGAATAGTCATATCTATGGACTGCTTGCCAAGTTACCACACAGCGAGCAGGAATACTTCCGTTTGCTCAAGGCTAATCTTAGCGAACTTCGCAACTTTATCACCATCGCCTTGACCATTGATGAAACCATTTTTGCTGTCTACGATGATGTGCTAAACATCTGTAATCAAACCTGGCAGCAAGAAGAAAAGCGTCGCTGTGAAAAGCGCACTGAAGAGGAGAGTCTTTATAAGACCAGAACAATAGGTGGCATTGAGGATGATGAGCTGTTGGAGCTGCAGGAGATTGAACAAAATTTTCCCACGTACCTAGACGAGGACTTTGTCGAGTTTGTAGACCAACCCACACTGGAACAAGTACTTAAACTGGACAAGAAGGCATACACTAAGGCAAAACAGGCAGAGATAGTTAATGAGCAAGATTGCGTATTTCTAGCACGTAATTTCATTGAGGTTATGAGCAGACATACGCCTGTCATATATAAGGAGAAGCCAAAGCAGGAGCAGGCAGAGCTGCACTTAATAACGCCATATAAAGCTCGTCTTCAGGTCTTTGTACAGTTGAATGCATTCTATAGAACGGCGCTAGATCCCGCACTGGACGACAGTGTCTACAATGCATTGGCCTTCGCCCTGGCGCTGCAGCAGCGGCAGCTTAAGGACATCGAGCTAGAAGAGAATCACATGAGTCAAGCTTATGATTATTACAAGGATTCAAACATATCCGTCGTTAATGGTTGCATAAATGTCATGGAACGAATAGAAAATCGCGTGCTAGAGCAACTGGAACTGTATCCGGAACATGCTGGACTCGCTGACATTAAACTAGTTATCTCACGAATACGCAAGCTTCCAGCCAATGCTAGCGTAGTGCGCTTTAATACGGGATTCCAGCTGCTTCGTCAAAAACTGGCGTTATGGAATGAGGTGGCGCATAAAAAGAACAATCTGGTGGCAGAAGAAATTGAGGTGGCCGAGTTTGTGCAATGCTGGACAAAACTAGAATTACAGCACTGGCGAAATTGTCTAAGCCAAACAGCACAGCAAGTAGAAATGCACGCTTATCGTTACTGGTTCTTTATCTACAACTTGATGAAAGTTGGGGCTGAGTTACCGGAATTAATACGCACACTACGTCAATTTGTAGAAGCCTCATGCTATGGAGACTTCCATGTGCGACTGCAACTTCTGCATGGCTTTGAAATGTATTTACATAATGTGGAGAGAGCGGGCAAACTAAAGGATATAGAGCCGCTGATTGCGGCGCTACACAATCTACAATTGTATTTTGCACAGTTCTCCAGCGAAGTGGCGGACACAGTGAAGACTCGCCGCGCGCCCATAGAAAAAAAGTTACGTGAATTCGTGAAAATACAAAGCTATAATAAGGATTTGAGCTACTTCAGCATGCGCAACAATGTTGCCAGCGTGCATCGCAACTTAAACAAATTTCTCAAGGAGTATCGACTTCTGTTGGAGCAAAAGATCACTGAGGTATTTCAGCCCAAAGATGCTACAGTCAAGGACTATAATATGGACAAAATCAAGACAAAGATTACACAAATGCCATACATTGATACTCAGCGTTTTGTGGCCAGTGAGCAGTTATGTGACAAATACAAATTCGAAAATCAGAGCGAAAATAAATTGCTACAGAACCTGTGCAAGTACTTTGGAACTGCCCGAAACATTGTCCGAAAGACGCTTTCAAATACAGATTATAGTGCGTTAATTGCTGAAGTGGATGAGTTGGTGGACCTACAGCTGCAGCGCTGCGAACATCTACGCAACCTAAACGTGGATCGCAGCAAAGAGCGTCCACAACAAAAAGTGCAGGCCAAGCAAATTCTCCAGCAGAAACGCAAAGCTTTAACAGATCTTTTCAAGGTCCTCTCTCGCCTTGGGGTTAGCTACAAGACCGGCCTAATGGAACTTTCAGTGCGTTGCGAATTCGAAAACTTTAAACTGGCGCCGTTTTGCATTAAAGCGATGCTGCCGCATCTGCCCGGAAATTGGCAACAGCTAGATCTATATTACATGAAGTGCGTATTCAAACTAAAACTGCTGCAAAATATCATGTTAACACCACTGTCGGAGTTGGGGCCTCCAAATATTGAGCGCATCAAAGGCTTTGCTGTGGATATGTTTATTCTGGTGCAGAACCAGCGTGAACAATTGTCAAGCGCCACTAGGCAGCTACATGACCTGCGCAATGCTCTGGAAAAACTGCGCCAGGTGGCGGACATTGTGATGCCCAAGCAGACAGCAGTCGATCAACTTAGTTTCACTCAAAATGCGGATCAGTTTGTTGAACTGAAGCGCAAGCTATGCCAGATACAATATGTTTTCCAGCAATGGCAACTGCTGTTAAATTGTGCGCCAGTTCAGGAAAACAGCGTAAACAGTGTGCTGCTCACACGCCTATCTTTACGTCCGACCGAGATGCTGGAGCAATGCGGCTTAATCTTAAAAAACACCCAAATGCTGCTACAAGAGCTCGAATTGGCTAACATGGAGTTTCTGGACAGCACTAAGATTCTTAAATATCAGCATTGCTTTCAGAAAATTATAGACAGCATTAAGCAAATACTAGAGCATTTGAATGTCGGCCACGATGAATATTTGCCGCTTGGACAACCGCTATTGCAACTGCTCTCCACACTAGAAAGCATCGTATCAAATGCAGACACTACGGAGCACATTCAATTAACCAATGTGGACACAGAGCTGGCTAACATTACACATGGCGTGCTGTTGGCCTTGGAGAAGATTTACAAAAAACATGACAATCTGCAGAATAAAGAAAATGATGAAAATTCTAACGAGCTTAAGGAACACCATCTGAAGCATCATTTAACCAAACAACTGGAAGACGATTGGGAGTTGTTAAGCATGCCTCGCACCCTCACTAAGCTGTCCAACGTTCTGCTAGTGCTGAAGCATGCCCATCCCACCGAGGAGAAACTATTTTGCTTGCGCCGAGCAGTTGCTTTGCTGCCTTTATTGGAGCAGTATCAATTGCTCGCCGATTATGTGCTGCTACAGCAGCTGGGCACCCACAAGATTTCTGCCAAGATGCTATCCATTATGTTAACCGCTTTCGTAGAGATTGGAAGCAAAGGTTTCTGCGTGCCTCCTGATCTAATGCAGGATGAAGAGGGTCAATCCAAACAGGACTCTAAGAATGGCGAAGGATTTGGACTAGAAGATGGTACCGGCGAGAATGATGCGTCGGATAAGATTGAATCCGAGGATCAGCTAGATGATGCCAAGCGACCAGAGGATCGAAACCAAGAGAATGATAAAGAGGATCCCGACTGTAAGGAAGAAAAGGGCATCGAAATGAGTGATGATTTTGATGCTAAAATGCAGGACATTGATAAGCAGGATAACGAGGAAGATGACAGTGGTGAATCTGAAGAAGAGGAAGAACCCAATAAGGAAATGGGCGATACTGAAGAAGGCGCTGAAAAGCTGGATGAGCAAATTTGGGGCGATGACGAGGAAGAAAAGCCTGATGAAGAGCAACCTGATATGAATGAAGAAGATCAAGGAAAAGGGACCAAAGATGAGAATGATGCGCATAACGATCTAGATACCAAGAACGATGCAGCTAAGGAAGATGGCAAGGATGAGCATGAAAATGACGGTCTGGATGCCACAAATGAACCAAGTGACAAAGATAAGCGTAAGGAGCAATCCAAGGATATTGACAACATGAAGGAACCAGAACTGGATGAGGAACAAACGAATGCAATGCATAATGAACTGGAAGAGCCTCCAGAGCCCGAAGAAATAGATTTGGGTGATATGAACAACGTAGACGAAGGTCATGACAACGACGCCGAGGAGCCAAATGATGAGAATCCTTTCGACATAGACGCGATGAAGGAGCATATGCAGCCAGCCGATGAAACAGAGACTGACGCTGCTGAAGAGGAGTCCAAAGAAGGTCAGCCAGAATCTGATAATAGCGAGTCGGAGGCAGACGAAGGCACTGAAAATGAGACGACACAAAATGGCAATGACAACGTGGAACACGAAGAAGACGCTGCCGAAGAGGAGAAGGAAAACACAGATCCAGAAATACAAAAACGCGGTGAATTGGAAACCGACGAGGAACGGCAAGAGGAAACAGCTGATGAGCCAGAGGCACGTGAAGAGAAACCTGAGCAGCACTCACAATCAAAGGACAAGTCCAGCAAGGAAGACAACGTTCAGTCTGTGCCCGATGCCCAGCAAGACAGCTCTGCGGATCAGGTGCATCAGCAACAACAAGGTGAAGATATCAAACAGGATCAGAAAATGGATGAGCAGGAAACTGGCGAAGAAAAGGATGGCGTTGGACAAGCCGAAAATGAAGTAAGTTGTTTAAAAATTGTTAAATTTCATTTAGAAATTATCATTCCTGTTACTAAATCATTAATCAAATGTTTTGCAATTAAGACTAGAGATGGTGGTCATCAAGGCATAGCCGAGACCAAGGAAACTCGTTGTTTGGATGACCGAAGAAATGAAAAACAGACACAGGAAAAGCGCAAGCAAGGACGTACTAATGAAGATCGAACGCTAGGTATAAACTTAAACTTTTTGCAAAGCATAAATTTTAAAATTTGCTTACAAATCTCTTATTCCGTTATTAGGCGAGGCAGACAAAAACAAATTAAAACAGCTTAAAACAATCGATCAACTTAAAGAATCCAAGCAAGATGAAGCAGAACAACAGAATCAAATGGAAGAAAATGTTGCGTCCGAGGAATATCAACACGTCAAGGAACCAAAGAACAGCGATAAAACCACGCTGGACAATGCCACAGAGGAGCAATCTAAGCAAATAACACACCAAGATGAGCAAGAGGAAGAAAGTGCGGATGTCAATAATGGTGATGAGCTAGTGGATACAGAAGAGCCATTAGATATTCAGGACGATACACAACTAGAGCAGCTGAGTTCAGAAAAAACAGAGCAAAAGTCCGACAAACCGTCAAAATCAGAACAACAATCAAAGGAATGCCTTGAAACACCCGTACAAATGGAAATCGAGGGCGAAGTTGTAGCCACAATGACAGTGCCACGCAGCACTGAGACAACAGCACACAGCAAGTTAGTAGATGATCCCAAAATAATAATAATAATATTAATATTAAAATATTATCTTTATTACTTATAGCACCGAGATACTGAATATGAGCTCACTGACACAAGAGCTGAGCACAGCCGAACAAATTGAGCTTCGTCAAATGTATCAACAACAATTGACAACTTCCAAATCCGTAAGTTATTTTACTGATAGGCAGACAGCTTAATTTAAAATTTTAATCTTTAACAGACATTACCACAGCATGAGGATTATGAGAGTTGGTCCAGTATTTCCAATCGCATGACACAAAATGCTCGTGAGCTGTGCGAACAGTTGCGCCTCATATTAGAGCCCACGAAATGTACACGATTAAAAGGCGACTACCGCACTGGTCGCCGCATTAACATGAAAAAGATTATCCCATATATAGCGTCACAGTTCCGCAAAGACAAGATTTGGCTGCGTCGAACAAAACCGGCACAACGTGACTATAAAATTACCATTGCTATAGACGATTCTAAGTCAATGCATCATAACAATTCTAAAATTCTTACACTAGAGGCAATCTCGTTAGTTTCACAGGCGCTTACCCTTCTTGAAAGTGGTCGCCTGAGCATTATTTCATTTGGAGAAGCACCAAGAATAATCTTGAATCATACGGATCAATTTGATGGACCACGCCTGGTTAGTGCATTGAATTTTGCTCAAGACAAAACCAAAATTGCAGGCCTACTTGATTTTATTCGCACTGTGAATGTCGAGGAGAGCGGACTTGGTGGAGATAATGGGTTATTTGAGAATCTGCTGCTCATATTAAGCGATGGACGAAACATATTCAGTGAGGGCAATCAGAAGGTGAAAAACGCTATTAAATTGGCGCGCCTGCAACGCATTTTTCTCGTATACATTATCATCGATAATCCGGATAATAAGGTAAAATATCTGACCACAAAAAGCGAAATGACCTCTAATTGTAATTTTTTTGTATTTTAGAATACGATTCTTGACATACAGCATGTGGAGGTGAATACTAACGGCTCCGTCAAAATAACCCCCTATTTGGATAGTTTCCCTTTTCCATATTATGTGATAGTACGTGACCTAAATCAGCTGCCTCTGGTGCTCAGTGATGCCATGAGACAATGGTTTGAATTAGTCAATAGTGAATAGTAATCGTATATGAGCTTACTTATATTCTAATTCAACCAACTTGTATAAAATAGTTGACACTAAAAATAATGTTTTGGGTGCATACATTGTATAAATTTGTATAAACTTTGAAGTAAACTTTAGTCAAACAATTCTTACTGTTTTATTAAAACTTTTTATATAGTGTATAAATATATGGTTGACTTATTTACAATTTACTATGGAATTTACTTATACACATAGTTTATAGTTATTTATAGGTGTCCTTGGTGTCAATTCTGTTAGTGTAGTTTCACTTCCAACTCGAAAGGATATTCACTTGAGTTGAGGCCTTGCCTAAAAAGTTGTGTATGCTGCCATGCAACATCGCCTTTGCCCCCACTCAGCTTAGCAACGATCTGGAATTCAGTTGAGTTTTCAATGCAGGTTTTGCCATCACTTGTTTCTACGTTCACGTTAATTGTACCCTCGCCAAAGGTTTTTGTTTCAAAAATTAGCTTGTAGGATTTAACTTTTAGATTTGAATTAGCTAAATTAAATTTCCAAATTATTTCAGCGCTATCCGTATCCTCTGTAAAAGTGTATTTATATTAGATGTTGGTGGATAATTGCGTAAAGAGCTACCTAACCGCGCTAAATAAGCCATTTTCCAATCCCGTTCCACTTTGCGAAAAATGTTTTTTGAAGCGAATTGCGCACTCTGCCACGTCTTGTAGGTTTCCAGTACCTTAATTCGGTTGCCATCTTTGGTGTATCGTTCGTACGTATCAGTGGCACAGCTATAGCGTAGATTGATTTGACGTCGTTCCAACTCACAGCCGTTCGGAGTAAATACAAAAATCTTTAATTAAATAATGTCAAAATCGTTTCAGCATATGTATAAACAGAAACAATTAGCAGTGTTGATGACTTACATTATTGAATGTGTGCTCGCCACGCGACTGTCGCCACGACAAGCTGCCTGAGCTTCTGCCCTTCAACTCATTCTCGGTAGGCGGGCTGCGTAATTTGAAAAATGTAAAGAGCTGTAAAAACATTTTAGCAATGGATTGCATACCGTTCCACGGTCATTGAGATGACCTCGCACATGTTTCGCTGGCTGAGAAATCTTTTGCGTTCGGCGGTTGATAATTGCTGACGTTTTGCTCGAATGTCATTCAGTGTTTCTATTAGCTCCTTTTCGGTGCAAAGTCTGCGTATCAGCAATATTTCCTTATGGTTGTTGGTATAACGCCAGGTCACATCCTGTGCATCATCCCGGGAGTATGCAAACACATAATCAATGGTGCGCTTCCAGCCGTGTTGATACATGAGTGGCGAATCCACCACATTATCCGATGGGTCAACATGGAGCCAGCGCATTTGAGTCTCTGAATACACCTCAGTCCACACATGATCGAAGTGGGAGTGTACAAGGCGCGCATCGTAGTCTAAACAGCGGCATAGGAATGTAAAGCAATTGGCAAATTCACCGCAGCGTCCTTTTCTTGACACCAAAAGCTGCGAAATGTCATTGTAGCGATAAAACTTTGTTTCTTGGCCACAACAAACAGTGACCTCAACGCGCACATCGCCTTCTGTTTGAGTGCGACGCAGTTTTCCGTCTTCACTACCGCATACTTGACACGGAATATTATTGACCCACTCAAAAAATTGCGTTTTGAACCAATTGACAAGCTCAACCAACAACAGATCGCGGATACAAGGTTCTCTATCTTGGCACTCGCCTAAGGCAATCAATTCCTGCATGGCAACTAGCTTTTCGCTGGCGTTTGTCGTTAGCTCTTCAATTGGAATTAGATTTCGACCACTGGCCAGCAACGACTCATCCTCGTATTGCATAACGGCATCACTGTACAGTTCCAGTGATTGCAGAAATCGATTGGGTGTACTCTGGAAGATAAGTTCGTCCGTTAAGCATGTTTTGATCATCATTACTATGTATGTACGCATACGCTTGTACATATACACATGTATATAATTTTACCAATATTCGCGAAAAAGTAATGCGTTGTTGGTAGGGCACTGAAGGTTTAATGAACAAAGATGTTGAAGAGGTAGCTTCTATTTCTGGTCGTAACGATGACTTGGATTTTCCATGAGCATTAATCGGACCTAAGCAATTAAACAAAACTATTTTAATATTTATAAAAAAAAAAATAACAATTCTACGTACTCTTTGGTACTGAGCCACTCATCCACGCTTCGCGACGTTTGTTTAGAACATCCCGATACTTTTGAATCTGCTGTAACGGCACTTCAATGGGCAATGTGAATGCATTGGAGCTTGGTGTGCGTTTAAAGCCTATTGCATTCAGCAGTCGCTCACTGCCAGGCAGAGATAGTAGCTTCTCTTTGATAGTTTTGTTCTCCAAGCGTATTGTGCGAAACTTGAAATTATTTGGTTGCTTTAGCACATTCTCCAGCAACACCAGTAGAATACGCGCCGCTTCTAAATACTCCTGCTGCTGCTGCTCCGTGGACGTCTCCGCGTGTGGCTCAATCAGTTCAACGCATTCCAAGTTGATGTCGACCATGTTGATGAAATGCGAGGAGCTATATCAAATAAGTCGTAATGTCGATGTAGGCTGCTGGGTGGTTGGGCGTCAGACTAGAGATGAGCGATGTTTGTTCACATATTGCGAAGCTTAACTGATCTTAAAAAAAAAACACATTAACAATTGCAATGTTTAGATCGGTAGTTTACAATGTCTTTAAATTTAAAAGATGACATATGAATGTGCAATTGTCGGAAAAGTTTGGAATTGCGTTTTTATATTACATTCTTAAAATCGATCAATCGAAATATATCGATAATAGTGAGGTTTTTCACGTAATATTTGAAATGCACGTAAACTAAATATTGTTTAAATAATAAAGCTATTGCGTAAAAGGACTATATACTGTTCATACTGCGTAAATCACCTGCTCGAGTAAACAGCTGTCATTCAATTGTAAACATCAAAGTTAAAAATATATATATATATATATATATATATATATATGTCAAGACCCTAATTTACTTTATTATATTATCATATATGTGATGATGGTCGACCAAAACAGAAGTAACCGCTATAATTCAAAGTATCAACTGCATATGTTGCCTTTGGGCGCTACTCAAGGTGGCACCCACCTGCTACAAGTTCTAGAAGTTGTAATTCGTACCACAGCACGATATTGAGATTTCATATTAAGTGCATATGCTCATTTGAAATTGCACTTGTCATAAAAATTCTATTGCTTAAATTTAAAGAATATTTATTTCTTTGTTTACTGAAGTTTTGCCCCTTGCAAACAAATGATCAGCTGATTGCAAACGCATCTAGTGCAGTAGAAACACCATCCAAGACCTATCAAGTTAGCCTGTTATCGATGGCATGACGCGTTTGTGTGGAAATCGGCTATTAGAGTGGATGTTTGCAAATAGTTGATCGTTTGCTTGCAAAACTCGTGTTAGCTAAAATTTTAAGTAAGCAAAAGCGGTTAATAGCCGATTTCCACACAACGCGTCTTGTCATCGATAGCAGACAGACGCCATAGGTCGTGAATGGACTTTCCCCCATACCTAACAGTCCATGTCCCATCCCTAACATTCCAAACGCTTCCAACGCACCCACCAATGAAAGCCCAGCTTAACATAAAATGGTTGCTTTGGTTTCAAATTGAGTTCACTGTTAACAGAAATTTTAAAATTCTGTCAAAAATGCAGTTCAAACTCGTCTTTTTCCAATGTATGCTATGTCTGTTTAATCTACTTGCGTCAAGAGACTTTCGGGGTATAAAACAGCCGTAGCAAAAATTATAGTTATGTTTTAAAAATGTATTTAATGTATAGTTAACATTTAAAAAAAATTATTGTATTATATATTATTTAATCCATTTAACCACTGAGGTCTCTGTAAGAACTGTAACGCACTATCGATTATCGATAGGTCGGTAATTTTTTTTTGGCATTTTATTATTTCGCATTTTTTGGTATTTGGTATTTTCGATAAGAGTGGCATCTTTAGCAGCTCAGCGAGTTTCAACCACTTTTGAAAAAAGTAGGCGTCGGTTCAATTGTGAAGCGTCAGTCATTGTGCAAAGTTTGCGCAGCGGTGTATTTAGAGAACCTAAAAAAACTTCATTCGTCTCTTATATTTCCTTAAAAGGTAATGAGTTCAGTCTTTCTTTGTGCGTGTGCGTTGTACGCCTCTGCCTGAGTCTGAGCCCAAGTCTGTGTGGCAGCAGTCTGAGTTGCCGATTTGAGTGTACATATTTGGAGTATCTTTTTTTACTTGCAGAAACCAAAACTAATCTACAGCATAATGTGTGACGAAGAGGTTGCCGCTTTGGTTGTCGATAACGGTTCAGGCATGTGCAAAGCCGGCTTTGCCGGTGATGACGCACCACGCGCCGTTTTTCCGTCGATTGTCGGCCGTCCACGCCATCAGGGTGTAATGGTCGGCATGGGTCAAAAGGATTCGTATGTGGGCGATGAGGCGCAGTCTAAGCGTGGTATCCTGACGCTCAAATACCCAATTGAGCACGGTATTGTGACCAACTGGGATGATATGGAGAAAATTTGGCATCACACCTTTTATAATGAGCTGCGTGTTGCCCCCGAGGAGCATCCCGTGCTATTGACCGAGGCCCCCCTGAATCCCAAAGCTAACCGGGAAAAGATGACTCAAATTATGTTTGAGACCTTTAACACGCCAGCAATGTATGTTGCCATTCAGGCTGTTCTCTCGTTATACGCTTCCGGTCGTACAACTGGTATCGTTCTGGATTCGGGTGATGGTGTCTCCCACACCGTGCCCATCTATGAGGGTTATGCCTTGCCGCACGCCATTTTGCGTCTGGACTTGGCTGGTCGCGATTTGACCGACTACCTGATGAAGATACTTACCGAACGTGGCTATTCATTCACCACTACCGCTGAGCGTGAAATTGTTCGTGACATCAAGGAGAAGTTGTGCTATGTTGCTCTGGACTTTGAGCAAGAAATGGCAACTGCAGCTTCCAGCTCTTCATTAGAGAAGTCGTACGAGCTGCCCGATGGCCAGGTCATCACCATCGGTAATGAGCGTTTCCGGTGCCCCGAATCGCTTTTCCAGCCCTCATTTCTGGGCATGGAAGCTTGTGGCATTCATGAGACTACCTACAATTCTATCATGAAGTGCGATGTCGATATCCGTAAGGACTTGTATGCCAATACAGTGTTGTCTGGTGGCACCACTATGTACCCAGGAATCGCCGACCGCATGCAAAAGGAGATTACGGCTCTGGCTCCGTCCACCATGAAGATCAAAATTGTGGCACCACCGGAGCGTAAATACTCCGTGTGGATCGGTGGCTCGATTTTAGCCTCATTGTCCACATTCCAGCAGATGTGGATTTCTAAGCAAGAGTACGACGAGTCCGGCCCATCTATTGTTCACCGCAAATGCTTCTAAACATCTGAAACAAGTGGGGATGAAGCTGGGCGTGGCTTTGCCTGTGTTTCGCGTTAATTTAATACCAACAAAACTTCTATTGATATCCCTTTACATTAGCATAGGGTAGATAACAAGTGTGAGGCAGCGACACATACAAGGCACATGCTCCGATTACAGCCGCAAAAACAAATATAACCTACTTTTTTAACAATTTTATACAAAAACATACCACATGCATATTTTACATAAGCAATTAGCCCATTTTGTGTTCTACCGAAATTCACGAGTTCATAAGCACATTGGTATAATAATAATATTCATATTCGGCATTAAACATTTAACTTTCCAAGCATTCCTACATATATGTATTACACATACCCAAAAAAAAAAAAACAAAGTATTTGTAACCGCTTAAAAATAATAAAAAGCGATGAAGAACTGAATATGGTAGTGGATTGTTATTTTTCTTGTTCTTGCTTGTGTATATATTCATATATATACATACATATGCATATTGAAAATGACTAAGATGACAAAAACTAATGGAAATGAGTTTGTCATCGTTCATTTATTCAGCGAAGGCGTTCCGATAAGGCGCTTAGTAATGCTCGTAAGGCAAAATCCGTTTGATTTCAACCTAAAATTAACAAAAACGAACACTCGTTTCGCTGGAAATCTTTGATAAACAAATGTTTTGTTCTTTTTAGCTGCCAATGTGTGTGCTGCATATGCGGGGGTGATTCAGCTACCGTCTACGCTTGGCTTATCAGCAACGTGGACCACGCCCATGGCCGGCATTTTAAGTTGATCGATTGTAAGCAGAGTGCAAGCCGAATCCAACCGTTTACCTTATAAGGCAATTTTATAGCCAATATCAAAAATAAATACACTAACATGAACGCACATATATATGTGCACACACAATGTACGAATATATGTGCGTGTGCATTGTATTGTATGTCCGAATTAATCAACGACTGCAAATTGAAAACAATACTCGTAGTAAAGCGCTCTGGTGGACTGACTCACCCACAAATGTTTGAAATCTGAATCGTCATCAAGTGGCATTGTTTATTTGCTTGTGGCCATTTAGGAGGCACACCCAATGTCATGAGGGAAGCGGGACACAACAGCCAGACGACAAACAATCGGACGACATTTTAGACAGGGCTTTCAATGCGCTTGTTTTTATTTTACTCTAAAAAAATGACAAAATAAAACTCGAATTGACCAAATTTAATCAACTTGTGACGACTTTCGGCTTCAAACACCCATATTTAGATAGATTACAATAAAGCCTTACAATTCAAAAGCAGTCGTCATTTTAAAAATACATGTGCGTATGTATATATATGTATATATGTTTTTATTTATTTACGTATATAAATTAATCGTCAAATTGTCAAGTATATTCTTACAGTTTTGAAGTAACTCAAAGATGTAAAATATACAAATTTCTATGTACATTTTGAGTATGTATATGTTTTGAAGATATTGTTTATTATAAATCGCTAAACATGAATATGTGCATGAATTGAAGCAATGCTTCCTTAGAATATGCTTACATACATATGTAAATTTTCTAATTCACAAATCATATCTCTTTAATCTCCGTCAGTGTCATGACCAAGATGAGTTAAATAATTCGATTGAAATATATAATTGAAAATGCTATGAGCTTATTAAGATTACAGTTGATTTTTGTTTTGTGCATTATTTGTAAATCGAAGCAAACGATTTGAGAATACACATTAGGTAATAACTCATAATTATGTACTAATATTACCATTATAAAATCAGCCTTCAATTTATGCTTTTTTGTTTAAGATATACGGAAAAATTAAAAAAAAAATACACCCACATACCACTAAACAGAGTTATTTGCATGCCCCTATTTCAAAATTATGTGTGTGTGCCACTGTAATGGCACATTAACAGACAGCTCCTTCCGAAAATTCAAATTGAAAATCATACGCATACTCACAAAAAACAAGTTTAAAAAAAGCTCATATTTGATTCTCAAACATACTACTAAAAAAAAAATAAATATTAAATTTACTGAAAACCCAAAAAGCCATCTTAAGCCAACTGAATATTTTTAAAATTTTGAAATATATTCTATATACTATTGCTCATTTTGTTTTATAAATTACGATAATAAATTTTATTTTGATGTTTTTGTTTTAAATATACATGGATTCGTGTTAAATATGTATATAATTTAATGGATAAAAATTATAATTAAAATGTATAACTTTACTTAAATGGAGTTTACATTATTGCATTGCTTTAATATTTTTTCGCTAGCACATTTTTCTGATATTTGCGTGTGGTTTTTTATTGGGTTGCATGATTACATGATACAGATAAAGCATATATGTCGTTGATTATGTTGAGTGTGTTGAATATAAGGTAAGACACGTAATGTGCTAACTAAAAGCATAAATATGTAAGTATTTAAATATCTTTTATAATAGCTATGAACTAAATGAAAAGTATACTTGAAGATCCTATATAAACTGACTTTATATGTGTATATTTGTGTTTATAAATATATATATATATATATATATTAAATATATCATGTATATATATATATATATATATTAAATATATATTATATCAAGTATATATATGTATAAATGTGCCATATGAATAGTAAGACATATGAAATATATTAATCAGCGTTTAACAAAAGCGCAATATTTCAAACACATAAACATTAATCATTTCCACACAACTGCCGGTATATATGTATTTAAAGAAACAAAATGTTTTGTAATCAAAATACAAAGATATTATTAAATATACTGTCCTTAGCACACTGCAATTACTTTGCGCCCTAATGTACTAACATATGCCTTCTTAAACGCTAATAACATGTAAATCTTATATTGATACCTAGACGTACACTTAGTCCATGTAGTTTGGGCCTTTTCTTTTGTTTTTGGGTTAAATTGCGGTAGATCTGTGCAAAATACACGCAAGTTACCAAATAAGAATTGTCATTGTTGGGATGTTTAGCGCTCACGCTCATGCTTCTGATTTACTAAAATTGCTTTGCTCCGCGTGGCTAGCTACAGCTCCTGGCGCCACCTTATTGCAGCTGCTGCGTCTACCAACGGCCGCATTTAGCATTTATCAGTAAGCCTGTGCCTCCTTGTAGTCGCTCTGGTCGGATGTGTAGAAGTCCTCGAGCTTCCATTGTAGCGTCTCGAATGTGGGTCTGCGCATGGGATCCTTGTGCCAGCACTCCAGCATTATTTCGTATAGCCGCTGCTCACAATTTTGTGGCATTGGCATGCGATAGCCGTGTTCCACTTGGGTTAATACTTCGGCGTTGGTCATACCTGCAATAAGTAAATTTTAATTAACATACATAAACAAGTTAAAAATTGAATGTAGATAACGCACCTGGATATGGTATGCGCCCATATGTGACCAATTCGGTGAGCAAAATACCAAAGCTCCACACATCCGACTTGATAGAGAATTTGCTGTAATTGGCCGCCTCTGGGGCAGTCCATTTTATGGGAAATCGGGCGCCAACACGTGCCTCATACTCATCTTCCTTGATGAGTCTGTTAAAGCGCACCAGAGTATAATTAAAAATGAAAGTTTTCAAGCTGATAATTCTTAATCGCAACTTACCGTGCTAAGCCGAAGTCGGCAATCTTCACGATGTTACCATCACCGACAAGCACATTACGTGCTGCTAAATCTCTATGAATGTAGTTTTGTGACTCCAAATAGGCCATTCCAGCGGCTATTTGGGCGGCCATATCGATTAGTGTTTGCATTTTGATACTACGACCTTTGCCTGCAATTGCTAAAAGATATTACAAACACATTCATCAGAAAATGTTATGACATGATTGGAACAAGCAGGTGTGATAACCAATAAGTTATGAAAATAGTTTATGTAAAATATTTTTGGTTGATGAAAGCGTGTTATACATATATCCATATTCGCATATAAGTATTCTTATGTATGTATACGCATAACCCATTTCGACCACATTTCAGCATACCTTGCAGATATTCCAATAAGGAGCCGTGCTTCATTAGCTCTGTAATAATATAAATGGGCTCCTCGACAGTGCAGACTGCATACAGCTGAATGAGTTTCGTATGGCGCAGCTTCTTCATTATTTGAGCTTCGGCCAAAAAGTCCTTGGGATCCATTGTGCCTGTTTTTAGGTAAATGGGGAATTAGTTTTATTAGTCACATGTAACTTCATTTCGACTTGCCTGATTTCAGCGTTTTAATGGCTACGGGTGTTGTATTGTTCCACAGACCCTCCCAGACATCTCCAAACTGCCCCGATCCCAGTTTGCGCACAAACTTTAACGATGTTCTGTCGATTTCCCATTGATCGCGTGTTCGATGCGACAGACCTTCAGTCACGGGTTTCTCAATCTTCAAGTTTTTGATTTAAAAAACAAAAAATTTTAATTAAATTAGTGGTCAATTAGGACAGTCCAGAACTTAAGTTTTTGTTAATTTTCTGTGTTTTAGGTTTGTTTTAATGGTTGTGCCAATTAGACAATGGGTAATTGTGGCATACACTATGTATTAGGCAATATGTACAAATTATTGTAATTGTTAATTGTGTGGATAAACGGAGTGGAGATATTTAAAGTATTCAATGTTGTAATTTGGAAGATAATTTCTGTCTTTAAGCCAAAGTCAATGTGCAACAAGTTTGGTATGCTAAATATATATTGATATTTTATAAATTTGTGAATCAGAGAGCGCTTTTTAAGTGTTTACTTAAATTAAAGTACTCAATTTAGCAATTTTTTATATAATATAGAAACTATTCAGAGAATTTTTTTTAAGCTTAGCTTTAAAGGCAATTGTAAAAAACGTTATAATTATTATAGTTTTTCAAGATTTTAAGCCGTTTTGTGATATTGCTACTTAAAAATCTTCAATTGAGACAAAGATCTGCAGGCAAGATAGAAAAAATTTTGTTTTCATTTAACTTAAGTATTCTTTGCTTGCACTTTGTTCTTTGACTTTAAGAAAACTTGTTGTAATGATTGAAATGAATGAATTTTAATTTATTTTTTGCGTGATAATGGTTTTGGCAGTGGTAGACACACGCAAAACACACATTAACTTTAATGTTTAATACAAAATCCTACCTCAAAAATACCCGAAAATGAATTAGTCTTTTAGTTGTTAGTATTTTTAATAATTTCGTTAGTATATTAATTAAAGAAAAAATGTAAGAAATATTGAATAAATTTAAAATCGTTTTCGTTAGGTATTCGTAAATAATGAAAAATTAAACATAACTTTAATAATGGTAATGTTAACGTGTTATATGTATGTATAATGTGAAATGTGAAATGTAAATGCCATGCTTATGTTGATGTTGATGTTAGCGGCAGTAATAAGATATGTAAAATGCATGTTAAGTGCATGTTATGTACGAATAAACAATAAGGCATACAATGAGTTGAGAACTAGTTCAATTAAATGCGTTGTAAACTTACCTGTACACAGGGTTTGCATAGATTGACACACAGACCATCTGAATCCTTTGAGTAGTGCTCGACAAGCTCTTGTAGAGTTCTGTTTCGGATAAATGTATATTAGAAAACTAGTTTTTATAGTGAAAGTGGTTACATATTACTAGTGAACTCACCTGAATGTTGTACGTCTAGCAATAAAGAAGCCGCCCTCATCCAATTGCCTGATGCGGTAATGCTTAACTGTATCTCCGTCTCGTACTGTAATATGCATATAAATATATATAGTTATATTCAAATTCAATATTATTTTAATGTACAGCACTCACCTGATAGCGAGTAGTCATTTTGACGGCTCTCGGAATCGCGTATTAAAAATGCGCCGTGCTCGTTCTCTGGCAGTAACAGTTTTTTCTCAGCCTCAATGCGTTTAATTTTGCGGAAGTACCAACTACATAAAACAACAAATGCAAAATGGAAATTGTAGTTAATGTAATATATATATATATATGTCGATTCATTTAACGCTAGCCATAAAATTGTAGGTTTTATTAAGGAAACTGCAACGTCGAGGCTATTAAATTTTATTTTGATCAGGTGAGAGAAGCAGGTACGTACGTGGGTGCCCCCCCCCCACTTTACGACACCTCCATATACCTGATTTCGATGACTTTCAGATACACCAAAATCCAATCAGTCTAATCGTCTTCATTACTTATTTTTAACAAATAATTTTAAGATTTTTGCCAGAGTAAAATTATATTATCATTCAATTGAAATCCGAATTGCTCCAAAATTGATTTAAATTATCTTTTATAATGATTATCTAACGGTGTTAGATATTAAAACTAAGTATTTGTAATTAATGCATAATTTCTATACTATACACAAATTGTTTTTAATATTGTTTTTAAATCATTTTTAGCGACAAATTTATTTTATCTATGTTAACAGCACTTTTGAATCGAATACAGCGGAACTTGGTTGAAGTAATTTTAGGTAACTTTTCATTTAAATTCAAGTGAATTTATTAAGAGTTGCTCAAATCGAATAAGTAGATCGAAATATATCGAGTTCCCCTCTTGTGTGCTGGTAATTATATATAATGTTCCGATGTCAAAGTCTCGGTCAAATCCCTTAGTAAGCAATGTAAATATTTCTGCAATAGTCATCTCATGCGGAAACATCAAAGAAGTTATTTTATTAGTTGTTAAGTATATTAACATTGACCTTAATAAAAACTAACTGATATTGTTATTAATTTCTTCCCATGTCTTTTCACGTCTCCACACGTCTCTCTATCTATCTATTTACGTATCTATTTCTCTTCGATTTTTTATTTTTATGCTGCTGTTTCGATGAACTGTTGTTACAATTAAAGTGTGTGAAGAGTTTTTTTTATATAACAGTCTAAGATCAAACTAAAATTTGAAGTTCTACACAACAGAAAAGATGACAAGACTATGCTCTTTTCTGTGTTGTAAAACTATATTCACACAAGCAGGCATTTATAATAAATGTATAGGTTTTCAGTTGTATTGCAATACGTATAATCAACTTTTATGTGGGTCGTGTAGAAACTAAGCTATTTGCAAGCTTTTGTCTAAACATTCAATGTGATTTTAATACGCCCCTCGTGATTTTTACTTATTTTTTTTTTTTTTGGCGAGTAGTAGATGGCGTCAATGCGATAAAGGAAACTCATCAGCAGTGCAAAACATTTCCCGGGTGAAAAAGAGGCTGGTAAAACTTTTCATTTCGAGATGCATACAACAACGACAACGACACAAGCTCGACAGCTTGTTGGGCGTGTTAAGTCTTGAAACGTGGCCAAAATGGGGAAAAAAGTGAAAACAAAAGTGTGTGGACAAGGACATGCCTGTATGCACATGAACATATATATATATATATATATATATATATATTTATATATACATGTACAGATATATACAAGCACAAAGAGGACAGCCCTGTTGAACTTTTGTGCATGCGCAGGAATATTCCAATGTATGGAATGTTAAAACCACAAAGATAAAGCCCCACAGCATTTGCATAAAAAATGCAATCTTCCACAATGCTCCAACATCAGCATGAACATCATATATGAACCTCTGGGCTGGGCCCAAAGTACACCAGTTGTCTGCATAGCTCGGTCTATCTCAAACTGCTGGTCTCAGTAATATATGTTATCAAGTAAGATCGTTAAAGTCGAGCGTGTTAGACTAAGGGATAATATGTAAACTATGTACATACTTATTTGACACTTTGTGGCTCATAAACTTAATGTTAAAGTTAGCTTAACTTTAGATTTTTGGTTATGATAAGAAAATATTTAAACTTTGTAACACTCGCTAAAAACAAATGAGGAACATATTCATTTAACCAAGGGCATCGATAGTGACATTAAAATAAAATTGAGTCGGTTTTTGATTTTGAGTGAGCTTGGGATTTCTTTTTAACAACATGCATATGCATACCCTCCGTATTTTACATGTACGTGGTATGCAACCAGCTAGCAGATGGCACCTACTAGATCTATTGAATTTCACTTTGGCTTTAAGTGCATATAGACTGCAATGGGATCAAGTTGAGTGCGTGTTTTCTTCCTTTCTTATTTTTGTTGGGATGACTCTTGATTGGCCTAGAGCCATTAAGTTAGTTTGAATTCATCGGGCGAAGCTGCAAATAATCTGATTCCACAAATTCATTTAAAGCCATTATTAAAAGAACTTGTGCCTCGGACCAGACTTGACTCGAGTTGACTTGACTTGTGTTGAACTTATTCAACTCGACGCGACGCGACGCGACTCGCAACTTGGCTGGCACTTTTAATTGGCTGTCTGATTGTTTCAATGGGAGGGCGGCAACGTTGGAAAAATGTTTGTGTTGTTGATTTGCACATGTTGGGGTTGTCATTAACAAACGTTTGTCTGGTTGTCGGTTGTCCGTCATCACCACCATCATCATCGGATTTTGCAACAAAGTTTTTGTAGTTAATGCTGGTCAGTAATTTGCCAGTCAACAGTACACAGGAGGCCAGCTGCCTCATGTTAATATTACTCTCCTTTATAAGCTTATGAATGAATCCCAAGTGCATATAATTTGATTGATTGATTGATGTAAATGCCATTGGAACACGTGTCTATTACGCCAATAAGTCCTTATTAGACAGCTTTAGACCACTTTGGGAGTGGATATTTGTGTCTTCTGCCAAGAAACCAAGAATGTTTTAATGGCACAAAGCCTATTTATAGCCCATCAATTGCTGGACATTCAAGGTGTGTACATGCATGACTTTCATAAAGTGCAACGCGTTAATTACACACACACAAAGGTGCATGTGTGTGTGTGCAACTCTTGGACATTAGGTGGCTAATAAACCAAAGCAGAGTAAATGGAAAGGTACCAAGCACTGATGTCTGGCTATAGTCGACTATAAAGTGAGCTACAACTCGAGCCTTATAAACTGTAAGCGCTCAGGACTCGGTTAAAAGCACATTCATTGAATTATCAGGAATCAGGACGTATAAATTCTTTTAACTTTCGAAAGTGTTGGCACGCAGATTCTGACAGTGCATATATACGCATATATTTATATGAAAAATTATCTTGAATTGTTTAAATATCTGCTGCTGTCTACTCTGCTCGACATATCAATATCTATATATTATGTTCATATTAGAGCACGAGCACGCATCGTTATCTGAACATTCGCTCCAGAAACAGCAAAGCTATATTTATAGATACAACCAAATGGTTGCACAGCATCGCAGGCCAAGAAAATGTCTATACAGAGCTTGCCAACAACAATCATGCCACAGAGCCAAAATCAAATGCCTTGCAAGGCGCAGTCGCAGTCGCAGCCTCAAATGTTGGCTCCTCTTACAGCTTGGCTTGTGGCAACTGGCCCAACTATTTTTAAACAACGCAAACTCAACGTAATGTCTAAAAATATCCACAAGCTGCTGCAACAAACAACAACAACGAGCTAAAGATACTTGCTTCAGGTATCTTTTTTTCTACAATTTTTCTACGTCAGCCATAGTTTAGTAGCTAGTTTTGTATGTTGCATTTTGGCCATGGCTAGTGGCTAGTGGAACGACAACAATAACCACCATCGATGGCGATGCTGGCACTATCTTTGGGTTAACATGTTTGGCTTGTTTTGGCTGTTAACTTAATTGCTGCGTTGCATTTCATGCGCAAATAAGGCGCATGAACATGCACATTTCAGTTAAAATTAGATTAGATGAAATATGCTTGCGGCAGGTTAAAAGTGCCAGAGCCATCTCCGGTTTAAAGCGATCTCTTCGAGGCTATTTTCCTCGCTTTGCACCCGTATATCGAGAAGTTTATAACCACATAATAATTTGAAATTTGTTGAAGAGGCTCTGGATCTCCTCTGGAATTTAGATGGTTGCTCCAATTTGTTTCCTTCACGTTACGGCATTGTGCCAGCAACTTCACTTGCCCACTCGCCCAGTGGTCTCGATCCGATTTCCAGTGCCGGTCTCGTTTGATTGACACTCTTGAGTTTGCCCGTCTCTGGTAGTTGGCTTTACCGTGCACAATTCTATTCAATTGAGCCAAAGTATGCCAGGCAGGCAGACGGGCTGCTCACTAACTAAATTTGGCAGCAAAAACTAATTCAAGCAACGGTTCAGACGTTCCCCTGTCAATTGTTTGGGGCCAAGCTGCCCCAATTGCCAATTGCCAGCTGCCAACTGGCTATTCAATTGCGTTGGATTTATTGAAGCAGGTCAAGATGTTGTTGCATTTTTAGTCAATTAGCCACATAATGTAACCAAATATACAAAAATATGCATTCATATATGTTTAAACAAATTTAAGTTGCGCTTTCATTTAGCGTCCGACCGGTAAACGAGTTTCGATCGTTTTGTGAAAACGTCACGCATGATTCAGAGGCTGTGAATTAACATGGATTACCTCAGAAGATTACAGTCAGCCGATAACAAGTGCAAGTACGTAAGAGGTGCACAGCTCTGTTTTGAACGAAAATAAAAACAATTTACATCTGCTAATTTTATATTTTAACTCTTCTTCGAATGCGTTTTTATGGAGGACAATTTAATTATGGAGTATTTCCCACTAATATTTATATCGTCATCGTATAAGTTTTGATTTATTTTTCCACTGCAGTATGGAACCAATAACCGATTTACTGGGTTTTTGGGTTTATCTTTAAGGTGTCTTCATGAAACTTGCCAAAGATACATTTTGTGACAGCAGGTAGTTTGTATGTAAAATTCGCCCGGTCGGATTACTATATCATATAGCCGCCATTCAAATAATCAGTCAAAAAAAATTGTTTTTCAAGATATTGAAACCAAACTAGGCATATCGATGTAGTATTATGATCTGACCAATCAAAATATGGACCACTATATCTTATAGCTCCCATAAGAACAATTGGCCGAAAAGTGTTGTTCGAAAACCTTTTTTTGGTTTTTAAGTTATCGAAATCAAACTCAACATTAAGATTTGTACAATAAGTTTGATCAAAATCGAACCATTATATCATATAGCTGTCATATGAACAATTGGGTCAAAAATTAGCTCTTCTTTGCAAAACTTTTTTGATTTCCAAGATATCAGAACCAAAAACTCACCAAATCGATATAGAAATACGTTCTATACTACGTGACATACTTTGAATTTAATCGGACTACTATATCATATAGCTGCCATATGTACAATAGGTCGAGTATTAAAATATTTCATAAAAGATCATTGCAAAGGTATATAGTATATAATTACGGCGTGTCGCAGATATTTCTTGTTTTATTTTAAGTATTTAAATGCAATATTTGTATTTGCTTAAACTACAATACAAGTTTTTTATTAAACAAATTACATATTGAAGAAAAAACTTGATTTCTAAATTAACCTTTAACTAAAAACTTGCATTCTTGGCAACAAAATAATAAAAATCGCTAGTGAAACTGTTTCAATTGAAATCATTTCCTGCATTTTCTATCACAGCAGTCAAGCAATAGCTACTGCCAATCACAAGACATGCATCACACTTGACAGTTGTGGACCACAATGCGAGCAGTTCTCCATTTATAACACTATACCAAACAAAACCAAACCAAACCAAACCGAGCACTATGCCACAAACATAATTGTCGATGGCGCCAATTGAAGCGAGCTTCCAATGCAATTTTATTCCAGAGTTGTTGAGGAGCAGGGAGTTAGAGTTAAGGAAAGCAATGTTGGTTAAATAATTGCAGAAAAAAGTGGAAATCATAATAACAAACTAGCAATGGACAATGCTGTTTTTCTAGTTATTGTTTTGAGGTGCACAGCTCAAGCGCAAACTGAAGTTGCAGTTGTAGCTTCATTTTGCCACAACTTGAACGCGTTACCGGCGTTTATTTAATTGTTGTTGCCTTAGGCTGCACAGGATGCTAGCTTGGTGCCTAACGTGACTAACAAACGACAGCGGAGCATGGAATTAAACACTTGTTTACTTTAGGCCCCATCAGCCAGTTAGGAGTCGAGTGTACGAGAGTACGGATAAGTGGCTATCGAGCCATACTGATTTCGTGCGAAACAAATTTCAAATCAATGCAGACGGTGGGTAATAGTAGTAAAATTGCCATGAGGTGGAGCCATCTATAAATAGCCATCTACCATTTACCATCCAGCTACTGCGTACTAGCACATATAAGTCCAGGCGAGTCTTAGTCCCGGCTCAATTTTATGCAGAAATAATTTGTTAATGCCAGACTTTTGATTTTTACCCACCTGCGATGCACTCGGATGGTCTCAGAGCGAATGCTGCTAACACGGCGGATAAACGTTTTAGAATTCGCCCGTTTGCAAGAGGCAACTGGCAACTGGCAACTGGGAACTGGTAGGTTGCAACGTGCACATGCCATTTTAGTAGTGAAAATGCGCAAATAGAAACTGCCACAGACCATAAAATGCATTTTAAGTAAAAGGCCTGCCAAGAAATTATCAAGTTCCGGCAGCAGTCACCGTTTGCTGATCATTTTCTCATGTGTTGAGTGAGCGTAAAAAATGCACTTTCCAGACAAAATCACAAAAAATGCAGTCAGCTTGTAGCATGACCATTTTCATTCCCAATTCTCCTCCAAACAACTGAGAGAACATAACACAGCACGCAAATGTAATTTGAGAATGTCCTGTGCAAATCTAAGAGCCTGATAGGCCAGACAATTTGGATAGCAAGTTATAACAAGAGAATGCCAGAAATGACATTTATTTGTAAGCAATTTGTGTATCTATTTAAAATCAACCGCAAATTTTTTTAATGACTGCGGCTTCGATCAGATCCAAGCTGAGCGCTTCAATGTCAATTACATTGTTCGGGGGCCGATTCGATTCGATAGAAAAGCAAATCATGAGCTTATTGTTCTGTGAACAAAAGTAAACAAATGGCATTAGTTAGACCGTGAGTTGTGTTAATAGTTACCCTGTAGTTAGTAAAATATCATATTTATGCACGTTTCACAAATACTCTAGAAACGAAAGTAAAAGAATAGTGGTAAAAATATTACTTTGAAAAGCTGGTCTATAACTATTAATTAAACTTTGAATGTAATCAGGAGGCCACGTTTAAGCAGATCCGAAGGTCATTTGAACTAATAAATACAGTCGGAAAATAATTGCGGGGTGTTGGCTGTACCTATACCTAAATTTTGTCAATCAAATGAATTTATCACGTGCTGCACGTTGCATTTCGTGATCTTATATAATGATTATAAAAAAAGGCAAACGCATAAGCTAATGATCAACATTTGGCCAAGAAGGCGTTACAATTTCATTAAGCTGTTTCGTGGGTTGACACCAACCACACCCAAATGAACGGTTTGGCATAGGAGCAATACTAAGTATTAGTTAAAAGTACATACTCGAATGAAGTTAGTAAATATATACAACTACGAAGAGTAAGCAAATTGCAGTCTAGCATGTCGAATTGCAGGTTCCAATGCAGTTTTCAATGTGTACTTCTAATGCGGCTTTTAAGTGGAAAGACAATGTATTGTGGGTGGTCAATAAGACACTAAAATATTCATTTGAAATGACTTCCACTGAAACTGCAAAATAATGAAGTGTACCTAAGTTGTTTATGGAAACACTTAATTATATATAATCAGAGGATGAAGTCACTTTGACTAAGGTATTTATCACAGAACTGCATTTGAAAAATGTATGGTACTACAAATAGTAAATAGTTTGTTGGCAATAAGCGTCAACCCTATTCAGGCCGCAATTCCAAGTTCCAGCTGTGTGGCCTTTTCGTTTCCATTACACAAATGTGTAGGCCAAAAACGTATGTAAAAATGTTTATGATATGACTTTCATTGTGTGGAAAATAATAAACAGAAGTGACTAATGCTAATGCTATCAGCAATAACAAACAATAATAAATAAACAAAATAATAGAAATTCAAAATAATAATTAGTAAGTGAATGGCAAATGCAAACATCTTAGTTTTCGAGTTTATCGGATAGATATTCTGTTCGCTGTTTAAGCCAATTAAGAGATTTTTTATATCTTTTGCACTCTCACTGTCTTATGCAGCTGAATACAGTTTTTAAATGCTTCTAAAACAATAATTAAATTTAATTTGTTTTTTTTTATTTTGTGTTATTCGATTACACTAAATATCTATAGGTTGTGGTAAGAATCGTGTGTTAATTAAAATTGTTTTACTATGCTTAAAAGGAAGACAAACATTTGTATTAATATCTCTCCTCTTTTATAATTTGTTTTATTGGCATTGTTTGATCTTTCGATAAGGTTATTCAGTTTTGTAATCGCATACGACGTCACGTCTTTATGTTAGTAACCTGCCAATTATTTGGCTGTCAACTAGATGCACAAATCGTCATGTAAAGAGAGCTCCTCAATTTGCCTTTAGGGTATTCGTACGGTTTTGCTATTACATGTTTATTTCACATTTTACCATGAACAAGAAATGTTCATTAAGCGTCCGATGATAGCAAAAATGTCGTGACAATTTTCATGACACGACCAACGCATTTAATTATGCGTTAAACAAACATTGCTCGGCACATTTATAATATTTTTTGTCTGTCTTTTGTAAATTTTTTGTAAAGTGTTACATTTTTGTTCGTTTATTTGGAATATCGACAAGTTGTTTTATGTTTATTTGTTTGGCTCTTGGCTTTCTGATTTCGATTTGGTTTGTGTTTGGGCCAGCACGTGTGCCCCAAGTACAAAAGTTTGTACATTTTCGTATTGGTATGCAAATTAGGACTGAGCCAATTTGAAATGTTTTGGCCTTGAAGTCGAGCTAAATTGAAATCGTTCAACGATATATTTCTACTATATGCAGCTCCGGGTTTTTGCACAATAACACTGTGGTTCACAAACTTGTCAAAATATGCAGAGATGCAGAGTAACAGATGTGTATTCTTGATCGACAATTTTAGTAGGTCTGCGAGACTGTCACAACGAAGGGTATGAGGATGTTTAAATGCCGACAAAAACCTGTACCTGCAGAATGAAATCAAATCGCTGGGCAGTCTTAAAATAAATCACAACAATATGAATACTCTAATCATAAATGAATGTATACAAATTGTGTGGACGTGAAACTTACGATTTTTCATTTAAAAATTCACCACGCGTAAATTCCGAAAGTCGACGTGATTTGCCTTTCTTGATCGTCGCCTTTGCTGTTGTTGTTGTTGTTGTTGTACTAGATTTCGTGTTTGTTGTTATTTTGCTGTTAGACTTGGGTACTGATGCGGTCGTCGCATCGCAGCCGGCGACCATTAAATTGACACAGGTATGCGAGCAGGCGGCGGGGAGCGAGCGGCACTTTTCAATGGCAGACAATGCATTGGTAGCATTTGCATGCGGAGGAGGTGGCGGGAGCGGTGGGCAAGTATATTGGCTGGGACTACAGTGGTTGACTGTGGAGTCTTCCAACGCATGGCAGGTGCATTTGAGAATCGTTTGATTTGACCAGCGTCGCAGCGGCTGTTTAGGGGACAGGCAATTGTCCAGCGAATGCTTCTTGTGGAGCGGTGGTTGCTGTTGCTGCTGCGGTTGCAAGCATCTGTGCTGCTTGAGGCTGCGACGGGGCCGCGGGGGCGATGGGGTTGCCGGTGGCGATATGGCCACAGACATGGAGATGGCATCCAATGAGTTTGATTTTATCAACGTCATGCGACAATCGGCATCGCTGCCAGATTGATCGCTGCCGGCACTGCCCTTCCGTCGCTGCTGGGCAATAATGCGCGTATAGAGCTCCTCAGAGTCCAACGGCAGCAGTAGATTAGTTACACCAACGCGTCGCTTGGCCTGGCTGCGCTTTGGCTGCTGCTGCGACTGCTGCTGCTGCGACTGCTGCTGCTGCGACTGCTGCTGCTTGGCTGCAATATCGCCGCTGTCATTGGCTGTTGCCTCCTGTGGCATGTTGTTGCCTGACTTACTATAGCTAAGAATATTGGACAAGCGTCGCATTTTGCTGCACTTACTGGCCTGTTGCAAATCTGCAGCAGTCAAAGTTGCTGCAGGTGCAGGTGCAGGTGCAACAGCAACGGCAACAGCTGAAGCACGGGTCAACATGTTGTTGTCAGCTCCGCTGATCTGATGCTGCTGCTGCTCATCCACATGGCTGACCACAAAACGCGTTGTTGCAGTAACAGGTTTGCATGTACTAGCTAATTCCTCGCCGGCATCCAATTTCTCTCCTTGTAGGATGTCATAAATTGTGCCATATTTGTGCGTGACATGCGTGCCCAAATTTGTGGGATCTGTTACATCCTGTTGCTGTTGCTGTGCCGGTTTCTGTTGTTCCCTCTCCCGTTCTGTCTGCTTTTGGCGTTCTTTTTCACGCTTCTGCTTCTGCTGCTGCTGCTGTCTTTGTATTATATCATAAATCACATCATTTGATTTATGCATTTTGACCGAAGTCGATGCAGCTGCTGTTATTTTCTCCGATGTTGCCGCCGTTGACTCGCGTTCCAAAATTGAGCTAAGACTCTTGCGCTGCCATTTGTCGCCGTTGCCGCTGGTGAAGGAGTTACTGCTCTGGGATGGCGTTGATTTGCGATGCAGTATCTCATAGATGGTGCCATAGGTCATGTATTTGTCGTACTTCAGGTATGTCAACTGATAGATATCGTTCTTGCGCTGTATTATGTCATAGATGGTACCATAGATCAATTTATCGTAGATCTTAAAGTTTCGCTTATAACTGGCACTTGAACTGACACTTGAGCTGCAACTGTTGTTCCTGGCTGCCATTTTGACATATGATTGCAACTGTTGCTGTTCCATCTCTGGCTTGGCAGTCAACTCATTTTCATTTTCATTCCCAATCCCAATCCCGTTCCCATTCTCAATCTCAGTTTTTGGCTCTTTGGTGGAGTGACGACGCGGCAGAAAGTAGGAGGCAAAACTCTTGCGCTGTCGCGAATTCTGACGCTTAAGTGGCGATGTTGCTGCTGCTGCTGTTGTGGGTGTGTCCAGTCGACATTCCAGTGCACGGTCCTCCACACCGCCTCCATCAATTTCGCGCACCAGTCGCTTGAATTCCTCGTACGATGTACGTCGTGTGTGCGCCTTGGCCCGCTGCTCCTTGACCGCCAACTGATCATCAAGTATTTGAGATAGAAAATCAGAATTCTTGCGCATTGCTTCTGTAGTGGTGGTGGTGGTGGCGTTGCTGTGGTTGTTGTTGTTGTTGTTGGTGGTGGTGGTGGTGTTGTTGGTCGTTGCGGTGTTGCTGGCGTTGCCAAATGCTGTAGCTGTGGCCAAAGCTGTCGTTGTTATTGTTGTTAGATCGTCGCCGGTATCCATTTCATCCGTTGTTGTCGTCGCAGCAAACTCGTTTGCGCAATCCGGTTTGATTTTGCTGTCGCTGTCTGTGCTTGTGGTTTCTTGTTCTGATATGGAGGCGAGCGTTGTCATCGCACTGTTATTGCTGTTGTTGCTATTTGTTGCTGTTGTAGTTGCGTCATCTGCCGCCACTGGCATGGCCGCTGCCAAAGCTGCTTCAACAGCTGCTCCGACATTGGACAGCTCCTGCAGCGTGCCACAACGTCGTCGTGTCAAACGGGCAGCCGCTTCCGGCAGTGCTGCTGCATCAGCTGCGGCAAACATGGCTTTGAACTCCTCATACGATTTGCGACGATTGCGCGACTGCGTCAGACATTCCTTGTAATTGCGTCGCGCGATTTTCTCACCACTTGTCGCCGCGGCGGCCAAAGCATCCAATTTATTTTGCATCTCCATGAAACCCGAGTCCATGGAGCTAATGGTGCAGGTGGAATCGAAGCTCGTCTTGCGGCTCGAATTGTTGCTGCCTGGCGAGTTGGGCTTGGGTGGTGTGGCCGGTGGCGTCACAAGCAGCGTTAGCAGAGCGCTATCCTCATTCAGTTCATTCGGAGCGCACAGCAAATCCAAATGCTGTACACTGTTATCTTTGCTGACCTGATTATCACAGGTGTTGTTTGTTGTTGCTTCCGCAGTTGCAGTTGTTGGTTGGCTGGCTAAGTTGGCATTCTGATCATCATCATCATCGAAGCTAATTAGATCCTGTACCGTTGACGTTGGCGGTGTAGGCTCCTCGAGCACAACAGCTAGCATCGCGTTACTATTGTTGTTAATATTATTGTTATTATTGTTGTTGGCCGTTGCGGTTGGCTCAGTCTCTTCAACGTTCGCGTCACGCTTTTTGCTCACAATCGCATAGAGTGCCGTTGTTGATGTTGACAGTGTCGCTGTCACCGACAAACTGGCAGCTGGTGCTGCTATTGGGGAACTGGCACTGGCACTGGGAATATTGCTGCTGCTGTTTGACGGGGGCACGCCCACACCCACGCTCGCAGTACACGCGCCACTGAGTGGAGTGTAACTGCTGCGATTATGAAAGATTTTCACACTGTGCATGGGTAATTTGCTATGATGTCGACTGTTGGGTCGATTACGTGCAATGCCCATTGAGACAGTGGCATGCTGTTTGTGCCGATGCTGCTGGCGTCGTGTGTATTTACTGGCTATGCTGCACACAGGATCGTCCGTTAACGACAACGGCAACAGCATGGTCGCTGGTTCATTGACCTGTGACTCGCTACTGCTGCAGTGCCTCAAAAAACGCTGCAGACGTCTGCTGGCACAAGTGCCGTTATGACCGGCACGCTGCTCATTCATGCACTTGGCACAGCACAAAAATTCGTACAGTATCTCACTACCATCGCCATCAGTATCTCCATTGGCCTCAGTCTCTGCGTCGGTCAGAGAACTGGGCGGCGGTGCAATTGTTGAATATTTTGGCTCCAGCAGAAATTCCAACTGAGCTGCAGCGGCTGCAATGGCCGCCGGAGTGCACTGAGCGTTGAATGCGGATGTCGTTGTGGCATTTGTCATGGACATGGACGTTGCCTTGTTGCTTACCGGCATTAGTATATATGTACTTTTTTGGGGTATCTTGTTGTTGGTGTGCGTCTCTGCGTGGTTGTTCTTATTGCTGTTGCTGACTGTTGTTGTCCCCTTGCCCGCATTGGCCAAAATGGAGCTCTCGATGCTCAGACCGCTGTCAAGCAGCATAAATGTGCCATCCGATGGCAGTATGAGACGTCCTTCGGCTGCTGCGTTCACCAGTTCACGTAAGGCATGAACTTGCTTTTCTGTCACATTCCCCTGCAGCTGTATGCCGTGTAGGGCAAAGGCCGTCGGCTTGTTATTAACCGAATTGGGATCGGTGCACCAAACCACAGGCATGGTGGTCATCTTGAATTACACACAAGAGGTCAATGTTTGCACTGGTTCAGGGCTTTTTGTCAATCGGCAGTTGTCTCTCGGCTTGGAGAGAAATTACACGAGCGTGCAAAAAGCTATTAGAAGAAAAAACACTTCAGTTTATGCAATATATATATAACTTTCTCGCTTGGCTTTTACTTTGCTTTTATCCTTTGACTGTTTCGTGTACTTTTAATCGTTTGAATTGCCTACATTTCATCGAAAATTCAAGAAAAATAATCGCTACTAGGCGACCTACTACAAGAGCTTTGAGCCGTCTAACTTCAGCAACCCAATAGTTAAGCAAAAAAAAAACAAAAAAACACCCTAAATTATCAAACAACTTCAATAAGCTCTAACAAGACATTTAATATGAACTTGATTACAAAGAACATTACAAACAAAAATTGATATAGATAAGTTCGCCCGATTATTTGTCTGCATAAATGTATATACATTGTTCACTAAGAAAAAAGAAATTTTTTTAAGTATAGAAACACTTTCGATAAAAAAAATAAAATAAAATTCTACAAACAGAGTATAAATCTCTACAAAGAAGTTAAAATTTCCACAGTACGAATATATTTTCTATGATATGAATAAACGAAAAAAATGATGGGTTTATAATCGGAAGTATGGATTTTCTACAATATGAAATCCAGGTGTTCTATGAAATGAATATAAAATTCATTAACCTGCAGAAAATTTTCTATGCTCAATATAAATTTTTACAAAATATGTTGACTTATTTCTTTAACCAAAGTAAAGTTATTTTTTTATTCAAATTTAAAAAAATAACGGATTTTTTTTATTATGGACATAAAATTATAGATTTTTTCCATGTTTGGTAGAATAAGTTCCCTCGAGTTATCGAAATAATTAAATAAAATAAATAAAACAGAAAATTTTATCTGCCAGAGTTACAACATTTTCTTCACTTTGTGGTAATTAAATCTACAGGGCATAAAAAAATTTCTATGGCGCTATTTCTATCCTGTTTTTCCCCAATCACTGACGTCAGTTTTCCACAATTGAATGTACACTTTTTTTTGAGTGTTTAAATACATATATACATTGCCTATACCCTTTTAGTACAGGCAGCTTAATTGCAAAGTGGATTTATTCCGAATATCTAACTCACAAAACTGGCGATAAGTGAAGTAGTGTATAATAATAGAGCTCAAAAACGCTAGCTTTACTTTGCAATTTAGTAAATTCAATTACATATCCATAGGCAACCTTGATTTGTAAAAAAAAGATTGCAGTGAATGCACGGGAGAGACGAGAAATCATTGTACATATCAGAGTGTGTGGCAAAGTTTTGTCTGTATGTTATATATATATGTATTGTTTTGTTTTCCAGTTTGGCATAAAATAATCAAAATCAAATGATTGTGTTGTGTGCACGCCATTCAAAATGATGGCGCTGTGTCGGTTTTTGAATGTTTTATGCGATTTGCCTGTGCTGAAATTGGGCGTGCTATGAAATGAGTATTTTTATATAAAAAAAATGCTAATATTGGGTATATTCATTTGCGTATTCATTCAAGTGCATATAATTTAATTAAAGCGAACTGTTCACAATTTACCAAATTAAAAAAATTAATCGAATTTAATATTAATTAACATATATGTTAGTTATGACACTTGTGATAAAAAAACGAAGTTGAAAGATGTCCCAGACGCGGTCATCTAGTGTATATTTCGACAAGTATGCAACCAGCTGAGCAAACAAGTTCTTGGTGCGATATTTAACATCAAATAAAATTCGGTGTTTATAATTCACGATTTATATTGGAATTCGACTGACAAATTGTTCTTATTTTCAAAAAAAAAAAAAAATAATAATAATAATCACTCAAAAAAAAGTGTACATCCAATTGTGGAAAACTGACGTCAGTGGTTGGAAAAACTGGAGAAAAGTAGCTCCATAGAAATTTTACTATGTCATGTAGATTTTATTACTACAAAGTGAAGAAAATGTTGCTTAAATGTTGAAATTTTCTGCCATGATCGAATTTATTACGATAACTCTTGGAAACTTTTTCTACGGAACATGGAAAAATCTATAATTTGATTGCCATAATAAAAAAAATCCGTTATTTTTTTAAATTTGAATAAAAAAATTACTTTACTTTGGTTAAAGAAATAAGTCAACTTATTATGTAAAAATTTATATTGAGCATAGAAAATTTTCTGCAGGTTAATGAATTTTATATTCATTTCATAGAACACCTGGATTTCATATTGTAGAAAATCCATACTTCCGATTATAAACCCATAATTTTTTTCGTTTATTCATATCATACAAAATATATTCGTACTGTGGAAATTTTCACTTCTTTATAGAGATTTATACTCTGTTTGTAGAATTTTATTTTATTTTTTTATCGAAAGTGTTTCTATACTTAAAAAAATTTCTTTTTTCTTAGTGTAATAAGTGTCTTTTGGTTGTGGGCATTTTGAGCTTGAAATTATTGGTAACAGTTAATTCAGTGGCAATAACTTCAACTTCAAGAGCAACAACAACTCTGAAGGTGGTTTCATTAGCTGACCATTGAACTTTTATGCCATGTAAGTGCATGAGAGTAAGTACGCATATAAATATATACATACATACCCATATATAATATGTGTATGTAAATAAGTGTGACTTCAAGGCTGCAGAGCCGCAAATGGAAATGGAAACAACTTGGACTTGGCTGCAGTCGTAGAGCAGTTCAAGTTTACGGTGACGGACTGACAACTTGCCGACAAAGCAAACAAACAACGGGGGAACGACGACGATTGTGGGGTTGCCACTTGAGACAAAATGATTTAGAGAATCCACAAGGAGCAATGTATGCATTGAAGTGCACATCCTGCAGACAGAATGGAGACAAATGACTTTAGTTACATATATCCCCCATTTGGGTATTACTAACTTCTGCAGAGACAATAAAAAAAAAAAACTATATAAACAACATTGGCAGCGTCAGCGCAAATGTCAATGTCAGGCCATAAAAAAACCCAAAACAGCATTCAATACATAAAAAAAATCTCAAAATGAAGTAAGAATATTTTAATCGGCAACTCCTGACAGTTAAATACTCTGTTTCCGGTGTAAAAAGTTGCTTATTTTCAGAAGCGGAATGGAATTTCAATTCTAAATTGCAAAAGTATACTTTGAGTCGTATTAATTTAAAACTGTAGGGGGGGACAGATTTTGGCCAATATCCAAAATACTATTTTGCTCTTGCGAACAGAATATCATCTTTTATAATAATAAATCAAAAATCTTTTTAAGTCTATTATCGGCATTTGATAAGATAATAACTTATTTGGCATTCAACAAATATAGTTAAACTCAAACCTCCACTTTAAAAGTACAACTGTATCAAGCAAAGTATTTGGGGAACGGCATGACGATTCGTTTCTACACTTCTGAGAAATTATAGAAGATTTTCTCAATAGATGTAGTAATTAAATATATGCTGACAAATAATTTGATGTTAATTCCCCATTATAATTTGTATGCAATTGTAGTGCAAGCTAGAAAAACAAATTCTTTGAGAATTCATTAATATTATTTGACAGTGCGAATCCAAAATGTTGTTGAATTAAGAGTCATTCCAATCTATAATATTGTCTTTCAATAGCATAAATAGCGATTAAGAAAGATCGTTAACAAAAGTAAAAATATTGATCCGATAATTCGTTAAGCGGTTAAGCTAACTACTAGAAAATATTTATAAATTATGTTTTACTTAAGTATTGATCACATCTACAAAATGTAAAAAAGGTATACAAGTATATAAAAAAATGTATACACATAATATATATATATATATATATATATATATATTTATAAAACAGCTGTGCCTACAATTCAAATTATATGTATTATTAAGCACGCACAAACCTGTCGAACCAGATGAAATTCTGTGTATCGAAAAGACAGAGTGTGTGCATTTGTGTGAATTCATTAGCTGGATTGTTATAAGAACTAGTCAAGCATTGGATATATTGGATTTATTTGTGTTTAATATTTGTGTATACCGTTAGCACAAAACAAAGAAAAAAATTAATAGAAAAAAAGTGGTCGAATGAAGTTATTCTGCATCCCGGGCTTGTGTTTCCTTACACACAAGTGTATTTCTTCAATATGCGGCACTAATAACTTGATTTCGCTCATTACTGCTGTGCTATATGAAGATCTATATTCAAAATTTTATACTAGTTATAGTGTCTGAAATCGAAAAACTCTTATCCAGAAGGATAGTATTACTACACTAAGAAAAAAGAAATTTTTTTAAGTATAGAAACACTTTCGATAAAAAAAATAAAATAAAATTCTACAAACAGAGTATAAATCTCTACAAAGAAGTGAAAATTTCCACAGTACGAATATAATTTCTATGATATGAATAAACGAAAAAAATTATGGGTTTATAATCGGAAGTATGGATTTTCTACAATATGAAATCCAGGTGTTCTATGAAATGAATATAAAATTCATTAACCTGCAGAAAATTTTCTATGCTCAATATAAATTTTTACATAATAAGTTGACTTATTTCTTTAACCAAAGTAAAGTAATTTTTTTATTCAAATTTAAAAAAATAACGGATTTTTTTTATTATGGCAATCAAATTATAGATTTTTCCATGTTCCGTAGAAAAAGTTTCCAAGAGTTATCGTAATAAATTCGATCATGGCAGAAAATTTCAACATTTAAGCAACATTTTCTTCACTTTGTGGTAATAAAATTTACATGACATAGAAAAATTTCTATGGAGCTATTTTTATCCTGTTTTTCTAACCACTGACGTCAGTTTTCCAAAATTGGATGTACACTTTTTTTTGAGTGTAGATTGACTCGACTGTTAATGTTGAATAAGAGTGTATTTGAGAGGGCCTGTCTGTTACATAAATTTGCATATCTTTACTGTAGCCGTTTCAATAAAACTTATAAATGGGTAAAAAGTCTACTATTGTCACAACAATAGCGTTAAGTTAATCATTTAAGCTGTGAGTATGCAAAATGCCCGTTAATAGATGTCTAATAAGCAATTTGTTTCTAGGTTTTCATGTTCGTTTTCGTTTTGTTTTTATCGACATTGCTAAATTGATATTGGAATGTCAAAGTTTTGGCATTAGAACTAGCAAGGTTAGTGCGAAAGGCCTTAAGGGTTTCCCATTAATACGACACTCGACACTCAAGATTCAAAACTAAAGACTTGAGACTGACCTATGCTAACCAAGTCATAAACGCGTTACAAAACCATTGAATACGCTGTGTAGGTGTTTGGCTTGTAGCGCGTGCCAAGAAAACTGAACTAATACAAGACCAACATAATAAACACCATAATGAGCCAGGCAACGAGTCAAGTCTATTGTTGTTGTTTTTGTTTTTGTTGCTACTGCTCAAAGGTAACAATTGCACTCAAAAGTACTACGACCCAATTTGAACCGGTTTTTCATTATGATTTTTTTTTTTCTATTTTATTTTGGTTTTTTCATTTTGCTCATAGTTTTTTGTAAGCCAAGTCGAAGCAACCATTTTCTGTTTGTTGGTGTTGGCAACATTGTTGCAAAGCATTTGTTGCCAAGCAAATTATGAAACAAGCAATAGCTGGCTTCTGCCTAAAGGTTGCCGCCTGCAACTGAAGTTAATGACACGCCCCATTCAAATCAATAATGTATAAGCATTTTACCTCACAGACAGAAGAAAAAGGCATGCGAACTAAAACTAAAATAAAAGTTACTGGTACACATACTTTCTCCTCAGAAAAACTTTAGTTGCCAAACTGATCGACGCTCAACGGTGTTTTTACAGGCTATACACAGCCCGCAGCTTCAATTTCAATCCAGAGCCCATTTATGTGCAAATTAATACTAAGCCAAAAAGTTGAAAAATATAAAATAAAATAATGCTCACAAAACATAGGCAAAACAAAAATGAAATTGGCTTTGATTTGGGTCATTGCACAATGGTAACGAGAGCGTCGACTAAATTTAGTAGCGCCAAATAACTTCAGCCACGCGAAGCGAGTTCAACAAACGCAGAAAGCTAAGCATCTGCACACACCCGAACAGGTAAGAATGCTCTAGTTGTTAGTAGGCTAGAAGATGCTCTGTATATATAATTATAAAATCCTTTAGCACATATTTATATAAACTCATATTGTAAAACAAACTTCATCAGCTAAGTGTACACTCAAAAAAAAGTGGTACATCCAATTAAGGAAAACTGACGTCTGTGGTTGGAAAAACAGGATAGAAATAGCGCAATAGAAATTTTTTTATGCCCTGTAGATTTAATTACCACAAAGTGAAGAAAATGTTGTAACTCTGGCAGATAAAATTTTCTGTTTTATTTATTTTATTTAATTATTTCGATAACTCGAGGAAACTTTTTCTACAAAACATGGAAAAATCTATAATTTTATGTCCATAATAAAAAAAATCCGTTATTTTTTTAAATTTGAATAAAAAAATTACTTTACTTTGGTTAAAGAAATAAGTCAACATATTTTGTAAAAATTTATATTGAGCATAGAAAATTTTCTGCAGGTTAATGAATTTTATATTCATTTCATAGAACACCTGGATTTCATATTGTAGAAAATCCATACTTCCGATTATAAACCCATAATTTTTTTCGTTTATTCATATCATAGAAATTATATTCGTACTGTGGAAATTTTCACTTCTTTGTAGAGATTTATACTCTTTTGTAGAATTTTATTTTATTTTTTTTATCGAAAGTGTTTCTATACTTAAAAAAATTTCTTTTTTTTTAGTGTAATGAAGATTTCAATTTGGAGTCACCAGCATCTGAGATTAAACTGATTATAAAGACAAATAGAGTGTGACAATATATTCCTAATAGGGTTGGGGTGTGGCTTTCCTTTCTTTTCTCTGAGATTATTAACAAAATACGTATATACTTTATGAGGTCGGATATGCCTGTTACATACATTTGCCCAGTTCTATGAAATTAATATAGCAGACACTAATAACAATTTTGGCAATTTTGGGTGTAATTATTGCAAAAGGAAGTTTCAACTGGTTGACAAAAAAAAAAAAAAAACAAAACAATCAAAAACTGTTCAGACTGAAGCCTAAGGTATTAAATAAAAGTGAAGCTCCTTCGACAACCAGTTTGAGTGGTATTCAAGCATAAAACTCAAAAATCAAAAAGAAAAAAAATATATATATGTATTTATTGGTGGTGAATTCCGCGAAGTGAGCGTCACTGTGGGAAATTTTCGCAGATCACAGCACAAGTTCACACTGATGAAGAATGTAAAGCTGAATCATTTAAAATATATGTAGATACATAGGCAGTTGTTAAATAATTTCTTTATCTTTACTAAGCAACCTACTGTAATCATAATTTATTGTTGAAGCTTGTCATTAAAAAAAATATAATAGAAGAAAACGTTGTTTTGTAAACTAATCATTAAGCTGAAAGATCATTTGCATTTAATTTGTATAATGCAGATACAACTGTTGCAAAATGTCAACTGGCACACAAAGCCCTCTTAACAATTAAAAAGTATCTTTTGTTTATACTTATTTACTGAATTGTTTTATTTTTAAGTTGAAAGTAATTTTTATGTATTTTCAACTAAAATCAACGTTTACATCTACATATATGTATAGCTACGTATCTTTAATACTGTTTCTGACGACCGTCGACTGACTGACGACCGCATGAGTCACGGACAGGAAATTTACGGGCCAAACAGAAGAGACAACAACCGTGCAGCCACTGCCACAATACGCCAACTGTGACGCAAAGTAGCAAAGAAACCATGGCTGCAGCCATACACCACACAAGAGAGCAAGAAGACCTCGACTAAGTTATACCCTGCAGAAGTTATTCTCAATATCGAAAAAATAGGTCAAAACCATAACATTCTTTACTTATTTAAAACTTATTGATTGAGCAGACTTTATTTCTATCTATCCAAAAAAATGTAAAAATATTGTATACATTTTATTATTTAAAATAACTTTAATAAGTTATATATAGAGAATTTTAAGTTGCTGATATTTACGACTACTAAATATTATTCAAATAAATAAAGAAAAAGCTAAACACTCTTTACTTGTACAGCAGTAAAGTGGCGATAAGAAAATCGTGCATAAATGACGTCTAAGAATTATATCGAAACTACGACGCTAAACTTACGTCCAATAACTATAACGAGACTAACTGAAACAAAAAAATTAAAACACTCTGAAATAAACTAGTGGAAACTATTACAAAATATACCAGCATACCACCATGAGTTCGAATGTATTCGTATGTGCAAAATAATGCAATTCGTTCAAGTCACGTAAGTTCAAATTGATATGGCGCAGGTTGCAGCAAAAAAATGAAAGAAAAAACTAAACCAATTCGAAAAGTCGAGTAAACTTAACTGAGTAACAACTGACAGCCCATGTGCCAAGTGCCAAGTGTCATTAACTAAGTATTTATATCGCCAGTGTTTAGTTTTTGCATTAAATGCATTTCCAAGCACTTTTTGTAGGTGTTCGAACTCGTATTCAGAGCCGCAACTGTTTGAAGGGTTAAAAATTCGCATTTTAGCACATAACCGTTGATAAGAAGCGTATTTCGACGACGAGGATGTTAATGTTCTATATAATATTATATGTATACATTGTGGTATTATGTAAAGGGTACAGCTTTTAAACAGCTTAACATTTTAAAGTTATTCTTAACAGGCAATTTCAACGTTATATGTGTGCGCCAACAGGTATTTTCTTATGAAATTTACTCATTGAAATTCTAACGGGTAAGCCAACAAAAACAAAAAAAAACAAAATACTATGTTACTATGGTCATAGGTAAATGTTCCTCTATACGGTATACAACTAAAAACCACGGCACGAAACAGCAAAGAAAATAGAAAGTTCTGCGCCAGCGAGTAACTTGGCAAAGCGGCAAAACAGATAACAATAACAATAAACATATATTGTGTTGCAAACGAATATTTGTTATTGTTGCTCTTAGCTCTTATCTGTGCTTTTTGCCTCCTTGTTGCGTCTTTTACCTTAGGCAACATTGGATGTACCTTTTGTGTTGCTGCAACATGTAGCTAGGCTAGTAAATGTTGCTGATTGTTTTGCTCCATATCACAATGTAAATTCACAGTAAACACACACATGCACAAACTAACTTTACAGCACTGCAGCGAAATGTTGAACAAAGAAAACAGTCTTTGCTAAAAGTATGCCAACATGCCTCGCATGTATTTGTTGTATTTGTATTTGTATTTGTATTTGTATTTGCATTTGTATTTGCATTTGCTGCTTGTTGCCAGCCAGGGCCTCTAAATCCCAGTCGAGAGCTAGTCGATTCGATTTAAGTCGTAAAATGCGGAACACAAAATTTTCAAATACCCGCACGCACACGAAACGGGAAATGCGCGAGTTGTAGTAATAAGTTGAATAATTGGCGCATTCGATCGAAATTTGATTGTTAAACTATATATTGAAATTATATAGAGCCATGCAAAAGGCGTCAAAATCACGATATTTGTATTTGTATTTGTATTTGTATTTGTATTTTTATTTTTACAGCGTATTTCCACCTTCCGTTTGACGTCCGTTTTGTGCACCGCTTCGCAGACAACTGATACGTTTATGAAATTTTTATAGAAAGGTTTTAACCGCACGACAAACGAAGTAGCAGTCCGTCTTACACACTCACACACACACACAACCAGTCTCCCGGTGTACACATATGTGTGTGTGCGTATCTATGTGCGCATCGAGTGCCATTTGAGCCAAGATTTTAGCATTGTGTGCGTGAGCAGACACTGCGCTCTTTTTAAGCTTTTTAAGCCGGCTCTTATACGCAGATTGGTAAGAAGTTGCCCACAATGGTAGATCGTTGTGCACTCTATAAGATCTCCAATTTCCAAAACAGCTGATTCTCGTATACTGTCTGCTGTTGACTCTTCTAACAAACAAAGAGTCGTATCCAGCGTTGTCTCTTTCTGTCTGAAACTACAGTATGCTCTTAACAGGTGATGACAAGATAAATGAGTTTACTTTATTTTACAATTACGACAGCAATTAGTCATAAAGTGCGTTGATTGTAAAGATCAGGGCGAGTTAAATATATAATTAACTTGCTCTTATTGTTGCCTGTTTGACATTTCTCAAGCAAATACCAACAAAATAAAACAAAACACATCACTGTCATCGTCGCAATCAAATTATGCGTTTTAAATGCCAACAGTTAAGTTCTTCTGAACGCTATTGAACTCGTAATTGATAAAGAATGCTAAATGCTACAAAAAAAAAAAATTGAATTCTGTTTAGACGCCCACAGGAATATTAATTGATCCACGTTCACGCTAAAATTTATGATCCTAGAATTTCTACGAAAATTGCATGAGACAACTGTAACAAATTCAAAATTGTATACGTTAGTTACACATATACATACATAATATCATATGTACCAGCAGTAGATTAATTAAATCTGTTTTTCCCACCTTTAAACAAAAGCTCAAATTACAATTTCGTATTTTAAAGGGTTACCAGTCATTTTACTTACCTAAAATGAGACAAGAAAATGGAAAAGATTTTATTTTATTTAGACAAAGTCATATGATATTCAAGAAAGAGATTATGCACTAAAAGTATAAAATAATATAATAAGTGATCGAAAATTAAATACCCTACAGAATAAAATAATTATTCCAAATCGATAATATCATAATATTATGCGTTCTAAAATACATCTGCCAATATGTTTCAAATAATAATATCAATCACATTCTATGGCATTATTTATAATGAGATTGATAAATAATGATACTGTACATACATTAAATTGGAAAAATCTATTCCAGCTATAATTATAATTATCGGACTTCCTGTTCAACCTGTACAGACAGACAAGCAGGAAAGCAATAAAAATAACATCAAACGCCAAAAATGAATGCAAATACTGTAAATCCTCCAATCGATTAACTGTAACAAAAGCTGAGCAATGAAAATATCTCAATTAATTTGGAGAATTTCAGTCAATAAAAACACACACACATTATCAGCTAAACGGGAATTTATGCATTAGAAGCTCATAAAATAGATAAGTAAAGTTGTTAATTACTGTCCGTAAAATGTTGTATAGTTTTACAGTTAAGCTAGTTTTTAAATCTTGACTCACCAGTTTTCAGTGCAAGTTTTATCATATATATTTAAAATTATCCTAACTGTTCAAAGTTTAATTTGTTAATATGATTGATTTTGTTAGGGTACAAGGATATAAACCACGAAACATTCGTTGACCTTCTGGAAGAGCATTGGCCGTATCTTCTGTTACCGCTGACAAAATTATTTAAACAATTGTTTTCAGATTTTTCTGTTTTTATAAATAAACTCCTATTGAATTTAGTTAATATGCCACATATAAGTAATTGAATATTTCGCCGACTGACATCAACGTCAACATCGCAACATGAATTGAAAATAACAAAACTGAATTAAAACGAATTTATAAGTACAAATACATATGCATAGGTAAGTACTATGTTGTATAAAAAATATGAAAAAGGCAAGCACGCAATGCAAAAACAACAACAACCCGAACAACAACAACAAATGTCCAACAGTTCAATGACATTTTGTTTCAGTTCAATAACAACAATTGCAACTCACAACAGAAAACCAAACAAAGTTATTTGAATGGAGCGGGGAACTTTTAAAAAAATATTTTGACTCTGAGTTTGATAACTTGATAAGTTATCGGAAGTTTCTTTTCAATTTTTCAAATATCTCAAAACATACAGTGAAATGTTTAGTCAATTTACTATATACTGGATACTGTCAAATAGATTAAAATAATTAAATAAGTCATTAATATGCACATGCTTGTTTAGTACCACTGACATTGAAATTTGGCAACCAAAATCGCAATTTCGCTGCGACAATTTCAAAGCAATAATCAACAATAACAAAACTAAATAACATTAACAAAAAAAATAAAAAATAAAAAAGAAAAAATTAGCAACCGCGTCTGGCGTCGCCTTCCGTGTCGGCAGATGAGGTTGGCTCATCAATACACAAACATAAATGAATATATAAAATCACAACACAAACACAGTGAACATATCGTCTAACTAGACAGCTATCAAGTGGATAGAAACAATAATAATAAAGTACATATATACATACACTATACTACTCGTTCAATCGTTAATTGTACCCAAACTCATAAATCTGATTTTAAACTTGCACTTGCGTCAGTTTCGCATTTCAATTGAAACGTCCGTCGCTTACTAAATCAGAAAAGAAAATAAAGCTACGCAGAATTGAGCATATGTGATTTTTATTTCGTAGTAGTATTCTATTGATAATGTTCCTATATTTGTGCAAATTTAAAATTGCAAATTGCTGCGAGTGTGATTTATGAGTTAATGCGATAAATTTTGTTGTTGTTTTTTTTCAATACGATTTTTGGGTTTCTGGGTGGCGTAAATTATTATTATGCGCTGTCCAGAGCGAGTTCAATGTGCTATAGAACTTCCGACATGGAATCGATTGCGCCTACTCCACCAGCTCATTGACAGTCAGACGGGGGAGCATATTATTAGCGATTTATGTGCTCTGATAATGACCATTTGCGATTTTACGGCTAAAACGCTAATCAAATTGGCAAATAGTTTGCATTCATACAACTTTTCCCATCAAACGGAAGCTACCAGAAAATAAACAAAACGATAAATTATTTAAGTATTAAAGGTATTTCCCCAAAAACCTAAACAGTCAAAAGTGAAAAAATTCGTACGAATAAAAGTTCGTTTTAGCCTCGACAAATTCTCGTTAACGATTGACGTCATATCAGCTCTCACATACCCTTTCCGTCTGCCGTGTCGAGTCTTCTCTGTAACCTACATAGTGGACTGCAGTCCCAGCTAAGCTATCAGATCAACCATGGTTTTCGAAACAAGTTTTGAACCCCACTGAAAACCCAAAATAGTGATGATTATAAATAAGTGAAGTGATATTTAATAGATATTAAACTGTTTCGAAATTTCTTCTTATTGTTCATACTTCATTGCATTCAAGGATTTACGTATATAGATTGTACTAGTATTAACACCTATTACGGTAATGCATAATTGAGTAGATGAAGATTATGTTATTACAAAGCCACATCAGTGTGTTAGATTATGCATTTCGAGGGTTTTGCAACCGATTTCCAAATGAATGTCATATATAAGTATGCATAGACCAGTTTTCTTGAATTAAGTCTCGTGACGATGCGGAAGTTGCTTTATAAATCAGTTTGCCCTAAAACTGATCAAAGAAATTAAAGCCAATAATTGTTAAAAAAAAATGCTAAAATATGAAATGGCAATGACCAACAAAATAAAATAAAAAATAAATAAGCGGCACGCTTCTCAGAAGCTTCACAGCTGTTATTAATGTAAAATGCTGCAAGTTTGGTTAAAATGGAATAAAAAAGTCAACAGAAAATGTCAGCAGCATTAACAAGAAGAAAGCTCCAGGTACAGTTATATGCAATTTATTGCATTGCAAATAAATAAAAGAAATTACCCGAGAGCCGCTACATGGCTGGTTAATGCTGAGTTATGCATACAATTAAATGACAAAAGCAACAGTTGCCGCAGCGGCAGCGGCAGCAACAACAATTGTCCCCAATTAGGCCAAAATAATATTAACAATTGTAACGCTCGTAGTACTCGGCCTTGAAACGCTTGAGAAATGTTACATGAAATGCATAAAACTAATGCATTGCAGCAATTTCAGATACTACACAATGTACGAGGTGGTACCATAGGTGCCGTGCGACTTCGAGTATTCTTTAATTTGTGTAAACATACAGATTTTGGCATACTCAATACCCAATACCCAATACCCAACAGGCAACTAAGTATTGTTTAATATTTGTGACTTGGAAAAAACTGAAATTCAGCTCCAAGTACTACATGTCAATTCAAGTGGCCCGGAGGCTGGCCTCTACATTTACAGTTATGCACAACAGAGGGCAGCCGGCCAGCGCTAAGATAAATTTAATTAATGATGATTTTTGTTGTATTTTTTGTTCAATTTACCGGTTTTTTAACTTTTCCCTACGCCCAGCCCAGCCCAGTCCAGCCAGCCACATATTAATATATTCCATCTTTTTTTTTTATTTTTCTTTTAATTTATGCAGCAATATCTCGTTTGTTTTATTTCGATTTTGTGAAATGCGTTTCTCCGTTCTGACCGCTGGCCAGGAATGTGTGTCAAACGGCTCTAGAAGTAATCCTTATGCATTTGCAAAACATTAAAAGACCCTCATTCAGCTCGAAAATGGGTCAAGTCTACGAACATTTATGAGCACTCTGCACTTGACACCAACACGTGGTTAATTTGATCGTCGACATATGAAAATCAAGCAGAGCATTTGTTTTAATAAACAAAATATATATACGAGTATATATATATTTTTGTAGCAGCTGTGTAATTGAATACAATGTTTAAACTTTACCTACGCAATTGATATGTAACTAGCAGTCTGTTTATAAGGTTGGTCATCAAATCTTAATTGGTTTAGCATACTAATGCCATACTCAAGTGCAGCTTAAGTAAATCAAAGTGTAATTATAATAAATAGCAATTTATTGCTTCAAACTACTTATTTCTAGAAAAGAAAATTGTAGTCATTTATTTCTAAAAAGACCAACTTTCTGGTAATGGAATATAATTGGGAAAAAAAAGACGGAAAATGTTCAATTTGGCCACTGCTTAACAGAACGATAACAGATCCCATAACATTTTAAATTAGGATTTTTTTTCGCTTGCAGGCAAGAAAATGTTCAATACTTTCTGGCGTCAGCGTTTTAGTAAAGACACAAACCAGGCGCAACTTGTATCAAATTTAATACCCGGAATGGAAACAAACCGGCATTTTTGAGAGGTCTGCCTTTTTTGTATACTCACGGTTCGGCTTCGATGGATTTCAATTTGGCCACATAGTTTGATGGTATGTAGCCCTCTTGGCGTGTCTTTTTGCTGCGTGCCAGCCACCAGTCACCCTGTAAATGTGGAAAACAACGTTAATATAATCAGAAAGATAATAAGTAGATAATACATATATCGTGACTGTACTTATATAAAAGCTAAACTTAATTATTAGTAAATACCATAAAATATGAAAAACAATGAGATAAGGTGGCTAAGTGGCTGATTATTAAGAGAAATGTTATTTATTTGCAATTGGAAAAAATATATTTAATTATGAGATAGCAGCCAGACATTTAATTGTTCCAGTATTGTGCGATATGTACTTACAGATACCAGTTTAACAAGCTGAGTCATTAGTGTGCAGTAAACAACATTTAAGTTATAGAAAAAATAATCAGCAATTTTCCAAATATCTTAGAAATAACGCATACACGTATCGTTTCAAAGGATAACAAGAATATAATCTAATAATCAAAACAAATATATCAAAATTTATTTTCAAAATTGTATTGGGTTTGTGTTAAAATATGCATGTATCGGAATTTGAATTGTCAGTTAAGAAACATATCACAAAAAATATATTTCGTCGAAATTTAACAATTTTGTGATTAATTAACCAACAACACGACTAGCTGCCGGGTTGTTATGATTGCTGTGGTTGTAGCATTCAACATTTAACTCAAAGCCCCAACTATAATTAATTTAGCTGTCGTCAAGCAACATAAAAGCGAATGCGAAATACGAATGAATTAATAATTCAAACATTTCATTTCACAGTTTCAATCGTTAAATTGCCGGCCACAAATTCGAAACATGTTTCGCAGTCTTTCGACGGAGACAACAATTTGATATGGAGAGTTTTGTTTGGAGGCAGTGAGTGCAACTCCCGACTCGGATATCAATGTAGCACTTGCCATTCACTTAGTTCAACATACCTCTTAGTTCATACTTGTGTGTAGGTAATAAAAAATTGCTTGATTGTTTGTGGGCGATGGCTCAGCACTCACGCAACCTGGCCAACAAAAGTTGTTGCTTTACCCTATAATCAAAGTGTGCAATGGGTGTATTAACTCACTACAAGACGTGTAATTTAATTTTACACCAAATAAAAATACCCTGTAGACATTGAACTCATTATATATACGGCAGTTTACATATAAACACGACTGTCTATTCAGTTATGCCTGACGGTGAAAACATTTGTTAAAAAAAAATAAAAACAAAAGTAATAGACAAATTAAAAATAATTGTTATTAGGAAAGCAAAATATATCAAAAATATCGTTCTAGTTAAAACTAAATCAAATCTATTAAATCAAAGGTATTATTATTAGGATATCATGAATGCGATCAGCTTCTCCTGCTGTTTATTTACTATATTTTTTTTTTTTTGTATTTTCAATTATAGATTGTATTCGTGCAATTTACCATTCACGCATTGGTTTTGCTTCGCTACAATTTGCAAAAAAAAAGTTGAAGAAAAGACGAAAAAAAAATTAATAAATTTACTTGGCGGTTATTTTGAATGCATTGACTACAAAAATCAACTAAAACAACAGCAAAAAAATACAGGTTTTCCAAAGCTTTGACGCGTTTTCAGTTTTCAGTCCCAAACAAGCTATGTTTATAAAAATAAATAACATATTGCAATTGGTTTTCGTAGCTGGTGCCTTACTTGATGACAGACAACTACCTATTCCCAACTCAACTATTCCCGACCTCCTCCGCCCACCCGATGCTCGGAGTCAAGTGTCTTGTTGCTATCATTAGCCTGGGACACAATAATGTCTGCGGAAAGGTCAATGAACAGGCAATTTTAGGGTTCATTGTTTGTTTGTTGCTGGCGGCTTTGATTTTTTTTTATGTTTACTTCCCTCCTCTCTCATTCTCTAGCGTGCTTTTAGATTTCTTTACAAGTGCATTTAATAATCGCGTCTGTTTTGGGATATAGAATGTACTCTTGTTTAAATCCATGTTTATGTGGACCCTACTTTCAATAAAAAAAAAATGAAATAGATTTTCATTGGATACGCTGTTATACATATGTATTATGTTTGATTGCTAGTCTCCGATTTCTTTGTTGGAAACTTTAAAACATTTTCGATTTGAACTTTAATAAATGATTATGGTTCTTAATTATTAGATTAAACAACAATTTACATTCTGTATTCTTTAGTTCTTCAATCTGTAAAAAAAAAACAAGATCTAATTTCTATTTGAATTTATAGTTCAATTTCAAAATCTTTTAGAAAGGTTTCGCTATCAGCATCAAAACCAAGAATAGCATTTTTACAATTAAGTGTATATTAAACTCTTATCTAGTAGATATGGTAAGTACTTTACTTAATTTAATTATGGTCGCAAAAAATTGAATACATTTTACAGAGAGGTTACTATCTCTTAAATTTCGCTTTTAGTTATATTTTGATCAACTAAGTTTTGTGCAAAGATAAAAGTATTTGTATTGTCCTGCTAAAAATATATATTTTTTCGCTTTCAATACGTGACAAGGCCACCTTTTGGCGAGCTGTGGAAAGAAAAAGATGGAAATCCTTGAAGGGTTTCATTTCGCTTCCTGCTGGTAAAGAGCCAAGCCCAAATGCGTCAAGCGCCTTGTTTGGTGGAAAATATGAAGGCAATGTTTTCTTCGCATAACTGACTACGCAAAGAATGCAATCTGCAGGCGACTGCAACTGCAAAAATGAGTGTGTGAGTGTGTGAGATGAGTGTGTGTGCATTTATGCGATGCTTGCTGGCAAATGACAATGAACAGAAGAGATGACAAGCGACGCGTTGACGCTGCCAAGGCACACCCATAAAACATTTAAGCATATAATTTTGATTTCTATGCATGACGTTGAGCTTAGCGGAATTGTTGTTGGGCAACTTTTACACTTATATATACCCTATATGGGTAATAAGAACTGGAGGTATCCCCGGCCCTACAAAGTACGAATATACATTATATTCTCAATTAGACTTAGCCCAAAGAGAACCTGTAAATGTGTAAGAGAGAATCTGTAAATACGATATGTTAGGGCATTTCAGAACCGTGTACTGAGAGTATACATTTTAGAATATTCTTACTTGTTTTAATATCTTTTTAAAGGATATTATAATGTAGCACATCACTTGTAACGCACCTACAAAGTGCACTCCTGACCAGAGGGACATGTCAATCTCGATTTGTAATAAAATTTGCCTGTACGGTCAGATTACAGATGGTATAGGAATATGTTATGAGAGGGTATTTAATCTTCGATAACTATTTGTTGCCGCTATAACAAGCTGCAAATCTTGCTGTAACTATAGTATAGTATAGTATAGTAGTATAGTAGCTTTAATTAAACGCCATCGTCCCCTCAAAAAAACTAAAAACGGCTAGGAGCTGCCGGCTAATTACTCTACTTATATGGTGACAGCTGCTAGAGAGATAATAGGATAAAGAGATCTTTGTAGATGTCTTAGAGCTAAAAAATTGCTGCACATTTCGAATACTACACCCGATTCCCATTTCGCAACGAGTGCGCAACTCTTGGCCCAAAGCCAGATGTGTACGTCATGCCTTTAGGCGCCGCCACTTGTCTGAGTAGTTGGCCAAGCGGACATCTGCCCCTCTCCTCGTAATTCTTTGGCCAGATCATCCAATTGGTGTCCGTAAGGTGGTCATGGCTATGCTGACGTAAACTCTTTAAATATTTATGGTAAATTTTTGTGTTCTGCAAGAGTTGAATGCGCCTTGTGTCACAATAGAAGCGGCTGATGGTGGGGTTGTGACCTCCAAGAGGCTAATCATAGAATTTGTATAAAAATGCCAGCTATTTGAATTTTTATGCTCAATGCTATCACTTTTTCAAATGGGACGCCAGTTTTTAGTTAGATATAGCTATTATTTAGAAAAATATTTCAGAGTTCTCTTTTCGAATTGTGAAAGATCACACAGATTATAAAACGATTAGTATGGTTGGTACAATAACAAACGATTCTACTAAATTATATTGTCCAATTTCTTGCAATCATGTCAATTATAAATTACAATTACAGGTCCAAAATGACACGTGACATTGAAAATATAAATGACAAGATATTGCACATTGTAGATTTAATTCTTTTTGATTAAATATCATAACGCACAGCTTAAAATTGTTGCAAAACAAATTTAATTAAATATATATTTACTACTTGCATTTTTTTGCATGTAACGAGATATGAATTATTATTATATCTAGTAATAAATTTTAAATTAACTTGCAACTTGCATGACACAAACTTTCCATGATTGAACTTAAATTACATACGGCATCTTCTGCTTCAATGAATCGAATAATTAAAGCTTTTACGAATTTTTAAATGCAATTTATAATTTATGCATTCCAATGGGAATTATTTTGCCAGTTAATATTATACGCGTACTAGTAAATGTCGATAAGATATTCGAGGGGCAGAGTGATTGGGTTGCATAGTTGTTATCAAACTCTGTCTCTGCCTCTCATTCGCTTTTCCCTCACACGAGTATGGCGTATGATTCACTGACCTGTGTGTCATTCAATATTTCCAAGTGTTCACCCTTGCGGAAGCTCAAATCCTCGTCTGTGCGCGCATCGTAGTCGTAAAGGGCAACGAATATTTTTGCATTCGCATTGGCAGCATCGCTTTCGGGTATTTGTGGCACCGGACGTATTTGCTCGGTCGGCTGTCCGGGCATGGGCATGGCTATTTGTGGCACACCCACACCCACCCCGACCACGCCAATGCTAGCGCCTGGATCGTCAAGCGGATTGCGTGCATCGCCTGCGTGAGGTTTGTCGTTGTCTGGTTTCTGTGTGCGTAGACAGTTGCCCATTGCGAGGAAGTTAGCAAGCTGGACCTGGAGCCAAAAGCAGCTTCTCTTTCTTCGTCGGTTGTGACGTATTAAATGCAATGAATGGAAGCCAAGTTGTAGTTGTAGTAGTTGTGGAATTACGATTACTTTCACTCACACACACACAAATGCACGCCAATTACAATTCAATTGCACTGGTTTGTTTATGCTGAGGACGACATACACACAAACATAAAAACACTATATGTTGTTGTTTAGTTGCTCACTCGCGATCAACATTGGGGTGTTGGCACTTATCTCTCTCTGTCTTTCTTTCTTTTTACTATGTTTGTTGAGTATGAAAGACGCGCGTCGTTAGTTAAATAATTTTGTTATTCCTTGCTGTTTTCTGTTTATGGGGACACGCATTGACTCTGCATAACTGCTCCACTTTATTTAATGATTATAATGCACTCTATATAAATTAAATGCTTACACACACGGGTCAACTGTTTGGAGTGCGAATATGTATTTTTCTGGCTTTTTCATATGTATATGTATGAATGTAGTGGATGTGTGTGATGCTGGTGGCCAAACAAGACGAACGTGACCAAAAAATACAATTTAAAAACACTGATAAGCTATAGAAGCGTTTGCACACATTATTTTTTTACCATATAATGCACTTCTTTTACATTTTTAAGTTATTTTATTTCCGTTTTTCAGCTGCAGTGAAAATGGCTCCCCGATGAAAACCTGCGCGACAGTCGATAGCACTTTTAACACGAAAGCATCGATATGTTCGATATGTGTGTGTCAGAAACAGGAATGCAATCCGAGTAGTTGTAGAGTTGCTATGAAGCATTATCGTTAATATGATATCGCAGTACTTCTGTAGTAGATTTATGTATTATTGTATCTAAAATTCGTTTTCGACTGAATTGTTTGCTTCGAAATTAATAATATAAAAATGTTTAAGTGCTCTGTTATTAGTTTTTGCAGTTAAAAAGCTGTTGAATTCAAACAACATAAAATAACCAGGTAGCAGAGCTGTATATAAACAATCGAACTAGTTCCTAAAATATTGGTGATTCGTTAAATCGAACTTAATTCGAGCAATTTGCTCCACCTCTATCTAATTCTCATAATTTTATTCTTCATTTGACAAGCGTTTCTAAACGAAGTTTTTTATTAATTGTAATAGTTTACTTTTCTGTTGGATTTAATTAGCGCAAAATGGATATAAAATCGTTTCTATTTGCATATTGTGCTAAAAATCATACCGAACCGAAGTTCGAAGTGCGTCCGACTGGTAAGTACGCGCCGTTTAAATATTGTTACAATGTTTCGAAGCAAATCGATTTTTAGGACCAAAGCACCGCCAGCGTTTTTTGTGTGAAGTACGCGTTGATCAGGATTCTTATGTGGCGGTGGGAAACTCCACTATTAAAAAGGATGCCGAGAAGAATGCCGCGCGTGATTTTGTCAATTATTTGGTGCGCACAGGCAAATTAAGCGCCAGTGAGGTTCCCGTGGATGCAAACGCACCATCAGCGATATCAAGCTCTGGTGGGCGCGATTCAGCCCAAGGCACCCAACATCGTGAACAACGTAATGTATTTGGTGGCGCATTGGGCCCCCAGGATTTGGGAGAGGCTTACCGCCCATTGAACCATGAGGCAGGTGGTCGCGAACGCTATAACATAATTGATCATGTCCAGGAACAAAAGGACATGAACGAAGCAGAGTCAATTGATGTAAATGCCGCTATACATGGCAACTGGACCATTGAAAATGCCAAGGATTGCTTGAATGTCTATAAGCAATCAAATAACATACGCGATGATTACAAGTATACGCCTGTAGGCCCAGATCATGCTAGGTACGTATTTTCCAGGCAGACCACTTTGCTTGGATTATATCTACTATTTTATTTTTGTTTTTGGAAGCTGCGCACTGGATTTAGCGTTTATTGGCATAAATCTGGAGCGCAGCTCGTTATTTGAATAATTATGTAGTACCAGTTGTGCGCAATTTGTGTGCAAGCAATGGAATCTTAACGAAATGCACATATATACTCGTACATACCGTACACGTTCAATAATGTAAACCAAGACAACATTGTTACAGTAATAGTTTTAGGATACATAAACCTACATATAATCAGAAGTAGTTAATTTACATTTTTTGAAAAGAGCGTTTAGTTTGTTGAACGTGCACTGCATACAAATATTAGATCTGATGCAGCAGCATCATCCACTGCTGGGCTTTCAGAGCGACTTGACACTAAATATTAAAGACTTCACCTAGAGAGCTGTGCGTGTCTGCTTGTAAGCGTCACTCAAATGCGCCTTAACCTGTTAAAATTACAATAAATTGCAGCCAGCCTTTGATTTTATTGAGATGTCTGTGCATTGTTGCTCTGAAAGTCTGGCATCCGATTGTAGACAGTTGTGCACAGCAGGTTGAGTTTTGATGACTTGACTGCTATGGTAAGTGTGGCTAATATAATCGAGCATTTGAAATTTAAACTATTTTTAATTTTAATGTAGGAGCTTCATGGCGGAGCTGTCCATTTTTGTGCCCTTACTGAAGCGTCGGATTACGGCCCGTGAGACGGGTTCGAACAAGAAATCAGCGAGCAAATCTTGTGCTCTATCGCTGGTGCGTCAGTTATACCATCTGAAAGTTATTAATGCCTTCACCGGCACACTTAAAAAGAAAAAGGACGAAGAGCTAAAGCCGTATCCTGTTAAACTGGACCAAAATCTGATTGATAGTGTAGATGTGGTTATCAAGCAGTTGAAACTGCCGGTGGTCAGTCCAAAAAACATCAAGGTGGAACAGGATGGACAAGCCATATCTCTAATTGTAAGTTGATTGACTTTTCAAAATCATCTTAATTTATTTCTAACCTTATTTCATTCAGGTTAATCAAGGCTGCTCTGACACCCAACAGGAGACTAGTGGACGACAGGAGAGCATTGCTGTCATACCATGGACTCCACCGCAGCCGAATTGGAATGCCTGGCACGCGTGTAATATTGATGAGGGTGAGCTGGCCACCATGTCAATTGACGATCTCTCAATGCAATATGAGCGCCAACTACGAGAACGTCGTCAAAACGACGCTGAATATCGCCAGTTTCTAGAATTTCGCGACAAGCTGCCGATTGCAGCCATGCGCTCTGAGATTATGAATGCCATTAACGAGAATCCCGTGGTCATAATACGCGGAAACACTGGTTGCGGCAAGACCACACAAATTGCTCAATACATTCTGGACGACTATATAACGTCTGGTCAGGGCGGATATGTCAACATTTATGTTACTCAGCCCCGTCGCATTTCGGCTATTTCAGTGGCTGAGCGTGTGGCTCGTGAACGCTGCGAGCAGCTGGGAGAAACAATTGGCTATTCGGTGCGTTTTGAATCGATCTTTCCACGTCCCTATGGTTCGATCTTGTTTTGCACTGTGGGCGTGCTTTTGCGCAAACTGGAGGCGGGCCTGCGTGGCATATCGCACATAATCGTAGATGAGATACACGAGCGTGATGTAAATAGCGACTTTCTTTTGGTGATACTACGCGATATGGTTGCTACTTATCCGGACTTGCACAGTACGTTTACTTTAGTTATTACTAAAGTCAGAAAATTAATCATTGTTTTATTTTGTTAGTCATTTTAATGTCTGCCACTATTGACACAAGTCTGTTTTCCAAATACTTTGGTGACTGCCCTGTGCTAGAGGTGCCTGGACGTGCCTTTCCAGTGCAACAGTTTTACCTTGAAGATATTATACAGATGACACAGTTTGTGCCCTCGGTAGAGTCGCGTCGCAAGCGCAAAGATGCTGACGATGAGGAGCAAATGCTGCTAAGTGAAAATAAGGAGGACGAGGAACAAAATCTTAATAAGGTGTGCGAGGAAAAATACTCAGAACAGACACGAAATGCTATGGCTTTGCTTTCCGAATCAGACGTCAGTTTCGAGCTACTCGAGTCTCTTTTGATGCACATCAAATCAAAGAATATACCAGGGGCGATATTGGTCTTTCTACCCGGGTGGAATTTAATATTTGCGCTGATGAAATTTTTACAAAGCTCTACTAACTTTGGTACTCAGCAGTATCGCATACTGCCTTGCCACTCTCAGATACCACGTGATGACCAGCGGAAAGTCTTTGAGCCGGTGCCCGATGGCGTCACTAAGATAATTTTGTCCACCAACATTGCAGAGACCTCTATTACCATCGATGACATTGTCTTTGTTGTCGACATTTGCAAGGCACGCATGAAACTCTTTACATCACATAATAATTTGACTAGCTATGCGACTGTGTGGGCCAGTAAAACAAATCTGGAACAACGGAAAGGTCGTGCTGGTCGCGTACGTCCTGGATTCTGTTTTACATTGTGTTCACGTGCTCGGTATGAACAACTGGAGGAAAATATGACGCCGGAAATGTTCCGCACACCGCTGCATGAGATAGCGTTGACGGTGAAGCTCCTGCGACTGGGAGCCATACATCATTTTCTGTCCAAGGCAATTGAGCCCCCGCCCGTTGATGCTGTAATCGAAGCTGAGGTGTTGCTGCGAGATATGCGCTGCTTGGACGCCAACGACGAGCTGACGCCATTGGGCCGTCTGCTGGCACGTTTGCCTATTGAGCCACGTTTGGGCAAGATGCTGGTGCTGGGCGCATTATTTGGCTGCGCTGATCTTGTGGCCAGCATGGCTTCCTACTCCAGCACATTCTCGGAAGTGTTCGCTCTAGACATTGGACAACGTCGTTTGGCGCATCATCAAAAGGCACTTAGCGGACGCAAGTGCTCCGATCATGTGGCCATGATTGTGGCTACGCAAATGTGGCTAAGGGCCAAGAATCGCGGCGAACAAGAAGAGGCACGCTTCTGCGACTGGAAGGGCTTGCAAATGTCAACCATGAATGTCATGTACGATGCCAAAACGCAGCTGCTCGATTTATTGCAGCAGGCTGGATTTCCCGAGGAGTGTATGTTGTATCACCCAGTAGATGCCAATATAGAAGACTCAGTGCTCGATATTTCGCTGGCACTGCTATGTCTGGGCCTTTATCCAAACATTTGTGTGCACAAGGAGAAGCGCAAAGTACTCACTACCGAATCAAAGGCGGCACTGCTGCACAAGACATCAGTAAACTGCAGTAATCTGGCCGTGAGCTTCCAATATCCATTCTTTGTTTTTGGAGAGAAAATTCGCACGCGTGCAGTCTCCTGTAAGCAAATGTCCATGGTGGCTCCGCTCCAGGTGATGATCTTTGGTTCACGTAAAATCGATTTGGCGGCCAATAATATAGTTCGCGTGGATAACTGGCTGAACTTTGAAATGGATCCGGATCACGCGGCTAAAATTGGTGCTCTAAAGCCAGCCCTAGAGGACCTTATTTCCATTGCTTGTGATAATCCCGGTAGTGTTCTGCAACTCGATGAGCCCTATGCCAAGCTTGTGGAGGTGATTAAGGATCTGTGCGTGATGAATGCAGGTGATCATCAGCTGAAACGTGAATCTGGTGTGCTGCCTCATATGTCTCGTGGCGAGGCACCGGCAAAGCGTGGTCGTTACGAAGGTGGCGGTTACGGTAACAGTGGCGGAAGAGGTGGCTTTAACTTTGGAAGTGGAGGCGGAGGTAACTTTGGAAGTGGAGGCGGAGGTAACTTTGGAAGTGAAGGCGGAGGTAACTATGGCAGCCAAGGAGGCGGCGGTTTTAATAATAGAGGAAACGATGGCTTTGGCAATGATGGAAACGGAGGAGGTGGAAGATTTGGTGGTAATTTTGGTGGCAACAGTACCTTTGGAGGTGGACGTGGAGGCAACAACTTTGGAGGCAGCCGTGGAGGCAACAACTTTGGAGGCGGCCGTGGAGGCAACAACTTCGGCGGCGCCGGAGGAAACTGGGGTCGCTTCTCAAATCGCCGCGGTGGAAATCGCTTCTAAATAATTTATTTAATATAATCATTAGTTTAGAAATAGATTTATTATCACTATTATGATTCTAATCGCTTCTAAATAATTTATTTAATATAATCATTAGTTTAGAAATAGATTTATTATCACTATTATCATGATTCTAAATAAAATAGACTACTATCAATTGGTTCTACCGTTTCGCTATTAGCAGACAGTTGCCTGTGGTTTAATTTTGACCAGACAATGTAAATATAACAATAGAAGTCTGTTTGTATAATTGGGTTCAGATTGACAATTTGGGACACTTCATTTACATGTACTTTGGTTTACGTATTTGAATGTCTCTCCAGCCTCCGCTCGAAAACTCTTGTACATGCACATACCATCACTCGTCGCTGCGATTGTTGACTCTTAATAATTTTTACGCGCCTTCTCGATTAGTTAAAATGAAGATGTGCAATTGGTGGAAATAGGAATGGATAATTATTATTATTTTCGATACAATAGTAATCGATTATTTTCGATACACGAGCAATCGATACTCCATTCAGCATTTGCGCGTTAACATACTTTCCTTGCGTTAACTTAATTTTATCATTCGTTACAATCGCGAGTCAATTATCGATATATTGCATAAATATATCCATCTTTGCGTTAACATACTGATATTGTGCCGACATTTTTGCGTTAACATTGCGCAAGCAATATTGATTAAAAGTGTTAACATTATACATTTTCTATCGATTCTGTCATCGATTATTATTTACTTGCAAAGCACCGCCGCTATTCAATTTATAGACGACGCTATTTTCGCGCGGTTTTCTTAGTGTTAGTATTTCGTTTGAGTTAGTTAACTTAGTGAACAGTTTATTAAAAACTCCATTTCACTAGAAATGGATTTCGATAATGCAAAGGAGAATATACAACCCTTGGCGAGTGGTCGCAACGTCAGCCTGTTACAAGCGTCTCTTTCTCAAGATGCCTCACAAGAGTTGAGCGCCCAGCGAAAGCAACTGGAGCTGGACATTAAAAACTATAGTGGCAACGATCCGCTGCAGCCTTGGTATGCCTACATTTGCTGGATTGAGCAGAGCTTTCCGGCCGGTGGTAGTAACTCCGGTCTGCAAAAAGTCATGCAAAAGTGTTTGGCTCGTTTTGAGCAGGACGAGCGGTACAAACAGGATCGACGGCTCATCAAGCTGTTCATTAAATTCGTAAGTGCGTTTTGTTGAACAGTAATTATGAATGACGAGCAACTTTTCATTGGGTAACAGATGGACAAGCAAGGCGATCAAATTGAATGCTACCAGCAGATGTACGAGAGTGGCATTGGCACTATGCTCGCGGATTTTTACATTGCCTGGGCCTACAGTTACGATCTGAGCGGTAACATGCGAAAAGCGAGTGAAATATTCCGCCTGGGCGTTGAGTGTCGCGCCGAACCTCTGGATGATCTAAAAGAGGCGCAACATCATTTCGGCTACGCGGTATCCCAGCGAATGTTGTACAGCGATAGCGAGGAGATAACAGCCGTAACTCAGGAGCTTTACGATCGCCGCCTAGCCCTTTGCTCACTGCATGGCCAAAAACGCAAAAACACCGTCACGGTGGGCAGCGTAAGAACGGGGGCTGCAATCAAGAGTAATACACCGGGCGTGCTGCAGGTAAGTTGACCAAAAATTTATTTCATTAGATCGGAGCGTAAAATAGTTATTTTCTAGAAAAAAAACTGTTATTAGTCCACTGAAGCTGCAGATATAATATATTTACTGAAACTGAAAATGTTCGCAAGGTTAACAGTAGTAATGAATAAATGTTACATTTTTTGATTGCAGAGCGATGGGCCTAGCACCAGCCGAGCTGGTCGTAATGCGAACCGTCAACCTGACGTTTTTAATGATGAGAATGCCGACGTTAATATGCCACCATCTGTACGCGAGTCGCATCCTACAGGGGATGGAAAGTCTAGCTTGCGATCTATTATTGATGCTGCACGCCAGCAGGAAAATTTAAAGGAGCCCATTGCCTGGAGCAAACCACACAAGCACGGAAAGATTTTTGGCTCCACTGCAGCACACGATCCTGCCTTTCCCATACACGTTGACGATAAGAAGCTGCCGCCCATTACTAATTACGAGCGCACATTTGACAAACCATTTAAGTATCCTCCCGAATGGGTGGCAAAGAATGCGCCACAGGAACGATGGGTGACACCTGTAACCATTGAGGATGAGCACGATTCCAATACGCTGCCGTGCTATAACAAAATTATGCTTTATCCCCGTCCCAACATGGAGTTTTCGACGGATGAGTATCACGCCTATTGTTGGTTCAAGCAACGAAACGACCAGCACGCCTATGTACTACGCAACGAAAAATGGTGGGGAAACGGTAGTGCCTTCGGTGTACGTCGCTTTCCAAACTTTCCCAGCAAGTCAAAACCACAGTCAATTGATGAGCTGGATACATATCGTAAGCCACCTGCAGAGGGATCTTTAAAGTCATTATTGGATAAGATCTACAATGATGAAGAGCAACAGGAATATCAGTTAGAGGAGCTACTGACTGCTAACTGGCGCCAGAAGCGAAATATTACGGTTCTTGGAGTAATGGACATGGAGGAGACGGTGTGTCTACCTGGCGAGCAAATGCCGCGGCGTAAAAGTTTCTTTCCGACAATGCATGCGGGCCTAAGCAGAAAATCTGTACTGCCACGTGTATCCTGTGTGATGGAGCAGGACGAGGAAAATGATGAAGATAAGGTTGAGAATAATGTACCCGAGGAAACTGTACTTAAAATATGGGTTGACCCTACACCAGAACCTGCACCAACGGAAGATAAGTTTGTGGTGCCCGCACCACCATTGCGGAAAATTGAAATTTACGAGGACGATGCAGTGCCGCTGCCACCTTTGGCAAAGCCAACACCCAGCGCTTTCTTCGATGCAGATGAAACATGCTCCACGCAAACTTTCAATATATTTATTAAATCACAGGCAGTAAGCACACCCAAGGCACCACAAAAACAAGCGCCAGTGAGGCAATTTGGCACCTTACTCAAGGAGACACCGCCAATGACTAACGATGAGCCCCACGCTGAGACAGAAATTGCTTCATTGGCAGTTGCCAGTGGTCAGTCGGTCTCGCCCATGCTGCGCAAGCAGCTTTCCACAATTTTGGAGACATCTGAGCATGGCACGCACGGCAGTTCAGGAGCCACTAATGGAACCACCAAATCTACTCTTACATCCGCATCCACTTCACCAGGCTCGCATGCTACGGCCCTCACACTGAATAATAAATCGGAGTCAATGCAGGCAACGCCAGGACCCACACGACTCCACCGTCAAATGGTTGCGGAGTTATCCGTTGTAGGCGAAGAGCCTGCGGCTGGCAATTTTGAACGTCTAGAGCTATGGGAACCCAATGCACCCAGCGTTCCGCTGCTGAAATCGTTACGTTTTCAAGAGGATAAAACGGAAACGGTGACCAGACCGCTTTTGGCTTGCTACCAAGAGGATAAGACGGAGACATTGTCTAAAATGCCATTAGCACTGCCAGAGTCATCAATGCATCAGCTCACTACAAATGCTTCCATGCTGCTGCCACCGTCAGTGCCGCATATGCCAACGGAATACGATGAGGAGGATTTGTGCGGTCTGTTTGCTAAGACGCCGCCCAAAACAAAGACATTTGGTTCGCCACTTTTAGCAACTGGTTCGAAGCGGATGTGCAATCAACTCACTCCTGAAATTTTTAATAAATCAGTGAAACAAACGCAGAAGCCACCGAAAAACTCTTTTGAAGTGTTTGAAGATGAAGGATATTCGCTACCAGTGGGAAAGTCGAACAGCAAGCCGATAAGCAGCATAAATAAATTAGCTGATTCCTTCATGGCTGATTTATCTTTTGTGCCTGAGACACAACAGGCGCAGCCAGTGCAAAGTAATAACCAAATTGCAGCTCAAAATGAATTTGAAGTATTCCTAAATGAGAGCATGCCGCCACCAGCAGCGCCACCAAGGATGAACTGCACTCTGCCCGAGACTCAGCCGGATGTAGGGACCAATGGCTTACAAACAAGCGCTGTGGTTGTAGATACCATTGGCCCAGCGCATTTAACTGCCTCGTTTATGAAGGACTGCACAGACCTAAACAACTGTCCCTCGCAGTTACCGTTGTTGGATATGCCGGCGTCACCTAAAACGCAAAAGAAATTTGATATATTTCTTGATGATTCCATGACACGACCTTTGGCTCCTGCAATAATAGTAGATTGCACGCTGCCGGAGACGCAGCCGGAGCAAGTGGCAAAGAGTTTACAAGCAAGCTCTTCTGCTATCGGGAAGCTGGAGACAATTGGTCCAGCACATTTAACTGCCTCGTTTATGAAGGATTGCACAGAATTAAGCAAGTGCCCGTCTCCGCTGATGGGTATGAACGATGTGCTTGCGACTACAATTAACAATCGTTCCACATCCACAAAGCTTAAATTTCTGCGGGATTCTCTAGTAGAATCGGAAAGACCTAAACCGGTGGATTCTTCCAAACTATCTAGCGATTATTTTGAGCTAAACGCAGCCACCGAAATGTTTTCCAGTAATATCAGCATGATTAAAAATTCGACGCTGCTGCCAGAGGCGACCAAACAGAGCAAGTCACCTATGGAATATGTAGAAACTGGAAAAAATATACCTGTGCTGCCTATGAATGTTGACCAAACCGACGATGATAAAAGCATTTATTACAAGAAAACGCCGCTGACGCCAAGACTCTCTCATAGTTCCTGGCATGAGACGAGTTCAAATGCGTCCAACGAGAACTATGAGCATCGCAAGGCAAACATTGATGAGTCAGTTCTCAATAGCACCCTGGCAGACACGAACGTGAATCCTTTTAGTGTGGATATTATTAACTCTCTGCTTGACTCAATTGACTTTTCGCTGTACATTGAGAAGCTGCCTAACTGTCAGATGCATGGCAACGTGAAGCGATTGGTGCCGAATTCCTCGGTGGAGGTTCAAGGCGAGAAATTCGAAGTGCAGAAAATATTAGACAAGGGCGCTTACGGCTTAATATATAGCGGCATTCATTGCAAATCGGGGAAAAAGGTTGTGCTAAAACAGGAGAAACCTACAAACTACTGGGAGTACTATATATGTCTGGAAGTACATTCCCGTCTTGCCAGCGAAAAAATGGTAATCGACAGAATAGTAAACCAAACTTGGCTGAATCTTAATCCTAAGTTATATTTGCAGATACCCGCTTACATGAGCATCGACTATGCGTTAGTGGGAAACAACAGCAGTGTTTATATTTCAGAACTCTCTGAGTACGGATCACTCATTTCCGTTTGCAATAAGTTCAAGAAGCACACTAACAAGAATATGGACGAGTACGTCGTGATGCACCTGAGCTGTCAGCTCTTGGACATTGTAGATCATTTGCATGCCTTGGGAATTATTCATGCTGATATCAAGGCCGATAACTTCCTGCTTATGAAACCGTAAGTTTACAAGAATTAATTGTTCTTCGTGTTCAATATTAAAATATCTATCTGCAAAATGTGTAGCGCCCTTTAAACGCTATTGTATTGAATAACAACATTTTACACACTTGTTAAGTCCGCATTGAACAGCACATATATTTAAGCATTTTTTGATAGAAGAATACAAGTTACCAAGGGTTTTATTTACACACTTTTGTCAAAGAAAAGGCAAAAGCGGGTAATAAATCAATAGCCGACTTGATATACTCTTGTCCGTCTGTCTGTATGAACGCTCATGTAACGAAGATCGGTTCCCATATACGATACGCAGATCAAATTTATTTAAAATTTCCGATATTCCATCCCTCTAACACTGCAAGTCGATAAATAACGATACACAGGTACAAATTTTAAAGTAAGGTGTCGATTTCTGGCATGTGGCGCACTGTTTGACTTAAATGTGAAAGTCTATGTATATTATAATATGTTTTCTGATTTTGGACTGTGTGCAACCTCTACCCAAGTGGGGTATACTCGACTATAGCACTTTTGCTTGTTTCTGTTTGTTTACAGGTTAAGTCCCCAACCAAATGAGCTCAGTTTACGGTTAATTGACTTTGGTGTTGCTATTGACACCAAACTTTTTGCACCCAATCAAACATTCGACTATGTGAACAAAGAGGATGCCTTCAAGTGCATTGAGATGCGCACACAGCGTCGGTGGACATATCAATTGGATTTATTTGGTCTTGTGGGAGTTATGCACGTACTGCTGTTTGGCCGGTACATGGAGGTAACGGAGCGCAAACCGGGCGGCATTTGGATGCCTAAAACAACATTTCCACGTTATTTCAATCGTCAAGCGTGGGAGTCAATATTTCGTTCGCTGCTCAATGTGCGCGACTGTCGCAACATGCCAAATTTGCAGCAATTGCGAGCGCTGCTCAAATCTGAGTTGGCCGAGAAGGAGAGATATGTGGAAGCGGCCATAGCCAAGTTTAATGCTATAATCCAAAGGCAAAACTAGAAACCATAGGCATTATTAAACTATATATTTGTATTTTACAGCTTGAGGATCTTGTTATAACACTCTTTAGGATTAATTCTAATATACAACTATTAAAATGTAATAAATAAGTAATATTTGAATTTTGAAATGCCTTTAGCCTTTAAGAAGTTAAGATATGCTTGTCTGGCACTTTAATTTCAATATGATCTGTGACCGTTTTCAACAATATTAAAAATATTCTTCAATAACCACAATTGAACGCTTTGTGCCATTATAGTCGTGGTCGTTTTAAGCTTTCAGTCGGTTTACGAGCAACGCGAGTATAAACAAAATAATTTCAACCCAATTAAGCGGTTTTACGTAAATTTTACAATGCGGCGTTCGAGCATTAACCGAATCGAACCCAAAAACGAAACAACCGCGTTCGCCCACGCCTCTATGACCACCCCATTCAGTTCGAGTGCAGTGCAATTTTTGGTTGAATCAAATAATTTGGGTTATAACGTTGGCATTTTGTGGCATTGGCTTGAAACTGTGCCACTTGCATTTTAGCATTTTATAGGCATTTGTCGCTGGGATGGCGACGCTAACCGATGCTATATTCGCATCCGGCCATGTCGCTGATGGCATTGCGTACGCGGCCATCCCAGGCGCAATTGGCTCTGCGGTCGTGCATATGCACAGCATATAAATCAAAGTCAAAACAGCTAGACATGATTCACAAATGATCAAAACAGACGACTATCCCAACCGCCGCCATATGAAAGTCTTATAAATCAAGTTGTGTTGTGTTTGCACTGAATTTGCTACTGCAACTGATGCTCCAACTGGTGTTCCAACTGCGTCTGGAACTGGTGCAAGTCACGGCCAATGTATGTGGTTGACTTTTGACTGCTAGGCTTGCACAAATTTTGACCGCCATTGCAATGCCTTGTACGAGCAGCTTGTCAAAAATTTTGATTGACAAACCAGGCTGGCGAGAGTTTGGGAATTGCGTATACGTTTAGTGTACATTGACGTACATTTTGTGTAAATACATAATAAAATACGTAAATATATCTAATATATATAGACAAAATATATAGGTATGTATATTTAAAAGATTTAAAGCAGCTGCTGGATAAGTTTCCCACATTTTATTTACCAAGCAATTGTTGTGGTTTTATTTACGGCCATACGGACAATCACACACACATGATGCAGCAGAGCATCCCAGAGTCACATGAACATACATGATTTATGCAAATTGAAAATAACCTTAGACCCTGATCCACACATACATATACACACACACATCTATATACTACATATGTATGTATATATATATTAAAATGCATGCATGTCATGGTTGTTTGGAGCATTTTTCGGTTCCTGTTGACTTGATTGTGGCACCAGCTTGCCGCTTAGCTGCTGTTAGGTCCACTTCCATTTGCAGGATGAAACTGTGCCCCTAGTGCCAAGCCTTATTTGGGCTATTGCCACCGCCGTGCATTTCGCATCATAAAGTATTTTTGCACCATTATTTCATAAAATTCACATTTATTTTGCAGCTGCCTTAGTTAAAACGCGCTGCATTGTCTCAGCGTGTCTTATTGAGTATATGTGAGTCTGGTGTAATACAGTTTTCTTTTAAAATGAACTAAAAGTTAAAAAAGTGCATATAAATAATCTTGAGCATAGTTATATTGAATAAAGAGAATTGTTGCTTTTAAACGCTATGTGATATGAGCAATTGTCATAGTCCAGATTTGATTTAACTGCTTCCTGCGCTTGGCCATAACATTGCAATATTAATTTGTCTTATTTATAGTTTTTTTTTTGACATTTAAATTTTTTAAAATTTTTACGATCACATAACTGTATTGTGTAATTATTGTTTGTAAAATTCCCATAACAAAAACCTGCAGTCAAACTTGTTAGGGTCTGTCAAAATGCTTGTCATCTATAATATAAACTAGTTTTATTATATCACATTGGTGATGTATGAAATGCTTTAACTTTCTAACTATGCAGCCAATAACAAACGCTATATCGAGTTTAGTACTCGCATGCACATAGTGCTAAAAAGTAGCCATGCTTATCTCCTACCTAATCAAACAAATTATAAAACTTATTGAAGAACAGAAACGAAGCGTCTAATTGCAGCTATAAACGCTCAGTATTTGTAGTATATGGCAGCTGTGGCTGCTTTCAAAAACGCTCAGACGTATTTCAGATATTGACAAGCGCGGACGCTCGTCTTTGGGAGCGAGAATCGGTATTTACTTAAATACAACAGGAGTAACGCTGCTAATCAGTTTATAAAGAATTAATCTGATTACAAAACAATGAACGCTGGCGTTGAAAACACAGGTGAATATTTGAATTAATATCAAGGGCTTTGACCTATAATAATGTGTGTCAAGTAATATTCCTAAAGCACCCTGTTTAACTGTGTTGACCAAAATGTAGTTAATATTGCTTTTTGATATTTAAATTATTATTTTTTGTGCATTACTGATAATGAGATATATGGTCATTAATATTTATATTCGTGTTTTAATTAGTTCAATACCACCATAACTAAAAAACTGTAATCGCAATACAGTAAACATTTTATAAAGATCTACCGACTGTCAGTGATATATCAGAGATACCATAGAGTTGTGAAAAACGCAAAGTAATTAAACTTGACATACGCATTATTCAAGATACTGCTAAGTATCATTCATACCATTCTGAGTACTACAGTGTCTTCTCTTTATCTTTTTATCAAAAAATGTATACGAGCATGGGTACGGAAGCGACCTTTTTTCGTACATACATACTTAAAAAACATGTATTACGCTTTGCAAAGGTTTACAAATATTTGATGGTTTAACGAATTAACTTATCAATAATATTTATAATTAAATTATAACAAGACGTAATTGAGTTGAACTTAATTTTATTTCCGATAGTATATCAAACCAGTTTAAAATCTGAACTACTAATAAATGTTGAATGAACTGTATTTGCAAAAGTCCTAATTAAAAACTTCGACGCTAACTTATCTAGTTGAATTTGATAAGCAAAATTGTTTAGACTGACCAATATTTTTTAATCAATCCGTTTAAAATGCATATAAATTTCAAATTATATGGAAAACGCATTTGGTCTTACGATAAAAAAATTATTGATCTATAAATTTATGAAAATCGCAAGCAATTAACTTTGGTATTTATATGCCTTTAGAGAGAGTGTTATAATTTTGTCACAGAATGTGTAATGTATTGAAGAGACATTTCAGACATACATATATTGTTGATCAAAACAAAGCGTTAATGTTGTCATGATCTTCTGCTTGTCTTTTCATTCTATGTAAGCGAACATCTAGGCCTTAAAACGTTGTTTATTTTATGTCGTCTATGTCGGAACCGGTTTTTGAGTAGCCAATGAATAAATATTTCTACAAATGTGTTTATTTTCAGCTCTCCAAAGATAACTGTTTTATCAGAGATTACTTAATTTTAAAACTTGCATTTAATACCTCCAAGGGCCTTTCTTGGGGATACGGCATCTTCAGGCGTTACTGCTCTTCTTAGCCATATGCGTCAATTATATAGCGAGATTGAATGTGAGCGTCGCTGTTGTGGCCATGACGAATGCGGCGACGTCTAATCCAGATTTTCCGGTATAATAAGAATACATAAGTTGCTAATGGTTTTTTGATAATCGTTTTTGATTACAGGAATACGAATGGACAGAGGCGCAAAGGTCTTACATACTATCCAGTTTCTACTGGGGATACATTATCACACAGTTTCCTGCCGGCTTCCTGGTGCGACGTTATGGAGCTAAAGTAGTGCTTTTTATACCCACCTTCGCCACTGCAGTTCTGAGCGGACTGACGCCTTATTGCATCAGCTGGGGCGGCTGGGTAGCATTCAGTGTACTACGTATAGTTCAAGGTCTCTTCCAGGGCCTAATCTTTCCATGTATACACGAGCATCTTGCCAAATGGTCGCCGCCCAAAGATCGAAATCGCCTGGGCGTCTTCGCTTACTCGGGCGCCGACTGTGGCTCAGTGATGGCCATGGCTATAAGTGGAATAATAGCAAATGGTTCAATGGGCTGGCCGGGCATATCGTATGTCTCGGCGGGCTTGTGCGCCATTTGGTGTATACTCTGGCTGCTCATGGGCGCAGATAATGCGCCGAGCTCTTGCCTAATTGGTCAAGGAGAACGTGATTACATAGAGCGTTCCATGAAGCGTAATGAGGGATTTCACGCACAGAAGATACCCATACCCTGGCGAGCCATTTGGACCTCGGTACCTTTCTATGCTCTGCTAATCGTGCGCAGTGCTCAGGGCTGGGCTAATTCTACTATGCAGCTCCAGACGCCAGCATATATGCACGGAGTACTGGAAATGGACATCAAGAGCAATGCTTTATATTCGGCGCTACCGTTCCTGGCCATGTGGTGCATGTCGTATGTTTATTTGGTGTTCGCGGATGTGGCCATGTCCCGTCAGTGGATGTCGCTGACCACGCTGCGCAAGTCTATCAACACAATTGCTTATTGGGGCCCTGCCGCGGCGCTGATTGGCATTGGATTTCTGGACAAGAGGCATACGGGACTGGCCATTGCTCTGATGACTGTCAATGCGGGTCTGAATGCGGGATCGGGCATTGGCAGCATTTTGACCATCATTGATATGTCGCCAAATCACTCTGGCATGCTTATGGCTATCGTGAATGGGGTGGGCAATATCTTTCCTCTGTTAACTCCTCTGCTGGTCGGAGTTATTGTCACCGATACCGTAAGTTGAGCTTATCTTAAAGGCGTTTTTAATGGGCATCTGTTGAATGGCTTCTCTTGTTGCAGGGTTCTCGCAGCCAGTGGCAAATTGTGTTTGCATTGACTGCCATTGTTTTCTTTCTGGGTAACTTGGTTTACATCATTTGGGGAACGACTGACCAGCAGCCTTGGGATGCGGTGGACTTTTTGAAACGCCACGATGTCGAACTCGACCAAGATATTCCGCAACTTAAGCAAGAAAAATCATGGAGCAAAACAACGGAATCACATTCAGAAAAAAATACATAACCAACAACGTCCTAGGCAAGCTTAGCCTTATTATTATAACGTTATATGGTATTAAGTATAAATAAGGAACAGCTCAATATGCTGCTTGGCACGCGGCGTATGCGCAATGTGTATACTTACTTAGCGTACATTGGTCAAGAGTGTCTTGCCACAAAATTTGGTTACGCGTTGATTAAACGAATTGTAAGAATTTTTGTTCTGGACCAGCGTTGATTTTAATTAAAAATTCTTAAAACGTTTTGGCGTGTATTTTAATTTCTTGTTTGCGCGCATTTCTTTTCCGCCGCAAAATGTAATAGAACATTCTTACTGCTTTTTCTTTGAATAAATTCATTTTCTATTTTTGGCCCGTATTTGCATGGCCAGTAGCAAGCAGCAAGGCAACCAGCCTCCCAGTCAGTCAGCTCCAAACGACGGAGTAACAAAAAAAGAAAACTTTCCACACAAATCAGAAAAATGGACACTTGGCGGAATTTATGCACGAACGCGTGCGCACAGTACGTCGGACCGGGAATTGTTTGCCAGAAGGCAGTAGACGGCATCCCAACATGTCCAAGCCACAGACCCAGTGGCTTATAACCAAAAAGTGGCATTCGGCAGTTTTCCAGGACCAAACATGCAAAGCCCGATATGAAACCCAAACTGAAACCAAAGCGCAAACAAAACGAACATGGTTTTCAATTAAAAACGTTGGGCATCGCGCAAAAATTCATTTGAATTGCCCACAGCGGACAGCAAGCAAAGACAAGTCATAAATGGCCTCTTTCCTACACCCACAGACTCATACCTACAGTTGCGGTCAAAATAATAGTGGTGCGTGTAATGCAATGTGTAATGTTTGACGGCCTTGGAAGTAAATCTAGGCTGACATTCGGAATTTTGTGAATGCCTTACATATTATCGAGATCCTCGGCTACCAAACAACACAATTTTGGACTCATCCAACCACAATAGTTCTACATTTTTCAAGCGGTCATTTCTTATGTTCTTTAGAAAACCGTTTTCACTTTTGGACAGGTATTTTTTTCGAAAACGGAACTTTTTTCAAGCTTCTTGCTACTAGATTATTTTTCCTCAAACATTCAAACATCTAAGAAATAATTTCTATAACTTAGTCCATACCTAAGTCCTTTTTTTATAGGTATTGCAAGAGCAAACGTGTCGCGCTTCGAATACATCTCAACATTTGTCACTGGTTTTTAGGACATGATTCGAGATCTTCCACTTTTCTCTTTTTTTGGCGAGTACTTTTTTGATGGATCTCATCATGATTGACGAGCCTTCAATCAAATTTTGCACTTCTTTCAAAGTTTTCCCTTCAAAAATCAATATTTTAATAAGAGCACGCTTCTCAGAAGTGTAAGGCTTGCTACGCCCCTTTGTTGCAAGTCTAAGCAAATAAAATTTTATAATATATATTGTAATTTAATTACAATAATAAATACCAAATCATAATCTTTTCTTGCTTAAAATAATTTTTTTTTAGTTTTAATTAGTTCACTACTATTATTTTGACCGGATCAAATTAAGGGTGGATCACGAAAAAGCGGAGTATCTTAAAAATGAAAAAAGCTTTTATGTCCTAATGATATTTTTTCATAAAGGCTTATTCAACACTATGATCTGACAATGTCAGAAAACAAAAGTTCGAATGTACCTACGAAATATCAATGTTTTAATTTTATGTCTGGTGGCACTACTATTATTTCGACCGCAGCTGTATATACGTATGCCTATAAATATGGTTCGAGATGGTCAACTCAAATGGCAAACCACTTTGTCATAAATGCTGCATTGCAGATGCTCAGTTATATATAATGTTTCTTATATTAACAGTTATGCGTATTTTAATGCAAACTTTAAGCCCTTTCAACTCGATCGGAGTAACAAAGGTGTATTGACAATAACACTAGCTTACAAATTATTTTTTGATCGAGGGAGCTAGGCTCTCATATACTTTTTTTGATGTATTTTTGGTCGCTGATTTCAAAAATGCAATCCATTTATTTTTTCAAAGAATAGTTTTCGAGAAAACCGCGAATAGCTAGTTTTTTTGGCAGTCTTTCAACTTATTTGTAAGATCTTATTTGATCTCAAATAATGTTACACAATTCAATAGATAATTGTATCCTCTTTCTAACGGTATGCCATTTATGCGAATCGAATAAAGAAACAAAGCCATTACAAGCTCTCAAAGTTGAAAAATGTGAACTTTTTTTGCATTTTTGAAAAATTGCTGAATTTCAATTGGTCTTTTAAAAATTTAAAAAATTCGTTTAAATACTTTTTAAGATTTATAATGTTAGATAATTCTTTTACAAATATTTTAAGTATACATTTGTCCAAATCGGTCAGTAAATGTGATAGTTATTCAGCAATTAGTAAAAACACCCAAGAAAAAATTTACCCTGTTTATCACTTTTCCAGTCATATTTGGAGATGAGAAGTTTCAACTGACTAAAAACTTTAGCTATTACGGCGATTGGAATGGATTGTTTGCTTTATTTAGAGAGAATAATGATCCTGAAGATTGGTGTATCTTTATTGAATATTTCTGCTTTAATTTTTCCGTAGACAATACTAACTATTCACTGCTTTTATATTTTTATAGATTTCAGACATTGCTTTATTGATATCAAAATTTTGCTAAATAATGGTCATAATACTAACTGTCATAGAATACACATGATTAAAGTTAATAAATACACCGAATGTTATATTAAGATATGATGTCTAAGTTTAGTGTCTCTAGTGGCTACACACAACAAATTAAAACGTATTTAAAAATATACTTATATATATTTATTTGTTAATAATTTTGGCCAAATGTACTTGTGTTCTATTTTTCAATAGATGCTCAAAATGAGTTTCAATTCATATTAATGACATGGCCGCAAGAGTTGCAATTTGAATGCACGTTATGTGCACTTCATTAGGTCTAAAAGGGCCATGAAGGAATATCAAGTCGACTGTGGCAAGCAAATTCTTAGTTATCATCATTTTAACATCATCATCAGGCATTATTTGTATATGTATTTATCTATGTTTGAAGATGTATGAAGTAGAGCCAGTATTGTAAGTGTGGTAAGCTGGTCAATACTCGTGCAGATATTGTAAATGAACGCCTCTAGCAATAAGTTAGTGGTTTATATTGATGCATGTAATTTGATATTCTCGTATCTATTGTGAGTACTCCTATTTGAGATACTATTATAAAGTGAGACTTGCAGTTGTGCAAGGCGTAAATTTGCAAATTACAATTAAGCCAACAGCAGCAACAATGGACAACATGGTTGACGTTCGTTTCATTGTGTTCCTAGGGGTCAGAGTCAGAGGCGAAATGTGGTCTGGCCGTGCAGCCACATGCACACATAAATGGGAGCAAGTGCCGTCAAGCACAGCAATTGCTCGAAATTTAATTTATGCCCAGCGCTTTCAATTGAAGCACGGCCAGCCGAGCAACAATAGCTGGAAATTAACAGGCACAAAAGGGACATGCGCTCCCGGGTTGGTCTCTTGTCTTTACTGGATAGGTCGGGACATCTACATCTGTTTACTTTGTCCAGCTCGTCCCCATTCTCAGCCTTCAGCATTTTAGCCTTCAGTCGACTGCCGACTGCTGACAGCCGACAGCGGCACAATAAGTCAATGCCAAGCCTAGCCCAATGGCCACCAAATAAGTATGCCGTTGCATTCTTTCAGTTTTGGACACTCTCAGGCGCAGTGCACGCTTAATTAATATTGCATAAGCGCAGACGCAGGATCAGGCATCACTGCGGACATGCAGCAGCTGTTGTTGTCCTTTGCTGCTGCACTGTCCATAATTATGTCCTGCCAGCCAGGGTTTTTGGCGCAAGAGCGAAATTATGCGATGCATTTCTTTTGTGCTCTCATGTCTATGGTGTGAAATAAGTGTTCTTTTACTCATCAGATCTCAATGAAAGGGCAATCGGCGTATTTGTTATGAAAGGAATGGTCAATTGCGGTATATTGTGCAAATGGGTTTTCTGCGTGTGCTGAATGTCAATTTATATCGAGGGCTTAACTTTGGAAAGTGAAAAGTTGTAGGTCATAACCAAGTTAAAGTACTTATGTTGCCTTGAGAGGTGAACTAGTGGATACCCTTTGGTTAGCTATATTTTTAATTCGTTGCAAAAGTTTACTATGAGCAGCTATTATGTATTTTCAATGTTTTGTGGTAATGATTTTTATATTTAAGTATTAAATCAATGAGTCTTCATTAATATTTTACAGTTGTAATCAATGGTGGCTGCAACAATTTCATTTGCATACCTATTTCCATTTTTATTACACTTTTACTGACTCTGTCTTTCATATTGACCTTGTTCAAAAGGATGCCACCTTTCTCACACGTTTTAAATAAATGAGTGCAGCTTAGGGCGCTGGAAATAACAGCAACAACTACAACAACAGGTTGCAACTGCCAGAACGTGGCGCCACATTATATTGTTAATGAGACGAATACAAAATGCTGTCGACTTGTCGTTTGGCAAAGCAACCAAAGTGCAAGCCAACAAAATGCAATGCCAAGCGACTGGAAGAGCATTTTTAGAATTCATTGAATTTTAAAACATAACAATAAAGCACTCAAGATTTGCCATGTGCCAAACGTACGAGCAGTAACACATACATATGTACGTATATATACTTCTATTTCAATATGTACAGAAATGTATCTAAGAGTGTGTGACTTATGCCCTGCATTCAAGAAAGAAAAAGTGTATAAATAGGTTAGAAATCCGTTTTCCTGGATGGGGTTCTGTTCTTAAGACTATTATATCAATATATGTATGCTTGTCGATTTGATAAAATTGTTTGGTGTAAATGACGCAATTTGCAACGTGTGTATGAAGGTTTTTTTTCAAATTTGTGCACAGGGTATCTTGCGGATGATCACAATAGACTACAGCATTATAAATTGTTTGTAGGTAAGTTGTTGCATGAGCTCAAAGAGCTTGAAAATTGCGCTGAAAATTCAGAAAAGTTCTAGCGCTGCTGCTAACAAGGAAAATCACATTTGTAATGAATCGCAGCTGTTGCTCTGATACTCTGCCACTCAAAAAAAAGTGTACATTCAATTGTGGAAAACTGACGTCAGTGGTTGGAAAAACAGGATAAAAATAGCTCCATAGAAATTTTTCTATGTCATGTAGATTTTATTACCACAAAGTGTAGAAAATGTTGCTTAAATGTTGAAATTTTCTGCCATGATCGAATTTATTACGATAACTCGAGGAAACTTATTCTACCAAACATGGAAAAAATCTATAATTTTATGTCCATTATTTTTTTTAAATTTGAATAAAAAAATTACTTTACTTTGGTTAAAGAAATAAGTCAACATATTTTGTAAAAATTTATATTGAGCATAGAAAATTTTCTGCAGGGTAATGAATTTTATATTCATTTCATAGAACACCTGGATTTAATATTGTAGAAAATCCATACTTCCGATCATAAACCCAGAATTTTTTTCGTTTATTCATATCATAGAAAATATATTCTTACTGTGGAAATTTTCACTTCTTTGTAGAGATTTATACTCTGTTTGTAGAATTTTATTTTATTTTTTTTTAATCGAAAGTGTTTCTATACTTAAAAAAATTTCTTTTTTCTTAGTGTGGAATTGGCAGCAGCTGAGCGGCTAGAAATAGATTTGCAAATGCCACTTGGAGACGTTTTGGTATCAATTTGTATAAATTTAAACGACGGCTCGTACCAATAACTGCATTAAAAATTAACCGAGTAGAGCTACAAATGTACAAGATCGAACAGGCGACGACGCGTCGTTTACCTTAACTTCTCTACACGACATCAGACCAAAATACGTTTACAGTAATAAACGTGTTGATTTATTGATTTTGCACGTCGCATAATTTACTTTACCTGCACGACAGCAAAAACTGCGACGACAACAACAACAACAACAAATATTGGTAGGTAGAGTCCCAACAGCAACATCAACAGCAACACCAACAAGCTCGGCAAATGAAATCCTGTGCTCCTGTTTATTTCTCAGCGTGCACGAACAAGTTTTGCTTGTATTTCACATTTTTTTATTATTTCCATTTCACTTTTCGCCATTGCCGGCTCTCACTGTCTGTCTGATTGTCATCTCGTTGCCTTGTTGTACGGACTATAGCGCCACACAGTTGCTACTTTTTTGCACCTATCTCTATCTGATGGCTGCAGCAACAGTAGCAACAACAACATCCAGCAGACACCATGTCGTGAGCCATTTTCAAGTCATTTCTTGAAACGGAAACGAAAGCGGTTTTCATATGCATGTGCGCGCACACTAATACAAACATACCCATATGTGTGTGGGAGTGTGTATGCATGTATCTGCATGCCGTAGTGTCGTTAAGCGGCTGCTCTGTGTGAGTGTGTGCGCCTGTGTGTGTGTCTGTCAGTGCACACACCTCCCAGTTGCCGACAATATGAAATAGGGCTGTAGCTCTAACAGATTTCTTGCTGGTTCCTAACGCCAGCTTTGCTAACCGTATGCCAAACGCTTGCGACAGTAAGCTAGGAAAGTATGTGCCCAGCAGTGTGACTGTTAAACACTCTGTGTTACTTTTACGACGGATTGTTAATTTTAAAAGTAATTTACATATTGCGTGGTCTAATAATTGTATTTATTTTTTATTTCATTCATTCATATGATGTATTTGATAGGACACTTATGTATATAATATGAGTACTTCTTTAGCTTACCTAGATTAAGAAATGCATAGTTAAGCCTCTGGAAATTGAGTTTCGAACTAAACCATTTTATAAGGAGGCATTTCTAAAAGTTCAATAGGAAATTATTTGCATAAAAGTAATACACATCATTTATAACAAAGCATTTCGATATTTTTATAAATATGATTAATAAAAGCTAAAACTAAAAAATAAATGTATAAATTAAAAATACAAATTTGAAAACTTGTGCACTGAATTTTCTTCGGCAGAGTTCAGTGTGCATCGTGTTCAGTTGATTGTTTATTGTACATTCAGCTGCATACATTTCTATGCCATATTCCCTGTCTGCCCCACTTGATCCATGTTCCACTCATTCTCTGTGTGAGCATGTTAAATAAATTTGCATATTTTAGTTCATCGTTAGTTTGGCAAAAGCTCAATTTTCTATGCAAAAATTCAACTCTGATGACAAAAAGTGAACGAATTACAATGCAAAAAAATGAAGAAAATAGAAAAAGAGAAAAACTAGAAGAAAACTGAGAGAAGCAACAAAAGACAATTTTGCTTTGTGACTTTGCAGTTCAAAACGTTTTGCATGTGTTGGGAATGGGACATGCTAATGAGGCATTTGTTATGCTGCATACTCGAACTCGCAGCTCTGTAGTTTTTCATTGTTTTGCAGCTTTCGTCCCTATGAATGATTTGCACAGTGAAAACAGTCAGCTTACAAAAACGGACTCGCATTCTGTCAGCTTTCGTTTGATTTATAAAACCGCATTCTGGGCATTTTTTGGTGGATATTCTCTGTCCAAATCTAAGCATTGGCGTTACGAGCATAGCGCTTTGTTTTCCTTTTTGTTACTTTAATGACACATTTAAGCGCAACCGCAGTCCGTAACACAACGTGGCACGGCCAGAATACCATATTGAGTGTGCCTGCCATTGTGTGTGTGAATGAGTGTGGGTATGCCTGCATGTGTGCACTTTATACACTGCTATGCATGTTTCACACATACATATGAGTGTGTGGTGCGGCGCGAGTCGCTGCTGTGGCTGTTGTTGTTGTTGTTGTTGTTGTTGCTTTGGCCCAAAACCGTTGGTTAAAATGCCGAGACATACGCTTGCGCGAAATTTTATGATAGTATTTTGGTGTAATGGCGTACCGCATTGTAGCAGCAGCAGCAGCAACAGCAGCGGCAGCAGCAATAACAACAACAACATCAACTGCTGCTGTTGCTCCAACCACGGCATTGCCTGTTTGTGTAATCTAGTGTTGAAATATGGTTTTAAGGTAGATTCAAGGCAATTTACCATATTGGCCGCAATACAATTTCCGCTCAGCAGCAGAAGCAGAAGCAGCAGCACAAGCAACAGCAACAGCAACAGCAACTGCCGCATAAAGCCACATAAATAGCCAACAGCAGCAGCAACAACAACACAGCAACAGCAACAGCAATAAGAACAACAAGAGCAGCTGCAATTCCAGCGACATGTGTATTTAAATTTGCTGTGGCTTATGTTATTTGTTCCCGTTGGATAAATGTTGTTATTATTTTGGATCTGCTGCTGCAATAACGACCGCAGCCTTCCATGCCTCAAATATTGCGATATATAGTATAATATGTAGTATATAATACCATAATCCCTGCGGCTAATTTAAGGCCGCGTTTAAACCAAGTTAAGCAATGTACATAAAATACGGGTAATAGGGTCTTTAAAACATCTACGATTGCCAAAGCACCTAGTATTTTATTATACATAGCGATCTTAAGCTTTACATTTTTTCTAAATGCAATGCCTATTTAATGAACACAAATAGATTAATCTGTCTCATTTCCTTTTATATTTTCCACCCATAGTGCAATATATACTTCCGAGAACCCAAACACAACTACATTGGGCCGTTACATTTTTAATAATCTTACAGCAATGAAAAAATATATCCATGATAGGGAAACTGAACCTAATTCATAATTCAAAATTGAACTCTCGGCTGGAATAAATAAATGTTACATGTGAGACACATGTAAGTGTAAATGTATTATTGATAAAGTTGAATGCTTACACCATTGTTGGAAACGTGGACTTTTCTGGCTAATTCCTTTCAAGTTTTTCGCAAATAACCTTATATCTCATACCAACCCCGCGTTGACGACCTCGTCGCCACACACAATCTGTAAATACTAAGACTGAAAAGATGATGGTGTTAAAGGGGGATAGCGGAGAAAATCTTGCAGCTCCCACACTTGGCAAGCAATTCATTTGAGCGTTCTCTGGCATTATTGCCACCCCTATAACGAGTCCGAACAGTCAGCTCCAAGCCACAACTAGATTTTTGGTTGCTTCTGCCTCGTTGCCGTGGCACTAGGCAATTTGTTTGTCATTGCATTGTACATGTGGGTGTGTGGGTGTATGTGCCGACATTTTCTTTTGGCTTCCACGTGCTGGCTGCCAGCACGAGTATGTCGGACTTGCATCCCGGCCTCGTACTCCTCGAGTAATCGTCAGCGCTGTGCGCTATGCCCAGACTGAAGATTTATGCGCTTGAAAAGCTGCAAGCAAGAAAACGGACAGCAATTAATTTGCATTCTGGTAATTAATTTTGCATTGTGTATTCGCTTTTTTAGACACCCTTTTCTTTGTCTTTCCCCTTTGTCATTTGCCAAATTGCTGATTGCGTTTTAAAGGGCTGGGCTTTAAAGCCAATCAACTGTGGTTCCTACTAACTGCTTACCTGTTGCAGCCGGTCCGATCAATCAGCGACCGATGGGTGCCATTAATTATGTAGTCTGCACTCCATACACCCTCCCCTTACTTTGCATCTGTTAACAGCCATTGTCGTTTCAACGAATGTTTGTATTGCCATATACAAGGAGAACACTGCAATTGAAATTGTCATCGTTTAACGCAAATGGCACGCCAAATACAATGCAATGCATAGAATGCGAGTATATGCCCTGCCCGAGTACGAGTCCGCCGCCAAGTGCACTTTGTGAGCCCACTTTTGGTCCTTAGAGGCCCGCCCACTGACGTCTTATGTGTCTGGAAGACAATTGTTGCAGCGATTCTCTGGTTGGCGGCTGTGGTAGCAAGTAACGTATTCCTCTTGTCGCTAATGTGCATTGGGTGTTGGCAAGCATATTGGGTATATTACGACTGTAGAAAAATATGTATCACTTCATAATAGATGAATGTCTATTTATTATAAATTTTTTGAGCATTATAAATAGTTTATTAATGTAATCAAAGGGAGCAGCGTTCTCCCTGCTTGAAGCACCCAGTATAATGATACATTAGTCTATTTCAGACCTAGATACGAGTTGTCTTCTAGTTAAATTCTCTTAAATAGAGTTAAAATTTTTGAAAGTGTATTGTAAAACCGATACCACGATGTCATACTGCCGAACAGCAATATAAAATTCAGTATTATTTGCTGTTGTGGTTGCATGTAGCACAGAAATGCACTTGTCGCATTGTTGTTGGCTTTTCAGGAGACTTGCAAGTTGTTTGGCTGTCAGTTCATAAAGCCTTTTGGCAGCAGCTGAGAACAGGAATTCATTTGGATAGTGTGTGCGGGCGTATACATACACTTTGTGTGTGTGTGTGTGTGTGTCTGGCAATGTAGTTCATTATTTTGCTCATTTCCTCTTAATGACAATGTCAATGGCTATTTTACGCCATTGTCTTGCATTTCTATTGTCTCAAATGGTTTTCATTTTATTTGATTTTCAATTACGTTTAATTAATTAAGTGTAAAAGCGTTGACTCACATAACCATACACAAGCAGCACCACCATCAACACCATCCAGGAGGGATAAAGTCAACATGTCCGTTGTCCAGTTGGAGCTCAGCAAAGGAACTTGCGGCAAATGGAGCATGCACAAATTGCGCGATGTTTTGTAAGCATCAGTGTAGATCATTTAATTCAAACGAGCAATCGATTCACATACACATATAAATATTTAAAATGTACTTATGTCATTAAGAATATAACATATACGAGAGCTGGGATCAAAGACTCAGAGTCAGAAAGTTTTATTAAGCGAATTAAGTTAAAATGTATATTTATGAAACTGCTTAAATAATTTATTCAGTTTAAATTGGGTTGTGGCTGGCTGTTCCAAAAATTAGCATTAATTGTCTGAAAAAGTTGAAACAGTGATGCGTGCGTACACTTCAATTTTAAGTTTAAGTGATTTAAAATTTTAGAATTTAAGCAAATGTATGTAGCAGACTTGTTCATATTATTTCCATTCAGATAAATATTTAAAAATAATTTTAAGGTCGACGTATTCCAGTGTACTTACGAAGCCAATAACAAATTTGTTAGTGCAGTGCAAAATTGTACTCAAAGAATTGTGCGTAGATGGTTACTAGACAAATTTCCGTGAAATATCGTATTCTGAGCCATATATATACGTTATTGCTCATATTTTCTCCTTGCTACAAGCATTGCAAGCTAATTTAAGTTTCTTTTTTGGGAAACTCATGCCTGGCTTTATGCATAACCCTTGCAGCTTGGCACAGTAATAAATTCATTACAAAATTGTCGCTCTATAAAAAGATAAACAAATGCTAGGGAAGGGGACTGCCGAGGGTGGAGAGTGGAAATGTCGACTGAAAAACATTTTTATGCGCTTGCAAACGGGAAGTTAAAACTTTGGCGCAACGGGAAAATGCACTCAAAAATGAAACAGCAACGACAAGCCAAGTGAGAAGAAAACTCTAAAAATTTTCGGAAATGCACACAAAATGAGTGTGCAAAAATAATTTTAAAAGTTATGCTATTTGTATTGCCAACTAAAGTCGCTATAACGCCACAGTACAATTTTCTACGAAGTTAATATTATTTATGAATCATTCTCATTTCAAACAGTGCTATGAGTAATGTATAAAATCTGCGAGGCTTTTATTAGTATTAATTGAAGTAAATTATTATCTTGCCACTTTATTCGACGCGGGTATATACAAATTTTATTTCAAAATTTAACGCAACTTTGATTCTTTATGAAAAACTCCGGATGCATTGTGACTTCCAGGCAAATAAGTTTAATTGTAGGGCTTGCGATAAGTACTGCACACTTCTGATGGGTCTGAGATCTTTCCGCTCACTAGATTATCATCTGAACCCTAAGGAGTGAGGCATACTGAACTGGTAAATACCGGAACAGTTAATGCTTATAGATGTGATAAAGAACTCAAACATTTAAAGTCCTAACGAAATTTAAAAGCACTTGTTCAAAGTATCCCAGACTAACCACCACAGAGTTGTGGAAAAGCAATAGAAAATTTGCCTTTGACTAACCCAGCATAAACTCTACACGTATGGCTTAACATTTTTGAACGTCTCTTATAATCGGTTCGCCATCCTTCCGTTTCGTTTCGTTTTAAGCTGCTCAAAAAAAAAAACAATAAGAAAAGGAATAAATGCGAAACTCTCTCGCAGAGCTGGCTGCATGTGAAATAAAAAACAGAAAAAATTCGCATATGCTTCAAATATAATCACATATATTAAGTAAAAACACAGAAAAGGATTCGCAGCTGGTGTCTTTTTGCAGCTCCTGCTGTTGCTATTGACTAAATTTGTCTAAGTACTCTCTTGCCTTTGGCTCAACGCATTGGGTGAGGCCAACTGCTGATGGCGCTACTTGGGTTTATCGCACAGTTGTAAAATGCAAGGCTCTGAGCAATATGTTGTATCTATAAACACGCCCATAACACTTACACTTGCCAACTAAATGGCCCAAGTTGGTGGGTAAATCAAAGGCGTAGAGCACGAGTAGCTAACCAGACAGACCGGGTTAGCCAGGGCCAGGCCCAGGCCAGGCCTGCCTGTTAGTCAGTTGGACAGCCAGGCAGTGTGGCAGTGAACTGTCTTTTAATTATACGAGTTAGTTGTAACTTGAAATCCATGCAAGCGCATATAATGTCGAGTTGTATGAGCTTCTTGACACCCGCACACTTTCCGTCATATGCCATCACTTTTTGTTTGTCTTATTGTCTGTACAACTAGACGTATACTTTACGAGCATTTTGTTTGTCGAATGGTAGTGCAGCGCACAATTCGTTTATAGAAAATATGCCAACGGCTCTATTATGACTTCTTCAAAATTTACAGTCTGTTGCTTGGAGCAAAATGGAAAAGCGTTTTTATATTGCGCACACACAATTTTTCTCTCGTTTTCTCCAGTTTTTTGCCTGTTTTTGTGTTTGTGGCAAACCGGAGCCAAGTTTGCACTGCAATTATGATTGCTGCACGCCTCCAACCGCCGTGACCATCCAACCCATTCTCATTTTGCCCACCTCTCTGCGGCCGTTTACATTCCTTCTTCGCTCATTTAATGTACATATTTCGTAAGTTTTTTGCTTTTTGTCTTGCAGCTGCCGCTTTTTTGTTTGGCAGTCGCCGTCAACGTCGCTGTTGCAGCGCTTTTGTTTTTTAGCCGGAAGTTGCTCAAGTGTTAATAATTTCATTATTTCCGCTACGCTGAACACCATACACACAACCACACATGCACACATGTACACATATGTGTAAGCTCCAACTGTGGCTTGCAGGCTTTGCTCTTCTGACTTCGGACATTGCCCGGCTCTCTTTTCTTTCAATACCCTTGCAAAAGGATAAATGAATATATGTTATAGTTCTTGATACAACTTAATGATAAAACTCTCTGAAGGTGAAATTGTCATACAAATAATTTTTTTTTTAATATTTTCAATAATAACAGAACACATATTTAATAAAATTGAGAGTGCAATATTCTTTATGTAACACAAATATATAAGTTATTTCAAAAAGTATCCAGAGTATACAAGCTTCGATGCATTTTTTTATGCTTGCGCCTTAGTTTTGTCTATAAAAAGGCCAGAAAACTGCTGCATGTGTAATTTTTACGCTTTTTTCGTGTATGTCCTAGGCGGCATCTAGTTTTTTGTTGCTTTAATTTTTTTTCGTTTTTGATTTTCTTATGTGGAAAAAATGTAATTACATACGCTGAAAGTAGTTGCGCGGAATGGGCTAAGGCTGGTCTAAGCAGAACAACAACAACAAAAAGTTGGCAAAAAAGCAAGCCGAGCAAAGAAATGTATGCTTTACATCAAAGGATATAATTTAAGGGTCTTAAATAAATTAATACGTCGCTTGGTTTAAATTTGAAACTTTTTTAATCTGCTTGCTCCGTCCATATCACTTTGTATGTGTGTGCTGTGTGTATGTGCATGTGAGAGTGTGGGTGTGTGGTACGGGCAGATAACAAGCAACCGTTGGGCTTTAGGCTAAAGGACTTAGTTAACGTATTTTAGGCACATGTCAAAGGCTCCGTTAAAAAGTTTTCGAGTAGTTACAAATTAGTTTTACTCGTTGGCATTTATTTTTAGGTATTTAGCAAATGATAAGCTGGGTGAAAGGAAAACAAATGAGAACTCCAAATGATAAATCATCGAAAAAAGGCTGGAATCTTATAATTGGACACGTTAAGAGGCCCAATGTTATATTTGATGTGTATTTTATCTGTTCTCAATTTTTAATTATTTATATCTTGACCACATATTTTAACTTTGCAGATATTTTATTTTTATAAAAGGGGCAATAAGAGACTTCATATACCTAAAACTTGGTCAAAATGCATCCGATTTTCATTCGGAATTACGTTTTTCTTAATGCACTTATAATATTCTACATATTTGTTCAATTGTTTGGTAATACATTTGATTATTTTAGTGCCAACTTAACAAAGTTCAATTTAGTTTTTTGTACGTAAGTTTCAGTAAAAATGGATAAATACTTGCCACATGTCATATACTTTGAAATGCATGATTTTATGTATGCCTGAATTGCCAGAAACAAAAGCCAGCATATAGCCAATGCTAAAATTTGGTCAGCGAGCTCGTAACTACCATATGAACATGATGAATTCATAAATATAAATAAACCTTTCATTCCATATGCAATCATGCGTGTGTTTTTGTTGCTGTTGTGTGGCTTGGCTATTGTGAAAAATGGCATATAGCTGACCCAGGAGACAGGCTGTCCGGAGTAGCAAGCAGGCACAAGAGGAGGCAGGCCAATATCCAGTGCGGCGAGTAAGCAATAACTAAGCCCTCTCTTTCTGCCATGTTGAGGGAGGCTGGTTGCCATCAAAAGCAAACGAAGCAATCAAAATAATGGCGGCAAATGCATACAATGAAAATAATTGCCGGTAATCCTTGGCTACTAATTTGTGCACGCTTCGATGCTGGTGTTGGTGTTGGTGTTGGCTTTGCTAATATTGTTGTTGTTTTTCGTGTTGTTGCTACTGCTTATTACAAACGGTCAGAGTATTAGCGCCCCTCGTGCTCCTGATACCACTTTCATAATTTATGAAAGCTTATTTTGCATGAAAACCACACAAGTTGCCACAGAGCCACAAATACCACACACCCCTCACCAACGGACCGTTTATATATATATATTTAACTTGTAGGTTAGTTTTATTTATTTATTTTATGTTGCATGTATTTGCTTTCTACTCACGAACTGTGCATATGGACGTTGATGTACTAACGAACAGTACATTCAAGTGGCCCAACGACACCAAGCAAGGGTTTGGACAATATAATTTAAATACAAATATTCCACAATACAGGAAAGTATTAATAGGATCTACACATTAAACATTAGATGAGAAAGTAATAGCGTTATAAGGGAGCGAATAGAAAGAGTGTTAACTACAATATAAAAAAGAATATTACAGTTAGCACAAAGGACCCGGATAGAATAATGGATAAAGACAAAGAGGAAGATAGTTTCTAGTAGCTCTGATCGGAACAGCTAAACCAATTTGTTATATTAATTCGGAAGAACCAATTTTAATTAGTGTACAAAATTACCTCGAACATGGTTCTACGATCAGAAAGAATGGAAAGATTTATTAATAAAAGTCTTATGCGGTAAGGAAGCATGCGAATATTTGTATTCCAATTAAGAGCCCTAAATCAGTAACCGACAATACAATAACGAAAATTTTGTAAATTTTCTTACACTGTTTGAAATCCGTCAAGTTCAGTTTGCGACCTGAGACCAAAAAGAGAGTCAGTCTGATACATAATACATTTGCAAATGCTGAAAATACTCAAAAATAATTTAATTAAATATTAATATATATTAAATATGTACTACTTTGGCTAATCGATGTATTCAATAAAAAACTTCTTAATTCAACTATATTCATATTTATCTTAGAGCAACTTAAACCGATTTACAATCATACTTTAATAGGCAACTAATTAAATTAGCACACTCGCATGACTTTTAAAATGCCTGCTGTCCTCGGTCATGTTAAATTTAATTACTAAATATGTGTCGCATAAACAAGTTGCCAAAGAGTTGCAAATAAAAACGGTTGGGCAGTAGTGACAGCAGTGACACAACAGCAACAATCTGAAAACCGCAGCGACTACAAGCGACTAATTTCGAATGCAAGCTTTGGAACACCAAACACAAAAAGGAGCAGTTTACAATTTTTGAAAAAAAAAAAATAAAATAAATTAAATCAGAGTTGGCGGTCCAGTGCAAAACATGCAAGGCCCACCCACAGCACACACACACACACACACACACACACACGCACACACGCACACAAATCACAGCAGTAACGACATAAAAATAATTTAAAAGGTCGACAGTACCTACTCGAATAAAATATGCCCTCTAGGCATAGGGAAGAAAAATATAAATTCTGCTATAATGTCATGCTCTCAGTAAGGAAAGAATTCATTTATTAAAATGTGAAGAAAATTAAACAGGAAAATAAAGATAGACCTTTAGAATGTGTCGATACTTAAGTAAACAAAGAGATATTTATTTACATTTCCAAACCCAAATAAGTTTTCCATTATTCTTGTTGCAGTCTTTTTTTAATAATAGTACAAGTTATGAGTATTTAAGTAATATTTGAAAATCACATAAAATGGATTGAAGTACTTAAAGTTAACACTTTACGTTTTATCCAACTTTATTATTCAAAGGGATCTTATTAATGTAGCATAATAATTTATGCGTTTGAAATACTCTCCAATTGAATATGCCCTTTACGGTTGGGCATGTGCATATGGTATAAACATTTATAAACACTCGATACAAAAACGAAGCTATTGCAGATAACAAAAACTTGTTCAGCAACCATTTTTGGTGTGCGGTACTTTTCCTTATTGTTGGTGTTGCTTTTGTTGTTGGTACCGTTGTTGGTGTGTTTGTTGCTCTTGTTTTGTTTGCTGTTTTATCGTTTTGCAATCCTGCCGGCTGTCCACACACAGGCGGCAGCCTGCCGACAGTCACATGGACATAGATTCGGACTGCACGGACCCGGACCTGGACCTGGACACGGTCTCGGCGCCATGCCGTGCTTCTGTCTAAAATTGTTTACATATACATAAATACGTTAGAGTGCCAGGGTATGTGACCGTGTGTTTGAGCACCCCATGAGGCATGCATGCAGCGTCGAGTCTGACGGTTTCTTGTGGCAAGCTTTTGTCGCCATTTGGCCGCTGGCTAGAGCCAATATTTATCGCACGTCAACTGGACGCTGCGTGCTGCCTGCTAATGATTTCAATTTTGGGGTAGAAGTCGAAAAAGTCTCGGATTTAGTACACAATATTTGACTGCCTTCTATGTTGGCTGACGATTCTGCTGCTCTCATTTCAATGGTCCCAAACCACAAAGCCAAATACATAATTCTCAAAATATATAACATAAATTTCCACAACTTGGCTTTGACTGTGCGGCTGCTGGGGAAAACTGTAACTGCGCTTTCACTTTTCGCGCTTAAATTAATCCTTGGAGTGTTGCTTGATTTTGCTTTTGCCTTTTCAAATTATCGTTCCCAAGTTGTGTAGACAAATTTGCCAAGTCTCTAAACTACTTGGCGTGAATATTGCGGTGCGTGGTAGCATTTGTCCTCGTCCCGTAGCTGCTGCTAGAGTAAATTGAGAACTTGCATTCACAATGGCAACATTGAATTGAAAAAATAGCAAATACTTACTATTAAATGTATTTTAAGCATACAGGCAATATCATAAGTAATATTACTTTAGAAAAAAAAACAATATTTAAAAATTTTATGAAAATATGTTGTAGCTTAATAAGAATTGGAGAACTATTCTTTCAGCTTGATTGACACCCATCAAATGCGTTGAGTAAATTGAAACGTTAAATAATTGAAGCTATCAAAAGAATGTTGCTTTTAAAAAGATTATTTATCTTAGAAGTTAGAAGTTCACAAGAAGTTACGAAGCAGTAGTTCTTAAGCAAAAGATATGTATTTTTAAATTTTAAATAATTAAAAACAATCTAAGTTTTAATAGATTATCGACGCTAGCTTAGAGTACACTGATTCATTGACAGTACTCACTTTGTCTACTCTTATTTTAAATCCAATGTCTAAACGTATTTTTTAGCCTAATTTCAAATTCTTCATCAGTTAGTTTTTACCATCAAGCAGTGCTGCATTGACCTAATTGCATTGCATTTAGATATTTCGTAAGTACAGTGCCTTTAGTACACATAGCTTGTTACATTGATATAATTAGGTACTGATTTTTATATGCATAAGTATATAACTATTTAGGTATGTTCTGTTGCAGCTGGGTCCCCAATTAAGCGTGGTTGACAGAACTGTCCACCAAATGTGTCTCCGTTGTGTGATTAGCGCATAACTTTGCTTATATACATTATATTTGTATACATATGTATTCTCGTATGTACAAAACGTATGTTTGTTTTGCTCCTGCTGCAGTGTAGACGCCAATAAAAGTCAATTACATGCTTGCAATTTGCTAATGTAAATTAATTAGCAGTTGTAACCCCAGAGTCGGTTGCTGTGGTGACCAGTTCATTAATCGCGAAAGTTTTTTTGTGGCTGGCACAAAAGTTACACCGGGCTAAAAGTTTGTATATATTGAAATTAGTTTTATTTTGCAGCAACTATAATAAAAAAAACAACTCATTAGCGCCATGTGCAGATGGAAAAAATCACAAAACCACATTAAGTATACGACACGTGGGAGCAAATATTCAAAACGCGTAAACAATGGGGGAAATGAAATGCAAATAACATTAGCACCGGGATAGCAATAACAACACCATAGAAACAACATCAAGTCCATTGTACTTGAAAGGGTTAAAGACATGAACAATGTTGTTGTTTCACTTGTTTCACTTGTTATTGTTGCCGTTTCCCGTTTTAAGTGACACTTGCGTAATTTCGACAGGTGCTAAGAAAGCAAAGGACGACACTTCACACAAAGCGTTAAGGAAAACAAAGGAATGAAATGGAAAGCCCAAGCTGAAGTCGAAGCTCAAGCCGAAAACGAAACCTTGGAGCAGGAGGAGCAAGAGTAGCAGGAGGAACAGCGGCGGAAAAGGAAAGTTCGTTGAACAACAATTACAATGAGCGGAAGGGGTGGATGGGTGAACGGACATTGTACAGCTGTCGCATTGTTCTAACAGAAAAGAGTGTAACGGCAAAAAAATACATTTCTTATTACACAAAACAATAATAATAATAATAATAACAATAATAATAATAATAGTTACAAGCGTAGCGCACAATGACAGATTTGTCTTCCTTTTCTTGTTGCTGGCGCAACACGTGCGGAAATAAATTGCGACTTTGCCACAACAACAACAACAACAATTTTGGTAACAAAAAAAGCAGCAGAAGTAGTCGTTGTAAGTAGTAGCAGCAGCAGCAGCAGTATCAGCAGCTTCCAACAACTGACAGCAATACAAATTTTTGCAAATTAGTTGCACTTTAGTGTTATTTAGTGCATAAAGCGTCGCGACTCGCAGCTGCATGACAAATTAGTAGCATAATAAAGTGGTCCGCTGTTGTATTATAAGAAAAATAAGCAACATTGCTGGGTTTATATAACATAAAAACAAAAAAAGGATCAGCAAAAAAATAAAATAAAATGAAAAAACAAAAAAAAAAAACTGCCTAACATGTGCGCAGATTTAGGGAGCGTGCTCCATTTCTGTTTCTGTGTTGCATGACAGACACAGTTGCCGCGCATTGGCACCACTCTATATGTATATGCATGTGTGGTTGTGTGAGTGTGTGTACTGTTATATTTCCAGTTTGCGGCAGTCCACAGTCGTTAGTCGTGAGTCGTTTTGCTTTTTTCTAATGCGTTGTTGTGTACATGTTGTTGTGTTTTTCTGCGTTTTTTGAGTTTGCCACAGTTGGCTGCCTGGCAATTGTTTGGCCTAAAAGTATGCTACTTGTTTCAGTGATTTTATACACACACATATATATATATACATATATGTGTATATAGGAAAGTCGCATATATAGCTACAAAAACCGCATAAAGCTCAAAAAAGAGAAACGACAACGACATGCAAGTGAGCAACCGTTCGCAGTTGTCGACGTCGAAGTTGCCAACGCAACCGCAGGGCTCCCAGCAACAACTGAAAACAGGAAGAGTAGTAACAAAGTCATGTACACAAAAGTTGGACAAAGTTGTCCATATTCACACCGACAGCAACTCCGGCTCCTATTCCCACACGCACATAGACACAACTGAACAGATTTCGGTATAAACATCGCTTATGTGTATTCTTGTTAAATATTAATTAAAATATGTGCATTTGTGGTTTTTCTGTGTGTGAGTTTCGTTTTTCATTTCAACCAATTTGTAATATCACTATACCCTATAACAGAACTTGAGCAACTTCTAAGATTACTTACTACAAATAGTTTTGTGCATTATATGTTCTTTTTAACAACGTTTCTTCCAAAGCTTTGTATAAAGTTTTACAATTTGATAAATTCCTTAGAAAGGATATGCAAGCTTCGGCATTTGGGGTGCTCTTCTTTCTTCTGCTCTATACGGATGTGTGTGTTAGCTTGTCACATACTTTATTGGACAGCATTGCAAAACACTGGCAGAACATGGACACTTCCGGTTTTTGGTAGAAGCAGAGCTCGGCTGCGAAGTAAGCCACAAGCTGCTGGCATGGAAATGACGTTACCTACTTTTGGGATGAAATTGTAACATATTTAGTAATCAATTTGAAATATGTATTTGGGAATTTTTGTATTTATTTATTTATTTAAAGTTTTTCAGCTTATATATTAGCATACATAACTTTTAGTTTGCGTATTGTTAAAGTTTATTTTTCTAAATTACATTTGTGTTGTGTTGCCAAAACATGACGCACTTTCTGATTGCATTTGCATTCGCTGCCAATTTGCTTTACTTTATTTTGTTTGTTGTTTGTGGCGCGTTGCGATTTAAACAAAAAATTATAATGCAAATAAAATGCAAGCCAAAACAATTGAAAATATTTTTGCTGCAAACTGCATTTAAAATACATATTTGGAAATTGTGCGCGTGTGTACGAGTAATATGTACTTATAGTGTGTGCAAATGTGTGTGTGTGATAAAAAAATGCATGATTTTTCTGAACTTTATTTTTTTTATGTTGTTCTTGTTTTGCTGCGCATCAATCTCATATCGCAATTGTAGGCAAAGGACGTGGGATTAAGGTACAGCAACGGGCATTACAAGTAAAATTAACTTACATAATTGCAGGCATTTTACGCAGAGGCAAAATAAATTCACTATTAATTGCTTTGACTGCACATCAAAGAAATTTTAACAAATTAAAAAAGGTTTATAGTCGCTATTTTGGCTTACTTAAAGTCGAATGCGTGGGACGGTTTCATGGCAACAGACGCGGATTGAAACGACCCATAAACAGTATCATGCCCGTTGGATTGTGGCGCACAAAGTAGAGGAAGGGCTTGTCAAAACGCAGTCGTGGTGCATCCGGCACACGAGCCTGACGCGGGCGCAGCGGTAGGGGCAGCTCCAGATACTTTGGATCCAGTAGATCATCGTAGAACCCGCGACCCAACGCTGACTCCTGCACCAGTGAGCCAAAGTCCACAATGGCCTCAGACGAATCGTAGGCATCATCATCCGTGGCATCCACATCCTTGTTGCGCTTGCGCAGCGGTGGTGCAGGATACATTTCCACATGATGATGATCCGAAATCTTTTCCTCGCCACAAGTGCTAAACGTATTGATCTGTGTCATGTCCGATAAGAAGATATCGCGATTTCCGGTGCCAGTGAGGCCGCGTAGGTCTGCGAAGTCCGACTTAAACAACCCCTTCAGACCCATCTTCTGCAGCCCCAGCGAGGCATTTACAAATGATCGATGCGAGAAACGTGGTAGCTGTACCTCCATGCCTGGGCGATCCATGAGCGAGGTGAGCAGATTGCTCCAGGCATTCTCCTTGCTAAATGCCAACTCCACTAGATTGCGCTCCAATCGATCCAGATTGTCTGTGGGCGACACTGAACTCTGATGCCCAGGCATCACATAAATAGTGCTCACCGTATTTTGTATACGCCCAAAGGCCACTACAGTGGCATCCAGTTTTGGTTCGTAGCCAGCCGTGAAGCCAGAGCGATAAAGCACCGCTGGTATGGGTACCAGACGCCGTTGACGTACTGTCGGATGAACCTGGAAGAACATTTCACCATCGCGCTCTGTTGTCGAGCCTCGCGAGCAATCAGTCTGGAAGAGATTGGCCGACACGGTCGCTAGCGGGCCATTAACCCAAACGCTATTAGTACGCAGATACTCCAGCACTTTGCCCATAGTGTGGCGCTTGATCAGCAGATTTGTGCGTCTTCGCACAATATCATTTACCACGTGAAAATTAACCTCCTCCACGTGACCCGAGTAGAGCTGTTGAGTTTTCTCCTTGAAAAAGGGTAAGATCTTGCCATTGGCACGATCACTGAAGATTTCGCGTACAAATGCAGCCGTGGCAATATCACCTTCCATGGATTGCTCCACTGATTGTGTTATATTTCGGAATATTAAATGTGGATTGAAACTGACCATATCGTCCAGCTTGAGAATCTCGTTCATTTCACCCGAGGTGCTGCCGCGAGCGCCCAGGAAAACCATCGAGAGCATGGAAGTCAGTGCAAATGGTGAGATGATCAGACTTCTAGCCGAGCTAATCTTCTCCGAGGTGATGGCTTTCCAGTAGCTAAATGCCAGCTCATTGCAGAGGCGTGCAAATGACAGCACGTCTTCGTCCAGTCGTGCCGTTGAGGCTTCCAAGCCCTGTGAACTTTGCGGACTAGGCTCAAGTTTGACTGGTGGACGCGTTGCCTGCGTGGAGGCAGCCATCAGATTGGTAAGCGACGCGGGACGCTGCATGGGTCGCTGCTGTTGCTGTGCCACGCTATTGGCATTGTAGGGCAGCACCTTCGGTGGCTGTGGCTCCAGCTGATTGTAGCCGTCGAGCAGTGAGGGCTGCACATAATAAGAGACAGGCTTTAGGGTATGTAGACGCTTCGTTGTTGTTGATGTGGCGGGTGAGGGTGTTGTCGTCGTTGTGGTAGTGGTGCTGGTAACTGGTTTGCGAGTAGTCGTTGTTGTAGTGCTGCTGGGAAACACAATGGGCTGCTGATAAATCGTTTGATCTTCTTCATCTTCTTCATCCGCCTGCTCGATAGCTTGGTTGTCATAGCTGGCCAACGGCAACGTCACCTTGTAGATTTGTTTTTCCTCCTCCGACTGCTTTATTTCAGTAGACTTAACCGAACTCATATTTTCAAAACTTTCAGGCTCCTGAGGTTTCACCACACTAGCCGTCGTCTCGCCTAGCTTTACATAGGGATCTTCATCATCGATCTGGTATTTTTGTGAGCTTGTGGTGTCCTCATCCGTTAGTGTTGCAGTTAGTTCATCGGATATGTCTTCCATCGACTCTTCGTTCAATTCCAAAGTTTTTACAGTACTTACTTCGAGCTTTTCTGTGGCCAGCTCTAAACTGAGCGACATGTCCGATTCAGATGATACAACAGACATATCACCGGGTATTTCCGTTGCTGACTCAACGCTGGTTGTTGTCGCCTGCTCCACGCTATCGGGTTTTGCCTGCTCCTCAGCTGTTTGGGCTGTGTATTGTGGCTGCAGCTGAGCGGCATTGGCTGCGTTATCCTCGACACTTTGCGTCAGCTCATCTGTTTGCACTTCTCCGCTTTTCTCAGATTGTTGTTCATCCTGTTCCGTTGATGTTTGCTCTTCAGCGTCCTGGTAAACATTTGTTGACGCAGCTGCTGTTGCTGATTCTGTTGCTATTGTTGTCGTCTGCTCATCAGCTACTAACACCTGCGTTAGAGCTGCATCGTACTTGTCTGTGGTGAACATTTCGCTGGCGTCTGCTTGGATTTGTTCGGTGTAGCCATTTGTCAACATTTCGGGCATTTGCTCTGCGCTGTCGCGTTCCTTGTAATTGTTATCTGGCGCATCGGGCTTTTCGCTCGACAACGTTGTCTCTTCGCTGGCAATGGTCTCTTTGATGTCCTCTGATTGCTTTAGCTGCTCAGTGGTTGCCTCAACGATAAGTGTCGTATCTGTAGTGTATGTTGACACTGGTGTTTCAGCTTGTTCCTTCTCATTCTCCTTCTCCTGGTCTTCCGCGGTAACTTCCTGTTTAGCTGCGGCTTCAGTTGGTTTTATTGGCGGAGACAGCTCTAATCTTTCTAGCTCAAACAGTTGCTGCTTATCATCCTCGTCCTGTTGTTGTTGTGCATAAATTTGCGATAGTGATAACACTGGCACTTTGGAAGTGGTGCTCTCTACCTGGCTTGGCGACAAGGCACTGAGGTAATCGGCTTCCTGTTTGATGAGTTCCTCATTGCTCGGAATTATGGTTGTGATTTCCTGCGCTGTGGGCTGCATTGTGGTTATCTTCTCTTCGAGCTTCGGTTCTTGTGGTTGTTTCTGCAAAGATGGCTGCTGTTTTATTGGCTGCATCAGAAATGATGTGTTGAGCTGTGCAAAGCTAGTCAGACGATGAGAGTCGTCAGGCTGACTGGGCGGCTTGTATTGTTCATCCTGGGTTATTTGTTGTATAACATCGGACATGAGAAACTCGAGCTCATCTTTCGTTTCGTTAGAGCTCATTAACACATCGGAGACCAGCGTATTGCTACCATCGACCAGTGTAGAGGCAACAGTTGCCGCTTGTGTCTGGAAATTAGCCATAGATATTTGATCAGTTGGCTTGAGCACTTCCAAGTTGAGCTGTTGAACCAGATTGGCTATCATGGGCGTTACCTCGGTGCTGTCGTCATCATCAGCAGCTGTGGTGCTTTCAGAAACGGGCAGACGAGCTATCAGTTCGGTAGTTGCTTCGGCGCTAACCTGTGCTTCTTCTGAATAGTAACCATTGGTCGTTGCAGCTTCGGGCTCCTCTGTTATATCAACTATTACAGCGTCCGGCACATCGGCATATAACGGCTCAAACTTTACCACATGATTAGCTTCAGCTGGAGGCTTACTTGTTGTAGCTTCAACTTCGCTCTCGATTTCTGTTTCGGTTTCATCGAAGGAGGCCATTGGCGTTGTGAGCAGAAATTGGGTATTGTATGGTAGCTCCGTTGTTTCTGGCTCCTCATTGGGCTTCTCAGTATTAACGGTTGGCAGTGGCTCTAACTGTGGCGGAGCCCTTGTGGCAGTGAAGTATTGTGGTCTGGCGGTTATTAGAACAACAGGCGTTTGCTCTTCCATATCAACCTCAATGCTGCTGTGCGTCGTCTCCGAGTGTACCTTTTTTGGACCAGATGACTCGGTTGAGTCGGCGGGCTCATCACTTGTGCTGGTGTCTTCCTCATCCAGCATAGTGGCCAACGTGCTGCCACCGTAGTGAGCTGTAAGCGGTCTTGGCGTATTCACAATTGCCGGTGTCTTAGGAGTTGTTGTTGTGGTGGAGGTTGTTGTTGTCGTTGTTGTACTACCAATAGGTATCTTTTTCTTATCGGCCAAGCTTTGCATTTGCTCCTTACTATCTGCACTGTCATATTTAACAGGCTCAACACTCTGGTCTACACTTTCGTTCTTCTTATCGCTGGCCAGAAGACCCTGTGTTAGGCTCTGTACAATCTGATCCACTGAGAGCATCTGATCCAGCGTCAATTGTGGTGCTGGTGCTGGCGCTGGTGGTGGTGATTCATGTTGGAGTTGTTGTTGCAACAGAGACAGCGAGGGCAACGGGGTTTTCTTAAGATGCATTTTGTCTTCGTTAGCTATGATTGTAGGTAGATTTTCAGTGGCTTCCGCATCGTAGCTGGGCACAGGATAGGCTGGTGCATGTGTGGTGCTGGTTGTAGTTGTTGTCGTTGTTGTAGTTCTAAGTGGAATAGCATTCACATGTCCATAGCTTTCGAAGTGTATCACCGTTGGATGTTCAGGTGACTTAGTGGCTTCGATGGTTTCTGAAGTATGGACGGGTTTGTCATGTATTTTGTTATGATGCAGCGTTGTTGGTCGCTTTGTGGTGCTTGAATGTGCGGGCTTGCCATGTAGCTTCTGATGATGTAGGGCTGGTGAACGTCTAGTGGTTGTAGATGTGGCAACTGGGGTTGTTGCTGCAGCTGTCGTTGTTATTGCTGCAGTTGAAGCTGCAGTTGTTGGTGTAGCTTGTGTTGTGATGGTTGCTTCAGGATATGCTGGACTTTCCGATGGATGTTGCTGTGGTTCACTCTCTGGCTCAGTTCCAGGATCAGCTGCAGGAGCAGCCGTTGTGGTTGTTGGTGCTTCAGTTGTAGTTGTAGCAGTAGTAGAAGTAGTTTTTATTGTTGTCGGTTTTGGTTTTTTGTGGGGCCTGTGTGGACGAGCAGGCTTCTGTGTGCTTATATTTTGATGATGTGGTGCAGAGGCTTCCACTGTCGGCTCAGTTGTTTGATGAAGCGGTTTCGGTTTGGGTGTTGGTTTACGCTTTGGTTTATTGGGCTTGCCGGCACCAGTGGTTGCAGTCTGTCCTGGTGTTCGTGTAGGCTTACGCTTCTTTTTCTTAGTTGTGGTTGACAGGGGCGTTTTTGTGGTTGTTGTTGTTTCCGTGTCTGATCCAGATGATGCTGTCTCCGTAGTTGAGATTGGTGCGATTGTAGTGGGTAATGGTGTAGTTGTAGTTGTGGTGCTGGTAGTGCTCGTTTTCTTTTTTACCTTTTGTTTGCTGCCTGTGTGATGAGTGGTGCTGCTGTTTGTTCCGTTGCTATTGCCGTTGCCATTGGGTTTCTTGACCCGATGGGGCTGCGTTGGCTTGCGCTGCACATTTCCAGGTTTCTTGCCTAGATGATGATTAGATGCAATCTTTTCAGAAGTGGATGAGTTGCCGTTGCTGGATGACGTGGGTGTCTGTATGATCTCCTGGTTATTGTAGAAGACGCGTCTTGTCGTTGTCTCGGGCTTAGCTGTGGTGCTAGGCAGTTTTTGGTAAATGGGCTGCATATGAAGCACATCAAAGTTTTGCATATTGGCTGCAGTCTGCTGATACTGCTGAATACCTGTGTATACTGATTCCATGGGATCAAGCTCCTCCTGCACTACCTGTGGTGTCATTGCAGTGGTGCTTGATATCGGACTGGGCTTGCGTTTGTTGCCAGGTTTGCGTTTAGATGGCTTTGGCTTTTTAGTGGGTCGCTGCGAAGTCACTGTTACCTTCGTGGAAGTGTCCAGTAGTTCCGACTCTGGTGTCATCACAATTTGTTGGGGCTTTTGCTGCGCAAAGATGTCACCACCAGTGTTACCAAAGATTGCGGGCAGTATAAGAGACCAGGAGGAAGAGACGTCGGGCGTATCAAGTATAGGCAACAGCTCGCCCGAGTTATTTTTTGTAGAGCTGTTAGCCACCTCCTTGTTTAGCACATTCTGAACGCTGTTCACAATATCCTGAACTTTCTTCTCTGGCTCCTGTTGTTGCTGCAGCGATGTATGGATAATGGAAGGCCCTTCGCCATCGCCATTGGCCACAATGCTTTGAATTTCCTGCATGGTCATTAAGCGTTTGACTAGGTCACCATGCTCATCGAATGTATAAAACTCGTAGCGATCGGGATTGAGCAGATCTATAGGACTGGCCACCTGCAGCGAGGGTTGTGGCTTGGGCACTTTGTGGCCCAATGCATCCGTAAACTGTGGCTCATTCCCGTCGAGCACAACGGAGACAGAAGACAGCACGCTAAATAATAGAAAAAAAAAGAAAAGAGTTTGTTATCGACCTTCATACAAATGATTAATGGCAAATAAATGCGATTAGCTTTCAGCAATGAAATTTATGTGCCTCATGTTCAGTGCAAGTCACGGTGCATACTTTGCGGCGCATTCACTGCTATTTTAATGGAAATTGAATGGTATGCAATGGTTGAAAAGTCACACAGTCACGCTCTGGGGCCGCTGTACCCGCTATACCCGATGCATTTGTATCTGCTCGTCAAGAGTAGTTAGTTAACATATCTACACGTAAAGCGCAGCACATGTATGCACCCACATACAAACAGACAGAGATATTAAACATGCATTTGTAGATACTTGTACAACATTTTGCATATAGTATGTCAGCAAGCACATCATTAACATTTCAGCACGTGCTTCGTCATGTGCAGCTGCTGTTGCTGCCTTTGTATCTGGATATTAGAAATCTAACCTCGGCCTTTCTTTCCTTCTATCTCTGGGTGAATGCTGTCAATGATTTTACAGATTAAAAATCACTTCAATAAGATATTAGATACATAAATGTGATTATCAAAAAGGTGAAAAATGAATATCGCGATAATATTTGAAAGTTTAAAGCTTTCATTGAGAAGCAGACGTCATACTTTGACTCGGCTATTTATGTCAATGATAAATTTATTTACTTACAGGTTTTTTCTTCTGTGTAAAATGTGATGCATCTTGTATAGATACAATATTGGACTTAAACTCTGTGCACATTAATATAAACAGATCGCGATTGCAGGGTATGACAACCCCAATGAAATTAAAAGAAATGTCGTAGAATCTGCGTTACCTTTATTTATGCATTGCAAATACATGTATGCCTTGGGGATTACCATAGGCCACGCAGGATGATTAAGTTACACAGAATTTTTGCATCGTTATTAAGAGTATATTAACAGCGTTATCGTCGTCATTATCCTTATTATCAATTTCAGCAGCGCCAGCTGCTCATAATCATTATCAACCGAGAGACGGACAGAGCGATAAAACAGCTGACTACCATATGCCGTGGGCTGTGAATTTGTTTACGTACGGAATTAATATAAAACGGCGGGGAAACTGCAAACCTTCGAATGTGACGGAGGAAAGCGAGGTACGCGTTGGGCGTAAGGAAAACAAAATATTAATTTTCATTATACTTTGCATTTTAATATTTTTTTTGTGCGAACTTTAGAGTACTCGCTTAAGGCTTCCACATTCCAAATTCACATTTACAAAGTGGTTGTATAGATATGCACCACTTAACTTCCCTAACTATTTAAAAAACAATGTGGCCTACAAAAGCCAACTGATTAGCATTGATTTGTAGTTAATGAGCACTTAATTTGTGTCTGGGATGTTATTTTTTATTTTTTTTTTTACGCAGCGCCGCAAGGTATGCCACGTGTTTTATTGGGCCCCAGTCAAGTGCCCGCCGTGGCGCCTGTTGAGCAAATTAATTAAAATACTAAGGCATTTGCCAACTGACCAGACCCTGGCCACCCACGTCCGCGCCCCTTCCCACACAACAAGGGCAACAACAAAAGGGAAATTCTATTTCAATTAGTGGGAAAAATTGCAAAAAGCTGTGCAAACAAAAGACTTTGCCTAACAACAACGACAACAGCAACAACAAACGCAAACAAAGCCCAAGGTGTGGTGGGTTAAGATAGGGGGATGGGAGGCTCTACTGATTTCCTGCTAACTGATTTCTAGCAAAAAAGTCCGTGCACTCACCTGGAACCGATGACTTTCTTTGATGCCTCACCCGGCGATGTGTTCGTAGATGCTGATGCCAATGCTGATACGGATGCGGATGTGGATGGCGTACTCTCCTCCTGCTTTGGCATAGCCGCCTCATATACAATAGCAGGCTGCATGACAGCAGCGTCATTCCTGTGGCTGGACGTACTCGATGTGGTCAGGTAAGTGTATGCGGGCTGTTTCATCTGCTGGTGGCTGTTGCTGTTGGTGTTGGGATAGGCCGCGATAACGGCGACGCCCAGCGCTATGGACAGCCATAGCACCTGTAAACTGCGCTGGGAACGCATTGTTTCTGTTGACTTTTTGTTTGGAGCGCTGTTTTTATTTGAGCTTTAGACTTATCTCAAAATTGTTCTTAGCTGTGTGACCTTTTAGTCCGCTGTTGTGATGTAGTGTTGTTGCTGTTTAATGTTGAAACTCGGACGGCGTCTGTTGCGTAAACATGAAGCGAAGCAAAGCTGCAAAGTAAAATGAAAAACTAATTAATGCAATGTTAATGAAAATGCTCCAGAAGAGCAGATAGCACAAGCCAGCTATCCAGTATCCCAGCGAGCGACAAAGTAAAAAAATTATGTTTTTAAATTAACATAAAGTTTAGAAATTGTTGAAATTTTTGCTATTTTTATGGTTTGCTTTCTCCTGCTTTAAAATGGCTGTTAGTCGGCAGGCGAATTCCCTGATGTTGCATTACTCCCGTGGCATACTTTTAGGCTGTCATAATCAGGTATCCAGGCGAATTGCCTAGGCACCTGAAAGCCCAGCTACATCGCGCTAATGCGCCTGTAATTATGCTAATAATAACGAGCCGCCACATGACTGTCAGCTGTATGAGTATGTGTAAGTGTGCGTGTGTGTTAGAGACCTTAAAATGACTTCGGAGGCAGCTGCAGCCATCGCGACGTATTTGCAGTTAAGCCAGCTTTCAGTGCTCCTGCTGAAGTGTACGGCAATTTAGATATAAGACGCAAGGATATTCATATGCACTTCAACAGATTTGCCTATGTATATGTGTGTGCCCTGCAGCTGTTGCATTGTTATGGTATATGGTCTTATTCGCAGCTTTAATGCATAACACGTATTGCCTTAATCATCCAGCAGAGAATAACAGTTATTATATTTGTTACAATGTGTATTTCTCAATTCAACTGTCAGGCCTTATCATTTTCATAAATCTCCAACTGACAGCAAAGTTTTTACATGTCAGATATAAATACTTTGTAAAAATAAGCAGGTTTGTATCCTACGGCCCAGCATTAAAGAGGGTATACGCGTTTAATGAAAGTAAGTTAGATGGAAGTGTAATTTTCACAAATATAATCAAGTTTATACATTTTTGTGACCTGTGCAATTGTATAGCTTTCTCAGTATTTTTGATCGTATGGTTACATCCATTTCATTATTTTCAACAGTCACAACAAAGCTTGGTTTAAAAAAGACATATTTTGAAAAGGATAATTTAAATCACGATAAAATGTTTACTATAATCATTGACGCACACCAGGCTATGTCGCAGTCGTGAATCCAGAGTAGTTATTGGGACAAGTTTTGGGTTTTGTTTTTAGGATTTGTCACTTAGCTTTCGTAGGTGGTGATAATAAAATGAATTGTCAATGGCGCGACATGCGCAAAACAACCATATGTTAATAAGCAAAATCGCTAACAACGACATCAACAACAACAATAAAATGGCTAAAGAATGCGCTGACAACTTAAAGCCTTTGCTGTCAAAATGTTAACAGAAAGCCAGGCCACCTAACATGCGTATATATTAATGTGAGTCTGTGTGTGTGTGTGGGTGTGTGTGTATATGTGTGTGCAATGAACCCCAAAACTTTTGCCACAGCACGTACTCCCATATGTATACTTATAGCCTACGATAAGCAGCCAAACAATTTTGGCCAATGCGAAAAAAATCGCGCATAAATATCGAAGAAGGCTATAAAAATATGTTGGCTGGTTGGGTGTTTGGCTTGGTCTGATTCTTTTATGGCTAAACTGTGGATAAATTAACATAAATTGTGCGTAAAATATTTTAACATAACGCTTAAGTGTTTTGAAACCACTTGCGAAACGGACGTTGCCGTTTCTCGGGCATTTCAGGAATATCATCGCATTGACACGCGCTGACAAAAGGGCGTCGAAGGACGCGCCAGTCACGGCCATAACTTGACAATTGATTTGTAACGGTAAATTAGGAATGTCAGCAGTCTGAAGTTTACAGCATGAAAACCTGAGCAATGGCACTGCTCAACCTGACATTGAAAATGTAAATGAAATGCAAGACCCAAAGACCAAAAGGCAGCTGCCTCTGGGGAGCGAGTCGCCAGATTGACGACTGACTGTCTGCCATTGTCTGCATGACAATGACGCTGAGTGACATAACAAGTGGACGACACACGAACACATTCACACACTCACACACACACACACACAAGTGGAAAACCAGATCAAACACTAGAAGAAAGTGTGGTCGTTCAGGTTTTGGTTAAGGGCACAACGAGCACAAGATTGAACCTGACAGCTGTACAGACAAGCAAATGAAACATACTCTGAACGGACGTTTGTTTAAAAAAATCAGTCAGCCATTTACATAGCATGTATATAGACCCCACACATATCCTCTACATTCCATACCCCTATGAATATGCATATGTATGTACTGCAAATACATTTGGGCTAACAATAAATCAAACGAAAAGGTGTATTAAGTCCAAATGGCATTTTTGACCATGTGGTTGACAGTTGCTTTTTGACAGATTGAGCAGCTGTAAATTTGATCTACATTTGAATTGTCTAAAACGATAGTTCAAAAAATATTACTTTTACCAAATTAATTTTATTCTTTTTTTGATTATTAATCACTTAATTAAATTATTATCTGATAAGCTTTTAAAATTGAAAAGTGGAAATACAGGTAATATTCATAGTTATTCTTACTTTTACTTAAGGTATTTAAGTTACTTGTGGTTTCTAACAAATTTGGAAAATGTGATTTTTAATGTTAACAACAGCTATAGATAATTAAATCTTAAATAAAGGGTATTATTTATAAAATTAACCCTAAAACAAATTTGGCTCCTTAAGACGTTGGCCTGAAATCCACTTAAGTTACCTGAAAAAAACCAGTTAAATATATTCCAAGTTGCGTGTGATAAAAATACAAAAGAAATTGGTTTTAAGGATAACCCATCCTCAGAATAGAAAAAACAAACGACAGCCAATTGAGCTACTCATACACAACTAAAAGTCCCCCCCTGTGAGTGTGTGTTTTTGTGTTCGGTATAAAGTTGGGAACAGTTTGCCAGGCTTGGAGCTGACTCTGGCCAGCAAAAATGTGTCACGTTTCTGTTGTGGAAAATTAAGATTTTCCCCGAACTTATTTCGGCTTGTTTTTGCTTGTTAGCCATTGATTTTTCAGTTAGTGAACGAGAGGGAGAATTTATTTTATTGGATTTTCTAGGACTTGTACTCAATCAGTCTTCGTTTGCGGCTGGAAATTAAAGCAAATTGTATTAAACTTTTTCGGTCAAAGACTTTTAATCAAATCCGCTTCTCTGCTTTAAATACTATAAGGAATCACAGTAAAAACAAAATGCCATCGTAATTCACACATTGGCAGCAAAGTCGACGCCGTAAGAGACTCTCAGCTCCCTCCCGAGCAATTGAGTCTCAGTAACACATAAGCAAGCTGTTGAGTGTGTTTCTAGTGATTTTTCCTAGTTTTATTCTTTTTGCTACAGTCCAGGAAACGCAGCCAAGTGTTAGCCGACATTTACACGCTGCTGCTGCTGCTGCTGCTGCTTCTGTTAGTGCTGCTTCCGTTTGAAGCTGTTTTTGCTTGTGTCTTAGACGGAGAAGCCAAAGGCACAACGTGGATTCCGATGGCTTCTAGTTTTGTGAATGGGGAGCTCTGGTGCTCGCACTTTCGCACTTTTACGCTCTCGCGAGCCTCGAGTGTGGATTGGCGCGCTACACTAACAAAAGTTTATCGCTTTGTTTCCGTTTCCGTTAGGCTGCCGTTACGTATACGCTGTGCAGACAGACGGGCAGGGCAGGTGTTCGAGCGGCGTTCCCTAAAGCGTAACCTCCAGACGCTCATAAGATGTAATTTCTGCGCTTTGTGTAGGTGTACACTCGTATACCATACTTCTGTGGGTCTGTCTAAAAGGTGTAGGTGGTGTAGATCCTGCACAGTTTTACCTAAGTTAGTTCCACCAAAGCCAAAGTTTTTCCACAGAACATTTGATTTTATTTATTTATTTGTGCGATTTGTGCGCTCCTGCGCTTTGCTTTCAAAAAACTTTTTCTGCTTGTGGTGGTTTTCGCCTTGGCCTACGTAACAATTTCCTTCCTTTCGGTTTTGCCCCGGTATTTTCTGCCTGCTGGGCTCTGCCAGTGCTAATGTGCATTTTATTTTCCGTTTTGCCACTGCCACTCAATTTGTTGGCCATTTCTGTTGGCCCAGCCAACATAACAGTGTTGGATATGACATATATTGTTTTGTAAAGATTTCTTTCTTTGGTTTTCTTGACGTCGCAGGAGCTACTTAATTTCAGAGTTACATTCCAATCACGTGCATATCTATGCCAATCTTTATTTTGCTTCTGCAACTTTTGAGCTTGTTTCCCGTTTATTCACACCAGCTCGCTGTGTCTATTATATATATTCCTGTAACTATATACTATATGTATGCTGCTCTTTTCATATTTCTCTTATTTATTTATTTTTTTTTTGTTGGCTTTGAAGCCTTATTATTGTTTTGCGCGTCAACACAGCGTACGTGTAGCATGTCTATTATAATATCTATCACATTTTTTCGTTGCATATGTGCGGGTATTTTATGGAGGCAAAGTCTGATTGTGAGTCAAATGTTGTAGGCGTCGCCAGCCAGCGTCTTTGCCAATTGCTGAGTTGGCTTGGCAGCACGGCCAAGTTGGCAAGTTTTGCTTTGGCTTGGTTTGGCTTCCATACTCGTACTTTGTATGATGCTGGCCTGCAACTGACACCTAAACTGTGGCCACAAAAGCGCACACTTCAACATAAATCCTGGGCTTTATACTTGGCCTTTCCAGTTTGTTTTGTTACAGTAAATGGTGTGAATCGCATTATTTCACTGCCTCCACGCAACTCAAACCTTAGGGTGGAATGCGTTGAGAGCTGCCCAACTCAAACTTAAGCTCCATCTCCATCTCGAGTTCACATTGTCGCATTGATTTGCACACAAAGTCCAAACACGTTCTGGCTACAGGACCTGAAGGAGGAGCTGCAATAGCAGCATCAGGCAACGCCCAACTGTCAAAGTTATGAGGCCAAAGCGTGCAGGGGATTAAACACGTGGCGTGGACTTGGATGCAACGGTTTAATATATAACATTTTGACATTAATTAGCAAAAAGTTGCAATGTCTTAGCAGCGCCCCAATGTGCCATACCGTATACGTGATCTGTGAGGCAAAATTTCTTGCGACTTGCGCAGAATGCAACGCATTAAGCAGCGGAATGCAACTTTTTGATTGCCATCATTTGTCAAAATGGCGCGTGCGCTGCTCATTTGCATTTGGAATTGTTCCTTTGGCTCTGGTTTGCATTTGGTATGGTTTTGGTTTGATTTGATTTGATTTGGTACACATTCGCGTAGAATTTACTACCCAGAATGTATTTAGCGGCTACATTACATACAATAATATCGCATTTTTAATTAATTGCTTTCAGTAGCAGCTGCAATCAATGCCACAGCAGCGCATTAAAAAATTAATAAATCGCTTCAAATTAAGTAAAAATGCAAACATTCAATGCAGCTCCAGGGACAGTCGAGGTCACTGATACGATACCACTGTTACCTATCCTCCCTCTTGCGGCGGCCTTGTGCGTGGCATGTGGCATTCGTGGTTGCGCTCGCATTCGCATTGATAAAGGCTTAAATATAACGACAAACAGCAAACGTCAACGGCATCAGCATCCAGAGGCCGACACTTAATCCATTATGCAATCGCTCCCATTATCACTTTTGTAATATATTTAATGTATTCGTATAAATATGAAAAAATTGCTCTGTTGACAACTACAATGCTGCTTAAAATGTGGCTTTCCACTGAGATAAAATGTTAAACTACTAGACTGCGGCTTGGTAAATTGTTAAAGCAAGAAATTTGTATTCTCTTGGATAGCAGGTCGGCTGATAAAATGCTTTATTAAAAGAACAAAACATTTTAGATATTATGACGTTGATATTCACTGATCTGGAAGGCATGGCAACTTCTCGCTGAGCTCCATCTGGGTCTTTATCATCGTGGAGAGAGTAATGTTCATTAGCATGTCCCGCACGTTGGCATTGAACATTGGACGAAAGGTCTCCAGATTCATCAGCGGCACGGAAGTCAAAGCATCGTGCAGAGTACGCCCAACACTATTATCTGGACGGCGTTTTCGGGCGAGCACTTCGTTGATATAGCGCAGAACCAGTTGCAGATTCTGCTCCAGCTTCTGTGTTGCATCCGCGACATGAACCAGCTCGGGCAACATGCTAATAAGCTGCTGGGTAGGCTGAAGGGCGTGCTTCTGCATGAGACGCAGCGCCACGGACTCATCGCCCTCAACATTCAGTGTCAGCTGCGGCAGCAGCGTAAACAGCCAACCTTTGGTACCGCCAGGCACACCCATTGGCACGCCGCAGTAGAGACGCGTACTCAGGCGACTTCCACGCAGCGTTGTGTCCACAAGCAAATGCAGTGGCTGAATATCACCACACGCGCGGGCATAGAACGCGTGCATTGCAGCTGCGGATCGTGAGAGTCTCGTGCCGGTGCTGTACCAGCCGATAACGATCTCCAGTGGGTAAGTGATCCGGTTTAGCTCGTACATATCGCTAGCGTATTGTGTGTCCAGCTTAAACTGCTCCATTTCACCAACTTGCTGGTGCTTGTGTTGTACTGTAAAGCTGTTTGTAATCTCAGTGATGTCGCCGCACTTGTCTCTGCGACCCAGCAGAGTGCCCACTGCCATTTTAGCCTCTTTAGGTCTACGCTCGTAGGCGTCAATAATTTGGAACAACACCAACGGGTGTAAACGCACCTTAGCCTGCTGTTTGTAGTTGGAGATCGACATTCTGGATTGGGTTTGTTGCGAGCGAGTTGCTTAATTAATTTTAAAACACTTAATTCTGCAACGCAAAGTTGGCTGCGCTTTATTAGACCCACGGTCAGTGTTGCAAAACGGATAGTATAGTATAATAAGTAGAAAGACACTCTTAGTGTAATGAAATAAAGTGACCATGTGCTTTAAAAAATTCGTTTCAAGTCATCTTCAAAATTTCTTGCACCACAACAAGCTCAGTTTGCTGCAAGGGAGTGTCGTAGCAATTAGCTAATTTCTGGCCAAGAAAGAAGGAAACAACATTGTATTCAAGTATGTTTTCAATATGAAAAACTTGTTAGCAATTGTGTTTTTATTTTTTGCACTACTGAGGGTGCTTAGTAAGCATGTATATAGTAATTTCTATGTAGCTTTTTAACTATTGTATGTGTTTGATTCCTTTATCTCTATCTTGCACATTGTATTGATTTGCTATTCACATATTTTCAACAAATGCCTATTTTAATGTGAAAGTGGATGAAAATCGATTATCCATGGATGCACACCTTCAACATAGCTGGCGAACTTGAAAGTGTCAAAAACATTTCTTTGCCTTTGTGTGTTGGTTGTCATTGTTGCAAATTTGGTTACTAACAAGCATATCCTTTATTTCTTCAATTCCCCTCTTTTAACGCCTGTGACTTCCACTTCCACTTGGTCGGTCGTCCTGTGCGCTTGACCACCCGTCCGGGTTGCGACATATGGAAATTCCATAAAAGGGCGCATAAAAATTTAAGAAAAAAATTGGAAAATTCTATGCAAACACTTTGATTTTGTAGAAATTTGCACAACAGCAAATTTTTCAATTTATAATCAAAACAAGTGGGGCACAGGAAGGCTTCCAAATGTCTTCGACTGGCTGATTAGTACTGTGACCCTAACACACAAAGTTTTTCTATTTTTTTGTGGGCCTTGGCCATGACACATTCATTCATTCAATCATCATGCATTCATGCATTCAGTCGAGCTGCTTCAGGTCAGGCTTTATAGTCAAAAAACTGTAAAAAAAGGGATTCTGAAAGGTGCGCAAAATCCTTTTACGTATTCAGCAAACAGCAGCAGCAGCTTCAGCACCAACAACAAAAAAGTCGTAGTATCCTTTCATGCTTAAATGCGTTTCTTTGGTTAGAGTTAGTGGCTGGCCGAGTGTGTGTGTGAAAGTCTGAAAGGATTAGGCTTCCCACCATTTTTATGATTATCCTCATCCTCTCTGCTGGCCTGTGATGGCGCTTCTGAATGATGGCCATAATGCAGACACGCGCTTCTCCTCTCATATGGCGCCATATCCGCGTCCTGACGAGTCGCTTTGAGTTATGACTGGCACAATTTCTCTTCAGCTTTATCAGTTGGGTGTGTGTGTTGTTCCCTAGATTAGTTTTAGTTGAGCGTTCAAGGCGTGGCTTGGTGGTAGGTGTAATTGTAGGTATATATATTTCAGTAGGTATAGGTATAGGCGTAGAAACATGTCCGCTGATTAGCCGCTTGCTCATTAGTTAGATGTTAGCTTAGTTTTTTCTGTGTTCAACTGTGACTCAGCTCTTGCTGTTGGTGCATTAGTCATGTTAATTAAGAGAAAAGGCAAAAGCTTATCATAATGTATATAGTCCTTGGGAAAATTAAGTACATTATAAACACCCGAGTTTGGCTAAATCTATATTAAATTGCATTTTAAATTTTAAATTTCAGTAGCGGTGGTCAAACTACATCACAGCAGCCAGCACACGGACGGCATCATCACTTAACTGAAAAAAATATGCTACACTTGGCCCAACGGCAGCCAGTTTGCTTATACAGTATATACTCGTACATATAGAACTGCGTGCCCAGCGAGGCTGCTCTGCATGAGGCGTCTATTAAACATGAGTACACACAGATACGCACACACACACCCAGCCAGATAATGCAAAAGGCAGGTGCGGATGCGGGTGTGGGTGTGGGTGTGGGTGAATGTGCGGGCTCTGCCTAAAGACCTGCTTCCTTTTGCAGTTCCTCTCTCACATATACACATCGCTATCAAGACAGCAAACAAAACCAAAGCAAAGGAGCGTAACACAAGGCACTAGGCATCCCGACATCCACATCCTGGCGCCTCATTCCTGGCCCCATCCCAGCTCACAGTCCACTACAACAGTTGCCAACCAAGCGAGCGTGTGAACAGTCAGCAGATTTTGAGCCAAAGGCGAAAAAGGTATGTGCGAACATTTTTCATGTGAATCTAGTGCAACTATCGCCAGGTCGCCTTAGCATTTGGCTAAGTTCTCTTCCAACCGTGCGGACCTGATGCTCCTTCTGTGCCGTGGCCACTGGCCACTGGGCCCTGGCAATGGCAGTTAAACGCGTGCTCCGCAGATAAGATTCTATTTGCTGTCACAATTGCCGCAGTTGGCGTCGTTGGCAACTGTTGACAAATACCCAGGGGAACTTTTGCCGCATATCATTTTTGACACAGATACTGCGTACAATGCATACACCAAACGATGCTAAAATGTGCGGACAGTTATAAAGATTTGTGCACCAGGCATAAATATGCAAGTAGAAGGGGTACATACGAGAAATCTGTGGCAAAGTCAACCGAAACTGGCCTAATGGTTGCTTTAATATGCTAAACATGGTCTTTAAATTGTCGAGAGTTGGGTTGGAAACTTGGCAGCCTCTTGTATGTTGTGTTTTAATTATGCTTGTATTGTACTCTCCTCTGTGGTCTGTTTTGATCAATTAGTTTTCGGTATCTTGAGTAGCATAGCCAGCATTTTAGACATTTATGTGATGCCAGATCAATTTGTGGGTTCTGCTTTGCATAGTAGTTTTAACTGGTTCATGAACCCCAACACAGCCTTCTGTGCGAGATTTTGCCCTACTTTGTTGAATGCAGCCTGAACCGGTGCATTGTTTCTGATGTTGACTCGGCGCTGCTGCTGACCCGCATTGACATTGCCACAGCCACCGTCACCGTCACCGCCACCGCCGGCCCCACCTAACCAGCTAACCCCGCCACCCACTTATCCACTCATAATTTAGTGCTCGCAGTTAAGTTTCAGTTTCGTAAAAGCTGCTTTACCTATTTAGCATAATTTTTGTTATTTTCAGTGCTGTTTCTGACGTCCATCGCTTCAGCAACATCAACTACATCAACAGCAGCAGCAGCAGCAGCAGTAGAAACAGCAACGTCAGCTGCCAGCAGTGTCCTTCGCCAAAGGCGCATTTTGGCCACTTTTGTGCATCTCTTCGGACATTAGACTGCTGTTTAACATTTTACGTGCAGGTGGGAAGGTTCTCTTCCACTTTTGGGCTTGCATGCCAAATTTGTGTATAGAAATACTAGTAGCGCACTTAGGAGTATGCATCGCAGAGACTGCTGTTGACACAGTTAAACGCTGCCCATTTATTATGCGAATTTATTGCGGCAGACAAAATGCAGTTTCGTTGGCCACAGTTTGGCTTCAAGTTCTGAGCCAAAATGTCTTAATAACTTAATTAAGGCACCTGACTAAGTCTGTCTGTTTGTGGGTGTGCACAGGTGAGTGTACAAGTTTATGAACTTTAGAGCAGGCACACACACACACTTATACATTCAAAAACACACCATGTTAGGCAAACATGCAATGCATTTTCGCACTCGCGTAAATTACCAAATAAGCGACGTGAGAATTTGCATGAGTGTTTGGTTTCATACACACACGCACACACAGAGACACACACACACACATACAGACACCAATGTCCGCCACTAGCGTTCAAAGTTTACCTTTGGTTTTTGGTGCAAATTTGATTTGGCTGCGCCTGTGAGGAACTTTAACTTGCATTTTGGTGCTGCATGCGTGATTTCCGTATGTGTGTGTAACGTGATGGTGTGTATATGACTGCATACATACGCATACACATACACGTACACATACATTCATATGTATGTAGTTAATTTGCGCAACAATGCACCTCTGTTGCTTTTGGGATGCGCTTGTATAGGAGGCTGGTCCAACGATATACATACATAGTTATATACACATGTGTGTGTGTTTGTGTATATATATATTGTGTAAATGCATGTGTTTGAGTGTGTATGCGCATCTTTGCCACTAAGTGGCGCAAAGAGCCGGTGTGGCACCGCTAACAGGTACTAAAAACTCAATTACCAGTCAACTCATTTTCCAGCACATAGATACACAAACACGGCCACACATGAGGGTGTGAAAATTAAATTTACAGTTAACAAATCTAGATATTTAAAGTTGATTTAAGTATGTTTAATTGAAATAGATAAAAATCGATTTAAGATACCAATAAATAATATATTTTAATATAGTTTTAAGTACATCTAAATAACTGCGAGAGTTGTTTTAATAAAAATTAAATTAAATTTTTGTTGATTATAAATTCCATGCAATGCCCCCCAAAACTTTTTTTTAAGACAGCCTGTACGTGTTAGGAAAGAGAAGAAAGCAGCAGCAGTTGCAGCTGAGACAACGTCCGCTTCACCTTTAGCGTGTGCTGCCTGTAACTAATTGCAAATTAGCGCCTCCCACTTTTGCATAGCACCCACAAAATATGTGCATGTGGTATTAAAATCTGTTGGATAAACTTTTTTGAACGCGCTCAAGGCTGATATGCAATTGCATTTCAAATTCATATGGTAAAGTTTGCGCATGCTTAACTAAAATTCAAACAGAGGCGCTTTAAATCGCTATTAAATCGCGCACAACCAGCTGACCCACATGGCACACCCACAATATGTAAACCAAAAAGGACAGCAAGGAGTAGCAGCGGGCGGGAGAGCGGGGCATTGCCCCTCGTAAGTTGCTTTCCAGGCTGCGAGCATATTTTGGCAACATTTTGTGCGCACATTAATTTATGCAAATAGTTGAAAAATATTAATGGCCGCCTGGCAGCTGCCGGCGTGTGAGCTTTGGGGCAGAAGGACAAGGGAGACTAGGGACACTTGGTGGGGACGGGATGTCACTTGTGAAAGTTCAAACAGTAAATTGAACAAGAACAGCAACAGTTTCGCTCATTGTTTGGCAGAAAGCAAGGCTGGGGCTGGGACGATGGCGGGGGTGGCGGAAAGCGACATTTGAATTAAATATTTATATCTTTAAAAAGTTGAACAATTTCCGTTACATTATGGCGCATAAAAGCCAATAAGGCCCACAAATACAAAAACGACGCCAACTGTCGAACACAAAACTAAAGGCCAAGCCCTATATATGCGTTTGTGTTTGTGTATGTGTTTGTGTGAGCATGAGTGCGAGTGTGCGAGCGCCCAAAAGCATACTGCACAAAATATATGTAAACAAAATGGCGCACAAGAAATAAACTTATGGCTCACTTCCGCCAATAGTCAAACATTTTATTTTATTTCATTCCATTTGATTTCGCTTTACATTTTCAGAGCGCCATCAGCATTGGTCAAAGCACTTTGAGTATGAAAATTAAAATGAAACACAACGGAAATGCTACAGAAATCACCCAACTGGCATAAACTTTTGTGCTCTACCCAACTTTCAGTAAATCAAGTAAAAAATTTCTGTTTTGTTGTGCTGGGCTGTGCGGAAAATGGCCACTTCCCGTGGCAGACGGTCGAATGGTTAATGTGGCCAAAAAACTACGGTTCGCGCGATGAATGGTCAATAACAAGGTCAACACTAATAGCTTCATTAGCCACAACAGCAAGGATACTCGCTCTCAATGAATCGCTTGAATCGCTCTATAGTCGCTGCTCAATTGCCAGCCAGTTTTTATTTTTCTATGTAAATCAAATAGTTCGTTAACACTTATTCATTTTGTATTCATGTAAACACCTTGTTCAAATCGTACGTACATAGTACCATGCAAATATCGAGAATGCTTAAAATGCATGCAAAATTCCATTGATTTGTTGAATTAGCTTTTGCATACAACGAGCAGCCGCATTACTTCGCAATATGCATTGAAATATTTGCTACAAAATGTGAACATTTGACTGAACAGAAATTTGATTAAGAACCTATATACGTTTCATTGGCTGAGTAAAATTCCCGAATTTAGAAACGCATTCAAATCGGGCGACTGGGCAGCAACAAAAACTATAGCAAAACTATATAAAATTGGTTAGTTATTGGCTTGCATAAATTTTGATTACGGTTAGTTGACTGGCAGATAGATTTATTTGTGAACAGCCCACATAAATTAAGTAATTGTAATCGAATAAGCAGCTTTAAATAGGGTTTAAATATACATTTGCTATTCATGTGATTCACAGCTATAAATGATTTCTTAAACTAAATCATTTGATTATTAACCACATCATTTTTCATATTTAATTCATGTTCTGAAACATGCGTATCGATTACGCAGTCTCTTTGTTAGGTGTTCAAGCTGAAAATTTATTTTGGTCCAGTTTATTTTTCCATTTTTCTTGTTCCGTTTCCACACACGGGTATAGTATTGAAAAGAACAGAGTACATTGCATACGAGTGCACCAGCATCATATCCATGAATGGGCGAATGACAGCCACCATTTTGTATTTATTTTGGCTCCTGCACATCAAAGTAAAATCATTGGAAAAATGACATGTGCTCGCTCTCGTACTCTGTACTCTGTACTCAGTATTCAGTACTCAACTTTTAGCGGCTTAAAAGCTCAATGATTGAATATTGTTTGATTTTGTCTGGCATCGTTGTTATTATGCCCTTTTTTAGGGTATAATAATCATTTCACAAAATTTGTATATAATTGATATATAATTGATTATATAAGTAAGTAAAATTATTCTTAATAGCCTACTCAATCTATCCGTCTGTTGTATGCATCATTTTAGATCTCTAAATTAGCTTATATATATATTCTAATGGTCTGACAAATTTAATCAAAATCGGACTACTTAAGAAGATTTTCTATTTTTTGTATTATAATACTTAATTATTCGGTTAATCTTAATCAAAATTTAATCACTATAATACAAAACTTTCTCTTAAGAGTATTTTATATTCGGCATTTAAAAATGGGTGGTTTTTCTTGTTGTGTGTTGGCATTGATATTGGGATTGGGATGTTGTAGTATTTTATATTCATTTGATGGGACGCAGGTTAGTTGTTTTTGTCCATTGACATTTGCAAATAATTTCGTTGGCAAAGCTTCAGCTCGTTGCTTTCAATAAAAGGCACCAAAATTGTTGGCAGTGTGCAACTATCAATATAAATAGAGACTGGCATGTATTTAATCAAAGCTGTAGGCGTGGAGTTGAGAGTCTGATTTAAGCTGTTTTGTTACCAAGTCTGTACATATGTTTATCTACCAGCAGGGCTTATGGAAAATCCTCTACGGAACTACAAACATTTAACTAATCTTTAAAGTAATGATTTAAGATATTTAAGCTTGCAATTTAACTGCTAGTTAGACCGTTAGACGTTAGTCGACAAATAATTACATTATTTCGCTTTGTTAAACATTTAATATAATCATCAATTCATATTGAATTTTCATTTGCTAATTTGTCTAATGTTTACCACGACTTGTCAATAGTTATTTGCATAATTGAAAATTGTGCACTTACCAAATGCAGCTAATTGATCAGAAGGCAACACATTTCAACAGCCAATTGTGCATCTGCAACATAAAAGAGAAATGACATTTCCATAAGTTCACATTTAAATTAATTCGTATAGCAATTTTCCACAATTCCACAATTAACTACATTTACCGCAGCACGTGTCAATCATAGTTGGTCACGGCTCTTTATCAAGGCAATTAATTTTTAATTGCCACACTTTCCAATCAAATACAAGCGATAAAAAGTTAAAAAAAAGCTGACAAAAAAACCTAAACTGCTTGCTTGAAAATGCGACTGCCAGGCGTAACTAATTGAAGTTCAATGGAAAATTGGCCAAAATTTAATGATGACATTAAGACTGGCTGAAAGATACGGCCAAATCAACACAAATCACAAAAAGGCAGCGCATAAAAGGTAGGCGTTAATAAAATTGCTTGCCTTGAGCATTTTAGCTAAAATGAAAGCGTCAAATGTATTATTTAAAATTCCAGCCCGGTACGCGTGCAAAGACACGCAAAAAGTCACAAAAAAAAGAAAAAAAAAAAAAAACAAAAACAATATAAATGAACAGCAAAAAGTACAAGAATTGAAATGCTCAAATTGGGCAGCAAGCAACAAAAGCCTGGTGCGAGAGTCTGAACGGGAACGGGAAAGGGAAAGGGAATGGGCAAAGAGATTGATTTCATGCCAAAATAAAAGAAGAGAATCAAAAACTGACGCATACCCGTTTCCGCAAAAAAAAAAGAAATAAAAAAAAAAAAACTGGCTGCCAGGTTGATCTGCTGTGGTAGTTGGAGTTTCATATTGCTTTTGGGTTGCTGTTTCTTGGAGAGCTACATCGACATTTTCGGCCAAATGTCCAACCGAATAACTGACGAACAGAACATGCCGATGGCCAACACCAAACATGTCAGACAAGCAGCTGCTGCTGACCAAATGTGGGTCACCTGAATGCGTAGCTTTCAATTTTTATAACGCTTCCAATAAATAAATAAAAACGTCAGAATCAGCGTCTTTAAACTGTTAGGCTCTTCCTAATTTTTTGGCTGCTCGATTTTTCATATATGTTCTAAAGGTTGTCATTTTAATTTTTTTTTAGGTACGTACAATTCCAATTCATGACTACCTGTTGCTGCATTTATCTTCCGCTCTTATAAAAGCTAATCAAAGCTAAGTGCGGTTGCACCAGTAGTAGCAGCAGCTGAAAATCAGTTGCTGCAACTCGCAGCTTGCATCATTGTGCCGGCTTTATCTGCGGCTGTCTTTGCGCTAGTAATTGCCACACTTCAGAATCTTGAGCACGCTCTTAGAGGCGCGTCAAAATACACTACAGAACAGAAGAACAACAAACATGAACAACAAGCAGCAAGCAGACAATCACTTGACTTGGTGAGTGTATGATGATCCATGGTTCTCCATGGGCATTCAAGGGTGAGGGGTGAATACGTGGTGGGCGGGGGTACTGACAGAAAGATAAGTGTGCAAAAGCGGTCTAAATAAGTAAAGTGCTATAAAAAGACACACAAATATGCCAATAACCTATTGAAATGTTCAATAAGATTTTTATTATTATTATGTCCAAGTATTTGTATGTTGATATTCTACGGCAGCAAAAATGAAAGTTGCCTGGCTAGAGATAAATACTAAAATATGTAGACAACTAATACTACACCTATAACTCGTGTTCAAGAGATTTTCAGCATTGGTCACGCACAAGTCGCAGTAGTCAGTAGTAGACACCTGCCGGAGGCTGTTCATTTGTTCATTTGTTCATCTTCAACTTCATCTTCAGGTGAAAAGAAGTTAATGCCAAAAATTGCAATATCATGTTATTGTCGTTGGCGTTATTGGGCAAAGTGAGAGCAGAATACTCTCAGTCTCAGTCGCAGTATCACTCTTCGGATCTCTGAGTGTGTACAGGTATAGTCTGGTGCTAATGAAAGCAACTGCCGACAACCTACTGACACTTTGACCGATTTTTAGCATACTAAATATAGTAATTTTGTCATTATGGTTTATTATGCGCCTTTCGCCGCCACTCGCTGTCGAGTCATGCTATTTCAAAGATATAGATATACACATATGTACATATACATAGACCAATGCGTGCTCATTTCCAGCTGCAATCCTCACACCTTTGTTTGCATTAATTAGTTTGTTCTTGTTTGAGTGTTCGGGGTGTCATATGGTGACATAAATCGGCAGTTAAACCGTGTGAAATTCACAAATACCCGGAGCTTTGCTTAAATCTATGGCTGATTTATGGGCAATGATATGTGTTTGATTAAGATTAAGTATCGAACATGCAAAATACTCGTTGTTGGCTTTGGAGAACTCTGCAATGTGTTAATGAAAAGATATTCTATCAATGGAAACTTTTTTGACCTATTTTCGGTTCAAGTTGGTGTTGAAGCCCAGTTAATGTTATGATGCTCGTATTCTCTTTTGTCAAATTGAACAGAACTGGGCAATCGAATAAACTGGTTTGGCTTGGTTTCGTTTTTGGATGGTTTGATTTTGGTTATGGTTCTGGTGCTAGGCATATGCTAATGGCACTTGCTCTTTGAGTTGGGTATTGCGGTCAAAGTTATTAACTAAAGTGGCATTTCGTTGTGTTTATTCTGGACTGAAGCCGAACTGTAAATAGCCGATGAGCGAACAATAATCATGTGAATGGGTGCCAGTTCTGTAGCAATGTTGCAGCTTTCGTTGCTCTTGTTGAATGCATAGCAAAATGCGCACATCTTCGAAGAGGGCTGCCCAAAATCTTGGCCTAATTTGGTGCTCATTAGGCGTAAACTAAATGCCAGCAATAATAGCCAAATGAACAAACAAGCAGCACCATTACTCATGCGTATAATTGAGCCATCAGAGTGACCTCAGAGCTAATGTTTTGGGCTGTCATAAATGGAGCATTAATTGGGCCATGTGCAATGTCTTGGCCAAGTGACCAGACATCAATACGCCCCAAGTATACGGCGTATACCTAATTCAAGACCCAATGTGCCGCAACGCATCCAAAAAGTTTCAAACCATAAATAAGTAAACGCCTCGTTGGCCGCTTACAAGAGTTTTACATTTTCGTTGGCACTTACTCTTAAGAGATATTATTATTTTTTATGCTCCAAAGTTTTTGCTTTTATTGTTGTGCTATCTACTAATTTCTGAGCTTCTGGCATAGAAAATATGCTTGTGTTGCTGAAGTTGCTGTTGATGTTGCTGCTGCTGCTGCTGTTGCTGTTTAGAGGCAAGAGCTTTGCACTCAGTGCGCTGCATACTTTGCTGCGCACACTTTGCGGCTTTCATGAGTTTTCCCCTCGCCCGAGTGCAATAAATCATAATTTGCTACTTTTTCTAATGGATTATGGACAGCACTCTCCGTTTAGCTTGGCATATTGTTGCTGCCGGACATGGTCTGAAAAGCTCTCAAGTGCTGATTGAGTTGCCCCATGAATATGATGATGGTCAGATGGGTGTTTGAAAGCATTTTGAGTACCCATACACCGGCACAAACACACACACATATAAAGTCCAGTATAATGATTAAATGCACATTGTGTGGGGTCAACAAATTAATCACTTTGTTCAGTATTTATGTTATCTCTGACATGCAGCACAAACTTATTAACAGGCAAATAAAATTGTTAATTAATGCTCAAAAACTGCATTAAGCGGCACTTTTGATAATTTTATTGTAAGTACATATGATTTTTTTTGCGAGTCAATATTTTACAATGACAATAACAATGGCGAAATCAATTACAATGATTAATTGTATTTAGCAATGAAAATTCAATTTGTGTATTGTATATTGTGTTTCTGACCCTTTGATGGATTGTGAAAGTGATTGCATAAAGTTTTATATAGAAGTATACGTATAAAATAGTAAATATGTGTCTGTACCAGCAGTATACATATTGTTGAAAGTGTTATTATTATTGTATTATTTTAAAGCAATAAAATCAATATGATACAAAATAAATATACATATTATGAGCATGTAATGACATACAGCTTCATTTCAGTTGTTATACTTAAATTGAAAATTAAAAACCAATTGTTATTTGCTGTATTGCAAGCTAATATGTTCGGTAATGCCGCACTTTTTCAAATGTGATGTGGGAAACACAAAAGTTTTGTCTCCAAGCTGTGTAATGCGTTTAAATAAACCAATAAGCTAACATAATTTAGTGTACAATAAAGATCGAGCAATTGCTGCATTGTTGCTTTGTTGTGCTGAAGGTCAAACAAACTTAAGATATTACAAGATTACAAGGCTTACAAATGCAAAACAACAGTAGCAGCTGGCCCATAACTTGGGGCCATTTCATAACTTAAGGCATAAAGAATTTATATAGGTTGGAGAGCTCATGTTTCCTGCAAACAAAACACAACCGATGGAAAAGTGTACACAGAAAGGCTAACTAGGCATCAGCATAAATTCCCGAGTGACCTATTAGCCCCTTGGCAAACTATGACAGCCAACTGCCAAATGTGTCAAAAGTTCAAAGTCATGCGCCTACAATTTCCGACAACTGACCTACCCGGCCCCCTGACTAGATTGGATGGGTTAAAAAAGGGTTAAGACGACTGACAGCCGCAACGGCATATTATTAACACAGATGTGCATGAATTATTTCGAATATACTTGTGCTAAATGAAATTACTTATTTGCATTGCGTATACGCCACGCAGACAACAAAAGCGATCGCCTGTCTGTCTATTCGTCTCTTTGAAGTTGGGTTGCCCTAACAGGCCAAAAGAATAGCCAAGCTGCCATTGCCAGTGCACGCAAAGAGAAAATTGCATTTTAAAGCGGCACCGAGAACTGCTCTGGGTTTCGTGTCTTGGCGCCAAAGCAATATATAAATAAAATTAAAAATTCCTCAGTAGCAAGTGCAATGTTGCAGCTGAAGCTGAAGACAAAAGCAGCGACGGTGTAGCAAAAATTTAGCTGGACGAGTAAAAAATCTTTATTAATAAATGTGCAATAAACAAAGTAAAATATTTCACTCCCATGATTTCACAACTTTTGGCTGCAAACTATTTGAGCGTTCCGCGTCAACTAAAAGTTCCCATGACATGTGGCACGTTGACTGACTTCTCGGGTGTGTGTGGTGTGTGTGTGTGTGTGTGTGCGGGTGTATGTATATATGTCTGTGTGGGTGTGGGTGTGTATGTCATGTTGACTGCAACCAGTAACATTGCCACAAGTCAACGTCAGCCAGAGACGTGCACGCTCCCCACTCTTTGGAGTCGGTGAACGGCTTTTGCTGCTTCACTCTTTGCCAGACTTACCCGACTGCACCGAGCACATCAAAAACTTAGATGCTTTCAAATTAACCTGAGCCCAAAAACTCTGCAGCCAAAATGCTTTCATTGCTGTTGCTGTTGCTGCTACTGACGGGCAATGAAAATTTGTGCAGCAATATCAGCTGGTTTGATGGCTGACTGGAACATGAATGAGTTTTGATTAAACTATAGAAGGTTGTTTCTCGATAATAAGTGCTCGACTATGCAGCAGATATTGGCTCTAGCTGCAGTGAAGAAATGTAAATATGTTGTAAATTTCGATTACTATAATTATATATTTGATTTTCAATGAAACAAATGAACATATTAATTTGTCAACTGCAGAAAATATGTACTAAGAATAGAAACATTAATTTTTTGTTAAATAAATTTTATATTCTATTTTATTCAGTTTTATCAAATTTTTGGATGCATCACCTGCTTTTTGTTTTTAGTGTCTTTTCTGAAAACGTTTGAGAATCTGTGAGGCATTGGTTGAATTAAGACATTGTTCATTGCATAAGCAGCTGATAAACTGGCACATAACAAACTTATGGCAAACGAGCACGCCATGCAGCTCGTCGCTATTAAAATCTGCTGCATTTTAATTAATCAAGTTAACAAACAGCAGCAACAGCAGTGGCAACAACAACTGCGGCAGCAATAGCAACAGCAACTACAACTGCTTCGCTCATCTGTCAACAACAATGCGCGCCACAAATTAATTACATGGCACTTGGCGAGGGTGGAGGGTGGAGGGTGGTAAAAATTGTTGGCAAGTCCAAAAACCTAACTCAAAACCAGAAACCCAAATTCAAACGCAAACTCAAACCCAAACCCAAGCCCAAATTCAAATTCTGTTTTAGTGCATCATTGTTCAATGCCTGGGTTTTGTTTGCATATGCAGAGCGTGCGATTGCCAAATTAGATTTTGCCTAATTATGGCATTGGAAATGCAACAATACTTGAAGAAATTGCAGCCAGATAAACAGCTGAAGCGACAGCTATAGACAGTTATAAACTGCCAGCAAAAGTTTGTGCCAAAGACAGCAAACAAATGAATGAAATAAAAACAAAACTCGAGGCAGGAAAACAAGCCAGCCAAAGTTGCTGGGAGCTGAGAATCGAGACTGAAACTGTTCTTTTCGGTTCTGTGCTACTCTGGATCAGGAGAAGCTGCACTTTATAATAATTAAATAATTTTCACCAATTATAGACCCAGCACATAGCTATCTAAACGAGCTGGTTTAGTCAGTGTACTCTGGATTGCCTCAGTTTTTATCTAAATCTGTATCTGTATCTGTATCTGAGTTTGCTTCTGCTTCTGTCTCTATCTGTGTATTTTGCGAATGTGTGGGGCACCCAGCTGTATAACACTAATAAATAGAATTGCGTTTAATTAACAAAAAGAAAATTGTTGTTGCCGTCGAAGTTGCAAAGCAAAAGTTGCTCCATTTGCCTTGCCTCATCCAACGACAACGGGCTGTAGCACAATATTTAACTTGGCTAAGATAATGGAAGTTGGCAAGGAAAATAAGTGGCGCAGAACACTCAGAACTCTCATATTAAAAGTATGGATAGGCATACTCTACACTATAACTGCACTTCTGAGAATGCAATTTATATTCATTTTACTTAATTATAAAATAGGTTAACATTGGGATTTTCAGAAAGTCTGGAAATTTTAAAAATGGTCAAACTTATTGCATCATGTGGAAAATCCATTTTCGATTTTATTTAATGTAGATATTTGGCTAATTCGATTTCAATTAAAATCGGTTTAAGAGGTTGGCATGATGTGTAAATAAAAATTCTTCAGCTCACATAGAGATATTGATATCATGATTTGTATTTATTGAATATACTTTTTATTGAATCTCGCATTGCTCAATAAGATATGAGTGCATAAGACATAGCTATTTTAACTTTGACCTATCTAACTGGTTATTTGGTTATGTCATGAGCGGGAAAGCTTGTTCCCATACAGTTGAGCAAATATTGTTGGTCAGTTGGTTAAGTGCTGGCATTTGGATGTGCAAGTATCTGAACAATCTTAGGCCAAGCCTTAGACACTTAAATTGTGCTGTGAAAACTTGCACGTTTTGCCATAATACTCATAAAAACACTGGTCGGGTGGCTCGGGGGGGTTCAGGGTGTTTAGGGTGCACCAAGATCCAAGATTCAAGATACTCGTGCGAGTTCTCAAATTACAGATGCGCCGCTATGTTGCGGTCATTACATGTGTGCGATTCAGTGTTTGGCTTGATTAAAGCGGAGCAAATTGACTGTCTGGCAATTATTAACTGCAACAACAACAAGAACAACAACATTAAAACAAAGACCAACAAAATGGCAGTAATATCATTTAGTGTGCCAGCTTAAAAGGAAGTGGGTTGGAAAGCGAGCAGAACGCATCTATAATTTCATTTCATTTGTGCAAGTCACAGCATCACAGTAGCAATTGTTGCTGTTGCTTTTGGTGTTGCTGTTGCAGCAGCAATGCAATTTCTTATTTGCTGAGCTATGGCAAACTATGAGCACGTCGTTGTCTTATTTATTTAACCGCAACATCAACCGCAATAAGAACAACGGCAACGGCAACTGCAACTGCAAACTGCAAACTGCACTAATCTCAGGCCAGGCAAACGTAAAATGCTATTTAGAAAGTAACTCAAAACTCTCAAGCTGCGTTTTGTACTGGCGCTGCCAGCTTGTGTTTGTAACCAAGCTGAGCATAATACCCCGACAAACAGGCAGACAGAGTATAACTTTGAGAGAGTGAGGGATTGAGGAACTGAGGAACTGCAGAAGTGAGCAACTGAGGGAGGGGTACGAATAGACGACGGACTATAAGTCCAAGCTTTGCCTGCTAATACTTGCATAAATATTGCGCATTGTTTTCAGCTTTTATTATATGCATACAAGTAGTATGTATAGAATCTTTTTGGGGGAAAAAACAAAGGCAACCATAATAGAATATTATGCTAAAGCCAAGCTAGTTTATGTTTGACTACTTGGCTTCGGTTTAAGTTTGGGTTTGGGTTTGGGTTTGGCTGGTTGGCCAAGTTCTTAGTAGGTTCATTAAAATCACATTGCCGCCACAACGAACGAACAGCGGCTGGAACCTGCAACTGTTCAGTTCTGTTTGGTTCTGTTTAGTTCTGGCTTTGGTAAGTCATGTAAACTTGACCAAATGTAGCTGAGGCATTTTAACTTGTTTCCAGTTACACACATGTGTGTAAGTGTGTGAGTGTGTGGTACTTGTTTTTGTTGTTGCTGCTGTTAATGTTGTTGTTGTACTTTTTATGCGCCTGCTGCTGCTTTGCTCCTTTTTTTTTTTTTAATTAAAGACAAGTTTTCATTTCATTCTTTTCACCTGTGTGTGTATGCTTTGTTACTGCTGCTGGTCTTTAACTATTTAGTATTGGGCCACAAAACTTACATTGTTGTTGCCAAGCGTTGATTGCAGCATAGCTGCTGCTTGCATTTTACGATGCCTGGCTATTTAAGAATAAATATGATATCAGCAGCAACAATATCAACAAACAAATATGAAACACACACACACACACACAGGCAAACACAGTCATAATTTAAGCCTTGTAAATATTTTTATAGTAATCCGCTTTGTCCGACACTCAAATGCGACCCCTGGCCAAGGCTTGGCAGCATTTTTGTGGCCCTGGCATTGCCCTGTTGTGTGATTGCAGGACTTTGGTTTTGGCTTTGGTTTTGGTTTGGGTTTGGGTTGGGATTGGGATTGGGTTGGAATGTGTTTTGGTATGGTTTGGTCTGGTTTTTCGCTGTCTAGCGATCTGCTATCTGCTGTCGCTTTAGTTGTTTCAACAGTTTAAGCAAAGTTAATCCTTGCTGAATGCGAGGCTTACCTGTTGACGCGTCGCGGTCCCTGGCCTGAAGCTGCAGCGGTAGCAGCAGCACAGCAGCAGCTTGTTGTGTGCTACGTGTTAGAGCGGAAATGTATAAAACAAAAAAAACAAAAGCAAATCCATAAACAATAACTAGCGACAACAGCACAACAATAATAACAACAACAGCAGCAGCAACAACAGGAGCAACAGGAAAATGAACTCGCGAGCACAATTCGCAATCTGCAATCAGCAACGTGCTGAATTTTCCGTACAATGCAATTCGATTTAACTGTTTCAAGTATTTTATTTATTTATGCATGTTTGTTCGTATTTTTATTTTAATTTTTTTAAATTGTATTCAATTACTGTATGTATGTAGGTTTTAATTAAAAATCGTGTTACTACATTCAACTCATTGGCTCATGGCACGCACTTTGCATTGCACAATTTACTCGAATGCTAGTATTTCGAGGGAGTTATTGGCATCCTTTGGCCAAGGCCTTTACGTATTTGGTTAATATTGTTTAAACACTGGCAACTTCCGTTACAACGTACCAAACGCTTGCAGCGCACAAATCGTACTGAATGTTGACTTGGCGATTCCAAAAGACTTTTAAACATGTTGGCAAGAAAGTCCAAGAAGTTAACCAAGAAAGAAAAGTTGAAGCTTCGAGCCAAAGAGCTCAACACACAAATGGTCAAGATGATCATGATCATGATGATGACGCAGTGTAACCGGCAGTCAGAAGAGCGTAACAAAGAGAGAGAGAGAACACGCTCCAACTGAAAAAGAGAGAGAGAGTGTGAGAGAGAGAGAGCGTTAGCGATCGAGTTATGCCGGTTGCGCATGCGCACAACTTTGTGTTGTGCTCTTAGAAAAGAGCAAAGAGCAAAGAGCCCGACGTTCAATTTGGCTGCGTGGTAAAATAACAGTGCTGCAAAGTGATACAATATAGTGTTGCCAATATATGGAGTTATTGTCAATAACTAATGATGTCCACTGCCAAAATGCCATGGCATGACCTGCAACTAATGACCTCAACTTGTGTCTAATGAAACTGCACAAATTAATTAACGATGACTTATAAAAGTTACGCAACTTGCAACTTGCAGCATGCAAACCGCGGTAACCTTTGACATCTAGAAGCATCAGTAATTCAACTTATCAACAGCTTAAATATCAACAACATTATCTGGGCATTGAGCAATAAACACGAGTCGCTGCCAACTGGCCAATTGAGAAATGAAAGCACACACGGGCCGCATAATTGCGCCCGGGAGAAATCTAGAACCAAGTAACCAATCGAAGCCATTCAGCCCACTCTGTGGAGCACTTTCTTTGCCGTTTTCAATTTAATGCATAGTTACAGGAGGAAAATACTTGCCGGTGCACACACATACATATGTATGTATGTAGGGGCATGCTACAACGTATACAGCAGACGGACATTGTCGGTACGGTATCTGGCGTATGTGTATCTTATAGATACATATCATTTCATTGTGTGCATGTGTGTGTGTGTGTGTGTGAGTGTCTGTGTGTGTTTATGTTGTTGTATTTGTATTGCGACGACAATCGACCCAATGTGCTTGTGCATCTGGCAAGTCCCTGGCTGGCAATAGTACAATATGCAGTAGAAGTAGCACTAACAACAAGGATGCAGATACAGATACAAACACTGTAAGATACAGTTAGAAATACTACATGGTTTTGCTAAATTACTGCCAACTTAAGCGCATCTGCGGTAAATTCAATTAAACAATTTAGCATTTCTGTTGATTTTGTTACCATACCCTTCTTGGTGCCCCCTTTCCTCAAATGAAAATAAGCAACATTTACCAGATTGTTGCTGTTGCAACTTTTGCCCACATTACTCGTAAGTGAGGAAACATTTGTGAGGTTGAAACCCTGCAGTGTGTGTGTGTGTGTGTGTGTGTGTGTGTATGAGCTCCATTTGCTAAACATGAAGTGTTATGCAAATATTTGTGTATCAAATTTTTTATTTGTCTCTGTTTTAATTTGCTTAGTGCTAGATGAAATTTTCCACATCATTTCCACATTACCAATGTTTCTACTCAGGAGCTGTAGTTTTAGTTGCCAAAAATATATCATCGTTTAGTCAATGCCAATCTTACGACATATTTACCAAGTACTTGGCCAATGTGCTTTCAATTCCGCGATAAAACGTTTGGTCGTTGATTAAATATTATTTAAGATAAGAAAATACAGCTAAAATAATATTGTAGAGCATGGAGAACTCTCGAGATTAAATTAATGCAAAGTTTCAAATGTAAGTTCACTAATCACACCTGATATACTAGTTGCTCCAAAGCGAAGTTAGCATTCACTAGCGGCAGATTTAGACTGTACTTAAATGTAACGACCTTGTGACCCACAGTCAAAATATATTCAAGTTACAATCTTTGAAATTCGGCAAATTTAACAATTTTTTCGCCTAAACACAAAATACTTATAACCTATTGGAATATTTGTGAATATGCGATAAGAATACCCTACAAATATAATTGACCATGTCTAGATATACATAAATGTCATTAAAAAGTGTCTCTATATAATTCAAGCATAATCAATTTCTTTAATAAAAGAAAACTTCAAAGATATACAGTTGCAGAGCTTAACTGTCATGTTTAAAGAAATGTTGAAAAAGAAAAGTGTATATTTTGGTTTAAATAAATTCAAGTATCAAATATAAATTTTGATTATTTTTTTTACCTTAGTTATGAAATATACTTTATACTATAACTTACACAAACTAAGCTAAAAAATGTAACAGCCTTTTTTTGTATATTAATATTTTTCAATTAGTAATAATTATGTTGACATTGGTAGCTGAGGCATTTGATTTGCATAGGGCATATAAAAACTATGCTAGTTGGCAATAGTACTCAATTAATTTGTCATTAATCAAGTGGCTATTGCCAAAATACCAGCAGCAACTTGAATGCAACAGCAACAGCAACAGCAGCAGCGGCAGCAACAGCAACAACAACAAAATTTTGACTCTGGCAGGCGGCAGTTGCATTCAAATGTCGCGTCGAGTGTCCGCAACGGCCAGTGACGACAGGCAATGCCACCAACGTGGCAATGTTGCATGCAACGTTGGTGTTGCTACTGCTGTTGGGCCGCCTTTGGTGTTGGTCGCTGTCAATTTGGTTGTTTTTTCCGCGCAACATTTGTTACATTCATTTTTGGGGAATGTCAAAGAGATAGAGCGAGATAGCCTCAGCCCCATTACGCCTATTTCTGGCCATTTTGCAGCTATGTAATGCCCATTACCTCGAATTGATGGTGTTGGACCCGCGAATTTTGACATTTTCAATTGTCATTGGTTGTTTATATCTGGTTGTAGATGGTAGCCGCAATTTTTGTCTGTTGATTTTCAGTTAATTTTTCATTTTGACATTTCCATTTGTCAATAATAACATGTTGACCTGACCAATGCTTGCCCAATATCGTTGATGGTTCTGCTGGTTGATGATTCTGATGGTAGCCTGCCTGTTGCCCTTGTGGCAGATAATTGGATTTTTGGTCGAAGGGCATTCAAATATAATGGATGCGCATTTAATATGCAGTTGTTGTTACAACTGAATTTGGTTTTAGATAATTCATGGTTCGTTAATAATCTCATCTGCCCCCTCTCCACCCCTATCGAGCTAACGCCCCCGCTCTTGACCAGCAGTGACATTTCAATTACGCACCGTTGCATGCACCGTTATATATAGACAATGTGTGCAACTGCTAAATGCTGACTGTTGACTCTTGACTGTTGCTGACTGTGCAGCTTTAGTTTATTATACAACGGCAAGTTCTAAGGAAAATCAAAACTGACATAAACAGCTTGGTCATCATTATCAGCCGCAGCATCAGCAGCAGCAGCAGCAGCAGCAAGGGCCACATCTTGTGGCAAGCATAATCGGCCAGAGCACACAGCACCCACATGCTAATGAGACGCACAAACAGACAAAACACACGAGAATGCAGGTAGAGGGGCAGAGGGACAGGTATGTATACTGTAGTATACCCGTGTTCGTATAGTTTTGTTCAACTCTCACATAAATCGTAAATCGGCTTAAGTTAAATGCTGGTTAAACAGCAGCTTCAACTTCAACATTCACGTCAACATCAACATTATCAATGCCGGGGGCAGTATTGAATGGATTTAATTTCCTGCAAGAATACGCGTTGAAGTAGAAGTGAAATGCACTTGTATCGACGCTACACTTCAATCATTATAACGACAAGCTGACAGATAGAGAGACAGACAGACAGACAGATAGACGGACAGACAGACAGATGGGAAGAGACACACTGACTCTGGGGCTAGCCATTTAGCAGCTCAAGTAGTCGAAGTCAGTCAGTTAACAATCTGGTTAACAATCTCCGCCTGAGGCTACAGTTGGAGCGGGCAACGGGCAACGTTGTTTTTGTTGTTGATCCCGCTGCACTTGCAACGCCGCTGTTGTTACAGTAAACTACTGAGATTGAGATTGAGATGAAATTGGAGAAGGAGATGGAGACCTAGAACGAGACCAAGACTGACTCTGAGACTCACACTGCCACTTGCCATTGACAGTTAAAAATGAAAAGCTGTTGCCTGCTGCTGCTGCTGTTGCTGCGCCTGCGCCTGCGCGGCTGTTGCACGTTCTAAGTGACTGTGGCAGCAGCACAATGCAAAGACGCGGCTGTTGTTGTCTGCATAAAGAAACAGAAACAGTTAAATAAGCAAAAGTTTCCAACTGTCCCGCTTGTGTGACTTGATTTCTTTGAGAACTCATATGGGATGCATGCAGACAAAACCAAAGATGCACTACAACTTTGACTCCGACTCCAACTCCGACTGCGAGTTTGACTGCCAGTTTGAAGGCAGCCACTCACGGCAATGACTGAATCGTTTAAGTATATGAGTACTTCCGCAGAGTGAAAAATAAAATAAACAGTAGAAAAACAATAGAACATTACTACCTCCAAATATAATAGTAAACGAAATAGTATTATATAGCCACCTCCGATGGCTTTACTTTCATATGTTATGATTACTATAATCGCATTATAAGTATATATGCATGATTGCGATCATGATCGTCGTGAGTGGGCACCTTGAGCTCAGTCTTCGTCTCAGGCCACATGCGAACACGCATTTTACCGTTTGGGAATCATTCGCTGCTCATGCAACTGTGCGTGTTTGGGCCTGGCCTTAAACACTCTTATATGGTTCTTTAGGCTGTTATTTTGTTGGTATACATTTCTCTTGCTGTTGTTCTTTAGACTGCTATAGTTGTTTCTGCTGTTGCTGTTGCTGTTGTTGTTGCCACATGTTTAACTGCAACAGAACAGACGGAAATATGCCAGCGTATCATAAGCAAAAATGCGCAAAACAATTGCAGTCGAGTTTTGTTATGGTACAACACTTTCAGAGAGTTGGCTTAAAAAGTGTGTCATGAGAAGGAAACATTTGCCAACTCATGAGATATTAACTAACCATCACTAATTAAGCTAAAGATTGAATTAATTATTGGGAAAATTTAATATTATGAATTATTTTATTTATGATTTATATAGGCTACAATCATTATATAAACTCAGTTTTTATCGGCATGTATAGGGTATTTTAATGTCAGCTTGCGAATATTCTCTTTATATTTGTGCATGCAATTGGCAGACCCATAATTTGATTTATCGCTTAGCATTGGCTTTGTAAACATTTTATGCATTTAGCGCTGAAAATTTATTGACAACAAAAACAACAACCATGTCAACAACAAAATCACTGACAGGCTGCATCCATGCAGCAATTGTCAACGTTTCGCCTATAATTGTATTGATGAACCGCTAAAACACGAGCTACAACAATAATAATAACAACAACTAAATCCAAACAAATATTACAGCTGAGTTATATGCGAAACATAATGGTCAATAACCTTTTGACCAATAAATCAAATTTTGGCGTTGGGTTTAACTATAAATTAAATACCACATCCACATCGCCGAGTGCTGCCTTTGGCATTGTTTTGTAGCCAGCTTTTAGACATAATCACAGGCATAGGCATCGATAAACAAGAACGACAACAAAACCAACGACAGGGCCATAAAACCAACAACTAAAATAATCGCTCGTAAATGCCTAGTGACAATAAAATTGATGATAAACCAAATCAACAGAACAGAAAAAAAATTGAATAGAATCCAACAGAACAGAACCGAACAGAACAGAACAAAATCAAATGCAAATCGAATTTGCGTTTGCCTTTTTCAGGGGCTGCTGTCTTTTAGGTTGTAATTTGGATAAGCAGCGGTTGTAAATACCCAGTAATTTATAGAGTACGCTAACAGTGCATATAAAATGAGAAAATGATACTATTACTAAATACTTTATCAAATATTAATTAGTTTCTAAAAAAATAAGCTTTCCCACATTCCAATGCAATTGTACTGACTTTTATGTGTTTTTTGTATCTTTAAATGCAACTATATAGAGAGTATCTAATCTCTAGCATCCTTAAGTTGTTTTCGCTCTTGGCCAGCGTCCAAGTTACAATTGTTGATATTGTTGTAGCTGTTGTTGTTGTTGTATATAATGCTACTTGAACGTTAAATGAAATTAAGCTGACGTTTGGCTTGATTGGTTCTCTAGAGGCCAAGCAATGTCGGTTCCCAATTGACTCTGTCTTTTTCACTAAATCATTTATAGTACCATCTGAAATCGAATATATATATACACACACACACACACACAGCCCCTAATCAAGCTGCTTCTAATGACACTGCAAGTTCCCCGTAGAGCCGCCCAGTTCCCGTTCTATGCCAAGTACACAAATCAACTGCAATTATGCTGAAAACTCAAAACTGTACTTAATTTTCAATTTTCAATGGTAATCAATTTTGTAATTGAACATTCGGTTAGAGGTTTTCATTGCTGTTGCCGCTGGAGGCTGTCAGTTTACGAGTATTGTTCCTCGAGTGGCCGCCTCAAAAGTTTGTTCAATATACAAATGGAATACTGAACACTGAATACTGAGAACTGAATACTGAATACTGATAAATTAAGAAAATAGAGTTCTGTCACCCCACAATGTTGTCGTTTTGGGATGCTTCGCAGTGCATCTTTGTTTAACAGTTTTGTGCTTTTAATTCTTATTTAAAATTGCATGCTCATCTCTTAAGTGGGCATGCTGCATTTAATTTTATTTATTCATGTTTCCTTTTATATGTTTTTTATTTTTTATTATTTCTTATATATTTTGTCTTCTGTCGTTCTTAAAAGCCAAACGGCTTTACTGTCACTGCTTCGCTTGGACATTTTCTGCTTGGCTTTTGTTTTTGTTTTTCTTTTTTTTTTTTCAAGAGGAAAATATGCTTCTATTAGTTTTTCTCTGCACACTGCAATGACAGCGCCAGCTACTGCGGCAGCGACTGCGGCAGCGACTGAGACGGCGACTGCAACGTCTGACTGTGCTCCAGGGCTATTATTTAATTATTTTGTCAATGTGTTTTTTATTCAGTTTGTTCGGCCTCAAAAAGAGAAGAGCTGCAATAGCATTGCTTTCGGCTTATAGTATAGCATGCCACTTACTTTGTTCTTTGTTGTTTCTTTATTTTATTTTATTTGTTTAGCAGATAGACTGCTCTGTTTCATTTCGATTCGAATGAGCATTTCTTTTTCTATTTTATTAATTTAAGACATTTGGCACTAATCGCTGCCAAATCTGCCACTTTTAGAATGGATCCCCTTTTGTAAATTCTATTCAATAATATCATTCGTCTCTAACACAATGTTAATTATCGCAGAAGCCGTATGGCTTTTTTCTTTGGTCGTGTTTTTGATCTTTTATGCATAGTTTTCTTTCTTTTTTTTGCTGGCTGGCCAGCCCATTCACATTGCCGCCGAAAAGAGTTTGACAAAGAAAGTCTGCGATATAAAAACATTGTGAATAATGTGTAAAGAAAAGCCGCTAACAAAGGCGTCCAGCCAAAATGCTCTCCATGACAATCTATGAGCTTGTTTGTGCGATTGCCACTGGAACTGCGAATCGTTGTCTGGTCGTGCACACAAAAAGCCAAAAGTGGAAAAAGTTTATTCTGGTCAAACTGCTTCCGTCTGCGGAATTGACCCAGAAAACGCAAAATTAATAAAAAAAAAATAAATAAAAAAAAAATCGCACATAACAAACACAGCAACAAATAAACCGAATCCACGACAGGCGACAACGGCGATCGCGGCTTAAAATGTCAGCGAGTAATAACAAAATAATCGGAAAACAAGTAAACAATTTGCATTCAAATGCTCCCGACAGCAGAATGCTCTGTTCCTATACATATATTTGAATGTAAGAGCTAAAAGCTTAAAAGATTGTACTTGGAAACAATCAGTTTGAAAATAAACTTTTTTTTTGTGATAATTCAGTTAAGGTCATCGACAGATGTGCATCTTCTCATGCTTATTAAAAATAATGTGACAAAAGTTTTACTTTTTTGTTAAAAATAAATTTAATACTCAAATACTCTTTTCTTTAAAGAGACGCCGAAATTAAATAGCAATAAAAAAGGTAAAGAAATGTCGAAAAATAGAAATAAGCTACAAATGCCCAAATGAAAGACAGCGAAAATAACAATAATAAACAACGGAAAGAATCTAAACCACACGAAAGCTGCCGGCTAAAAACGCAGACTAGTTTACTGTAGTTGTTGTTGTTGTTGTTGTTCTAGCCAAGTTTGTCACCGGCCTGTGAATTTTGTTACTGTTAAATAAATCTTCTTCAGTTGAGTTTTATGTCTTCATGCGGCTTTAATGAAGCCAACCGACTCGACGCCTCGTCTCGCCCCGTCTCGCCTCGCAGTCAAAGCTGGACACCCTGGACAGGCTGGAGAAGGTGGACAAGTGGATTGGGTGGCGACTTTGCCGCAGGCTGTTGACATGACCCGCGTTTTTCGATTTGGTATTATGAAAATCTTGTTGTTGTTTTATATATTTTTTGTGCCGCGTGGAGAGTGAATGTACGGCCGTATTTTGGTATCTTGGCCATGTACATAATTATGTTTTCATTTCAGCTGCAAACTGAAATTTAATAGGCGGGCATAGAACTACTTTCGTTTTGTTGAATCGCCTGAGCCTCTGAAGTTTGATTTTGATGGAGCAGCACTTATAAAGCACTTTTCTTAATAAACACACAGATACAAATACAGATGAAGATACAGATACACTTTTATTTGCACATTGCGCGTGGGCAGAGACACCAAATAAAGATTCCAACTCAAGTTGCCAAAAACACATAAATTGTCAATATTGCCGTTTACCGTTTGCTGTTTCGCCGTTCTCTTGTTGTTGGACTCTGATTTGATTTTACCAGCAAGTCCGCCTGTCCATCTATCTGACCATCCAACCGTCTAACCGTTGGCTTTTCCTTCGCCTCACTTAATGGCAAACTGTATTTTCGGCCAAAATGTCACTTTTTTATTGTCTTTTTATGAGCGCAGCGTGTCGTTGGCCCTCACGGAGTAGTTAAACGTGCGTCGAAACTTTCGATTAACAAAAATTATTTCACTACATTAGTGTTTTAGTGTGCGTGTGTGTAGGGCCTGCAAAAATTAGGACTTGGTTTTTATTGAGATATTTTCCTTTTTATGACAGGCAAACTGAATTGGTAAACTTATATAGTTTTACCCTGTACATGGAAACGCGATGGCTCTGATGTTTTTTTTTTTTTTTTTTTTTAAAATAAATACACTTTTCATAATTGTTAATTAAACACAACAATTCGCAATCTGCGTCTTAGAACTTAGGTTCTGCAAAAATGAACAGGGTATCCAGAAGTCAATCAGTGAGAACTGTTGCACTTTGCTTCAGTTTAGTATGCGTGGTTTTCTAAGGCAAATGCGTTGGGCATTTCAATTGCAGCATTTGATAAATGGCCAGCAACTGAGCGTAGTCAGCACTTTCATCGCTTAAGCCAGACGAGCACTACATTTGACGACCGTGGGTGAAAATACCAAAAATGGCATTCAGCTTTCGCCCATTTGCCTAAAATCCCCACACAAAGCAATAGAAGACGACAGCCAAGTGCCAAGAGCCGAATTGCCTGGCCTCCAAGCCACAAACTCTTTCTGGCGCAAGGTCAGCTCATAGTTCTTGTGGTGGTAACACACAACCTCATATTCATAACTAACATTCGCTTTTTGGGAGCTGAGAGCTAAGAGCTAAGAGCTGGAGCTGGAAGCTCAGTTCCGTTGTGGCAGCTCTACTCCAGCGACACAAATTACGTGCCCGACGCGTTTGTCATGCGCGTTTTAACTTGCCGCATGCAAAGCTGAAGTTGTTAGTCACTCTGCGTTCATTATTCTACAAAATTCGAAATACAAAATGCCGCACGCCCCGAGCCCATTTGTTGCTGTGGGGCTGCACAATTTTCACGCCTCTTTGCTGCAGCTAATTTTACTTTCGGCAACAATTGGCCCGGCCACAGCTTCAAGCCCAACTCCAATTCCAGCTTTAATTCCAACTACAACTCCGGACTCCCAGACGCATGCGCATGCTTCTCACATACCAAGCTGTCTGCCTCTCTGTCTGTCTTTATGTCGCTCTGTCTGTTTCTAAATTGTGGCTGCTTTTGGTCTGTGAACTTTCTGTGAAAGTTCTGTGGCTCTGGTGACTGCATAAATCTTCCAACGAGCTACACATTTTCTTCGCATTGTGTAGCTAGTAGATACAATCTTATATTTTTTTTTGGTTACTTTGGTTACTATTTTAATATATTTTTTTTGACTACTTAGCGGCTTTGTAACAATTTTCTCACATCATTTGCATTGTTCTGAGAATGCGCCACATAATTATAATGGTAATAAGTATGAAATACATTTCAATAATGCCCAGGTTCTCTGCACTTATCAACACTCTAACCAAATGGTAGTTATGAATTTTTCAATTGTTTAGACACTTTCACAGGCTTGAAACTTCATTAGCATTGGCTTAAATTATTATGTAGCAATAAAATTAATTACAAATTATTAAAACGCATTAAATTGCTGCCATTTGTGAATGGTCAGCATTCTTTTGAACACTTAAGAGCATTTGAAAGTAAAATTGTTTGCCATCTTCGACAATCTCTTGAGTTTGTTGTCTATTTATAAGTGCCACACATCTTTACGGGTAATTTGATATTTTATAACATTTTGGATTCACGATTCTTTGGCTGCTGCTCCGGCTCACATTATGATAATGGCGCATTATGAACGCGTTCCTCGTCACATTAAAACAAACATAACAACTACGTGACTAATTATGTTGATATCAAACATGTTTTATATTTTTTCCTGTATGCTATCAAAGCCGCTACCCTGTAGATGAATGTGTGTGCGTGAAAGAAAGTGAAATTAATGTTAAGTGCGCATAGTATAGCTTGTATGTGTTTCAGTTTTGTGAGGGCTTAGTAATATGTACTTCAGCCACACACATATGTATTGTGGTAGTAGTTGATACTCCAAATGCCGCAAAAACGTGTTTGTGTTTTCATTAAAATAAATTAACAACCTGCTGTGAAACTAGTCATATAAAAGTAGTCAAGTAAAATAAGCTTCTCTGCTTGCACTGACTTAGAATAGAATATGAGCGAAATATTGGAGTGTTTCCCAACACTCATCATTCATTTAGAGTACCTACCTACAAGATTCATAATATTTCGAGAACATCATAGTACAACTATAACTTAGTTAACGGCCATTACCCATGCAGAGGGTATTATAGAATGTGTGACAAATCCGCAAAGAAATCAATTCAGTATTGTCAAAATTAAAAAAGGAAAGCTTTTGTAGTGATGCATTCAAGATGTATTTGGCAGAAGTATTGATCAAGATTGCATTAAACAAACTATATGAAAATAAAATTAAAGAGCGTTTCCTTTTTATATGCAGTCTCTTTAATTTATTGCCAAATGTTTTGGAGACCATTCAAATGAAAGTGATAAATATTGTGTGATACGCAGTGAGAATTTTCACCAAAAACCACAACAAAGTAAAAGAAAACAAAACAAAATGCGCATTAAAAATAGTTGCACGTAATTTAGCACAAAACAACAGCAACAAAATAAAAACAAAAACAGAAAAAGAAAAAGAAACAGAAACTGCTACCTAAAAGGTAAATGTGACCAGACAATAAAAAGTGAAAAACTTAATGCAAATGCGTTAAATTGTCGCTCGTCGGCCCGACGCGTCGTTGGCAAGGGCCAAGTGCATGAGAAAAGTACAAAAACCAAAATTAGAGGCTACAAAGTGAAGAATGAAATTGAAAGTGCATAATTAATTTCGCTTTTAATGCAGCCTAATGAAAAATGCGGAACATGTGTCCCCTTTCTGAAGCACGTTGTCTTTAATAGTTTATCAATAAGAAAAGCACACTTCCAATATGTTGGCCGACTAGCCATACATCCTATGTATAGTTTTCATATTTATATGTAGGAAAGGGAGTATGTGTATATATTTTATATATTTCTTCTAAAAATACTATGCACAAGTGCTGGATTGAATAAAAATCGTATATTTCAAGCTGTCAAAGGCAATTTAAGCTGAAACGCAAACAGACACGCACACACGCAAAATCACACACACTCAAACCCACCCACACAGTGGGAGGCAGCAAATCAACCAACCAGCGAAAACAACAACAGCAACAACAACAACAATAAAAACAAGAACAACAAGAACAACAAATACAACAACAGCAACTGATGTGCGGTTTTGGTTTCATGGCTTACGGTTTTGATTGCTGCCATCGCTCAATTGATTTTCCACTAATGCCATCGATTGCCACAACCGAAATAAAAGTGAAATGCAAAGTATTAAAAAACATACACACAAAAGTACACACACACACACACACACACACACACACATAACATATACATAACATATATATAGATAACTGAAACTTAAACATCAAAATAAACAATTTGTCATGCTTGTGTGAGAAAAAATAGGCAAACGGCATTGTTTGACATGAAATTCAATCGCATCAGAAATAAGAATAGACTCGTATTATTCAGGCCAAACATTCAAACTTAAATAGGATTAGTTGCGGCTGTGCTTAATTTGCCACTGTGATAAATAGCCGCCAGAGATATTTGTTCAGTTAGGCGAAAAGTGAAAATCAGCATAAACATTCGCAGAAGATTTAAACTAATGCTACAACAATTTCACACTTTGATATAAAACAAAACGAAATCTCTAAATATATTCAAATATCTCTATTATATATTTAAATCTTGTCAACATTTATTGCTGACTGTTTGACTTGATGGGCCAAATGCTAACACTTTCAACGAACCTTACATAAATATCTTCAAAGTTTTCATATTAATCGGTGTATTGCGAGTCTGTGACCTCTTCCGCCCACATATTTGGCGCTCCACTTTGTGGGCGTGTCTATAACGACAAGGACAACGAGTCTCTTATACCTCAAAACACATAAATGTCAAATGCATTCACCGCAATAATTCATTCTACTGCAAGCAGGCTGCATTTGATATATTCAGTGCGACGTTCCCAACCTCTTTCGACCTACCACAGTCTCGTTAGAAGTTACCAGGACTAAAAGATAGTATATAGAGATGGTAAATTTTAATTAAAACTCTTTATTATTCAATTAAAGATATATTTAAAGGAATGAGCATTCATATTTTTTTTTGCAAATTAATCTCATTTGTTGTTAGTTGTTTGCACAGGCATTAAAAATTATGAAATATTTTTGGAATGATAGAAAGTTATCAATTTAATAATAAGCTCTGAAATTCACATAACATTTATTCGCATAATAATTAATTCCCATGACTCCAGAAACAAATTTTAATAATATTTGTGCTGTCTGCAAAATATCAGCTAAATACACTATACTGCTCACACAATTATTAACTATTTGATTTATGAGCAATTTATTTGAACATTTTGTGGAAGCTTTAATAATTTATTACGCATATTTTAATGTGCATTGTGAATATTTTATAAAAGTGCAACATAAATGCCTAGTAAATTTATTATGTTGCTTTAGCGGTATTATAAATAATTAATTTCGAAATTTGGGAGCTTTAACGCAGTTTACGGGATGAAATACGTATTTAAAAAATGTAGTTTTAAGCTAGTTATATTCAAACCAAAACCTTTCAGCTGGCATTGTAAGAAACTTCCATTACTTCTCTGCTCGCTAATTAGACTTAGTCAACATTGAAAACCGCACATAAACGTGTGCCGTGTGAAAAATTAACGCAATAAGAAAATGGGAAAATCTGTGCTAATTTGAAGCTGGAAATCACGACTAATGAAGATTTAACTTGCTGCATCTGTGGAAAATGAATGTGTCTGTGGCTATGGCTGTGGTTGTTGCTGTTTGCCGGTGCTCAGTGGAGCTTCAATGTGGCTGAGCTTCAAATCTCAAATGAAAACACAACGCACACGAAACGCAGCCCAAGGAGCACAAAGGATCTCCAGTAGCAAATGCATTATTAATAAATGAAAACGTTGCGCGTGTAGATTGCAATTTATGCATGTGAGTGTGTGCCTGTATGCGTGTGTGCGTGTGTACGTGTGTTTATATGTGTGTGTGTGTATTGTGCCCCAGTGAGCGTGCAGTTCATGGACAATGCCGGCTTGAATAAGATGTCCTGCTCACTGCTCAGTGTCAGTGCGAGCGAGCGAGTGCGGACATCAGCTTGTGCGTCGTTGCTTTTCCGGTGCGAATTAGCGTCGAGTGCCACATGCAATTTCCTGTTGTTGTAAATTGCAGATGCAACGCAATATCAGCAGCGGTAGTGCAAGTAGCATGCTTCTCGTCCTGTCTTTAATTGCTGAACATGGCGCTGTTTTATGGGGTCCCTTTAAATTGAACGCATTGCCAGCACTTAACACACACTCAGCGCCTGTTTGGCCAACTTTTTTGTGGCCTCGGTTACAGCCTCATCCTCGGATTCAGTTTCGCTTTCGTCTAGATACGAAAAGTGCTGGCAACTGGTATGGTGATGGCGATGGCGATGGCAATGGCGTTGGCAATGTTGATGCTGTGCATCAGCATTCAATTTGCTTGGTTTTTAGCAGCAGCAGCAGCAACAGCAACAGTAGCGCACAAAGCTTAGCTAGCTGCGGAAATTTGCTCAGTTACTTTTGTGCAATCCCCAAATCCCAGTTCAATTTTATCTATGTATCTATCTGAAACTACTTGGCAAATAGCTGCAACTAGCTGGCTGTGGCTACGGACCTGACTCTGCCATTGGTTCTAGCTGGTTCGTCCGTCTTTTTGGTTACACTCACATCTATGTATGTATATCTACATTTCTGTTTGTATCTTCATCTGTAAATGTATCTGGAAATGTGTGCAGCGTCAATGAAATTGTTGACGTAAATGGACAACAAAGCCCGGCACTCAGCTGCATTTTTCTTTGCCCTTGCAATGGCTTCCCTTTCTCTGCATCTGTATCTGGATCCGGATCTGCCTGCTTCTTATTGTCGCTGCACAAAAATGCATGCTTCGTTTAATGGCAACTGGGCTGAAATTCATTTTTATTGCATTTTGCATGCTGGCAAATAAACGCCGCCCTCGTTGATTGTACAAAATATAAAAAAAAATACGGGGAGTACTCTGAAGGTTAGGCTCAATTCAAAAGCGAGCTTTGCTTAATTTTTGTATTTTTTTTTTTTTTTTTGTGAATATTTCTTCTATTTGCAATCCCCCTAAAGAGTTTGCTGACCACAAAACCGCAGGTGCAGTGCCTTGAAATGTACCTTTGCCTGGGCAAATAGACTTGATTGGCTACTGGACGTGCAGCGGTAAACTGGAGATGACCCCAACGCTCTGGCTATTGCACCATAGTGCTCGTAATTAGTGCATACCATATGCCTTTCAGTGTGAGGAGTCATACATTATATATATACATATGACATATGGATGAATACATATATGTATGTGCCAGCATCGCCCTTATGTTTGCTCAGGATTGATGCTAGTGGCTTGCACGATGCCGGAAGTGAGAGATTCATGCTCGCTTTTTATTTAGTTATGCTGTGCTGGCAGCAAACCACATTGAAATATGCACATCAGCATCAGCAAAGGGTAATATAAGGATGATTTCTACGGTGCGTATACGCAATAAGTCCTTGTCAATTAAGCCTGCTTGTGCCGTGCCCACTGGTAACTTGCAACTGGCAACTGTCTAATACAGCTTACAGGCAATTTGTGGCGATTTGTATCCGTGTTCCTTATTCGGTAAGCAATTTTGCGAGTTACTAGCTATCTATTTGCTTGTAGATGCCTTTTCCTCGATCTGGGTTTCAACTCTAGTGCTCGCACTCATCATCATCACCATTAACATCATCATCCTTATCATTATCATCATTGACGTTGTCGTTTTTTATTTTTCTTGGCTGCACTTTGTGTGTGCACATCGAATGCATATTTCCAGGCCATCCCCAGGGACAAAGTGATTCACAAAGCGAACATTTCTCGCACAGTTTGCTTTATTCAGTCGCACTCACTTGTGAGCACGATAATAAGACGAGTTTTGTGTGCCACCAGTGAATTTATTGAGCATTCGTTGAATTTCTTAGCAGTTCGAATTGTATCTCTCATATCCCATCTATATTCTGTGTACACATATTCGAGTATAAAATTCTTTTCGCAAACAAAGCTATGGAATCGATGAGCCCGGAAAAGACGTGAAACTCTGTCTTGTTTTACATAAATTAGTTACTCTATTATAGAATGTATCAGAATATAAAGTTGCCATCCTTGATGCTTATAAATATTAAATTATTCAATTCAGCATTGCTTAGTATTGAGTTAAACAAATATTTATCAAGTCATTTATAAAATAGAAAATTAAAAAACAAATATTTTATTTTATTGTGAATATCAATAAGCTTTAACCTGAGAATTGTATTTTCATTAATCAAATGAATAACTCAAAAGATTATGGTCTTATATAATTCTTTTATTGATTTTGGCCATAGTAATTGCGGATTGTTAAAGAACTGATCCTGCAATTTATGCGAGTGTTTGATCAATGGATACCCATCTCAGTTTATTGGATATAAAATACTCCACTGAGCAGGATATGCCTTTAATGTTCACTTGGCTTGGTTGTGCGTTCAATTATGTACCCAACGAATATTGATTCCGAAATTAAAATTTGTATTTTTCTTTGCAATCGCACAACAGCAGCAAAAAGCAATTAAGAACGTTTTAAATATAATTTTGACATATGACGAATTATCATACACCTCATATGTCAAAGTCACCAAGGACTTTGACAATGGCAATTAAAAATGTCATGGAAAATAATTTTATGTACAAAACTCAATTTGGTGAAGATTGGTATCCGTAGCGAAGTCTCATAAAGTGCTTCTACCATAAATTAGCTGGTTTTATGTATTATAATTTAGAGTTTTATGATCTAATTTGGTATTAAAATTCGCTTAATTTGGACGCCAAATAAAATAGCAAAGGACATTGATAAAATACTGCCAAAAAATAAAATAAATGTGGTGAATGCTCAGAAATTTAGCATTGTATATTTAAGCGCCAAATAGTTAAATTCTCGGAATAATTTAAGGTCATGCTTTTATTTCTGTTCAATAACTGTACAAATTAATAAAAACTTTATAAAACAAGAAATGTTTGATTGCCAAACAAGAAATACTCTTGGAAATAGATAATAGAAATATTTTATGTAACTGAGTTTATAAAAATTTATACGATTTTAATTTTGAATTGCGTCTTGCTCATGTTTTGACCTCTAAATTGATTTACCATTGAAATCTAAAATTAAAATATTTTTAATTGATTCTCACTCACTTCGTTGTGCTGTTTAAACTCCTTAGACAGTACGTTACGCTTTTCGTAAAAACGTCATAATATCCCATTTTAGGGTATTTTAAGAGAGCAAATAAAAAATTCAGCTAGAATAAATGCATTCATTGCCAAGAAATAACTCAATAAAAGACATTGCGTGAATGACAAGAACTTGGCAAACTTTAAGATATAAATGCCCTTAGATTTCAAGACAATAAATTAACAAGGCGATGCCGAACAAACTAGGAATAAGGAGTAGAGCAGAGCAGAGCAAAAGCGCAGCAAGGAATTTAATTTCGAGCTTTGTCATTAAGGAAAATGCAGACATACAAACGAAGGAGCATTGCTGAAATGACTGAGAGGAAATATAACTTTGTGAGACGCCCTGGCACTTATCATGCTGCACTTTTTCGCTCTGAAAGATTTTCGCATACTCAATGGAGTTGAACAAGCAAATAAATTTAATGTTACTACCAAAATGGCATTCAATCAGCCCACAGCCCCATCTCCCCCCAGCCCGAGTCCCAGCCCCGACAGGCGAGTGAGCAGTTAAAAGTCAAATGGCGCGCACAAGAGCCATAACAATGAGGAGTGCCAACAAGAACAACAGCAACGAGCAGCTGTCCAGACCATGATGATGGTCCGGCAATCCCATTCCCATTCCCATTTTTACTTCCCCTCCCGTTTCCGCTTTACCATGCCCGACCCGTTAGTCCTTTGCCCCGCTGGGGACATTACACAAAATCGCTTGTAATCAATCAACAGCAAATTAAATTTCCAAGCGCCAGCGCAGATTAAGTATGAAATTGTGCCCCGCATTGCAGTCACATGGGGTCGCCTAATATTGCAATGTGTGTGTATGCCCCTCTTACTGTTGTTATTGTTGTTGGTATCTAGCGCTCTATTTGCGCCGAACGAATGTCTAAATGCCGAAGAGCAGCTCGCCTCATTTAACGCATCTAAATTCAGCTTGGAAATTAATAACTTTAGCCAACGTGCTATACCGCTCCATTGCTCCGCTCCGCCTGTGCGTCCGGTCTCTCTGCCTCATTGCGTACCGCGTCAGCTGACAGCCATTTCTCACAGTTCCCATAGACGTCGTCATGGCGGCCATCATGAAGCTCTGAGGCGCTCAAGTGTGTGCGTGAGCTGAAAAATTTTTATTGCATACATTTCAGCAGTCAGCATAATATTTCACTTTCGAGAAAGCGCCACGAGCTGTGCGTGAAGTTTATTAGGCGCCGTCACGCAGCAAAAATGTCCTCAGCCAACGCGCTGACGAAACCAGTTTGCGGCTCAATTTTGACAAGTTTCATATGGCCCACAGTGTGTTGACTGACGTGGGTTCCTTTAAGTTAAAATTAAAATAAACCTGGCCATAGGCCCGGCAGCTTTACTTTTGATAGACGAGAGACTCTCCCTAATAATCAACCTTGGTTATAATTACAAGGCATCACCACCATCTTTGCTGACTGTTGGCCACTTCGAACAATGATCACGGTCACCAGTCTTGGTTTTATTTGATTTTGCCTGGATCCAATGAAGCTTAGCACGTGCCTGTGCTCTCCGAACGCGTAAAGCATAAACAGTTTATTTAAATGCCGTTTCTGGATACACGCCTTCAGTGTGCCCCAGTAAAGTGGTCTGCCTGTAGTCCCTGATTCTGCACAGAGATGATGAATTGTGGTGATGACTCATTTGGGAGCATTCGTTTCTTTTGCCTTTTTCCTACGTCATCTATTTGTTTTTGAGCCATGTGTTTTGTTTCACAGTTTCGCTTTATTTTGGTTTCGAGTTAGTCATAATTTGGGGCTTTGTTTTTGTTTTTGCTTTTGCTCCTCTCAGCTGGCGCACAAATTATTAGGTAATTAGTCTAATTAACGCGAAGTTTTCAAAGGCTTCAAATAAACCCGAATCTTGTTACACACTCCGCTAATTAAGCTTTGAATCAGTGTCTTATTTTTATGCCTTGCCCAATGAGTTGCAGAGTTGTTATTATTTTAATTCCAGCCCCATCCATTTTCATTTTTACTGTCAAGCAGGGTGCACTTTTATTCCGATCATTGTAGCCTTAGTATTATTTTACGCTTAATCAAAAGCGACTGGTGCTTGAACGGTTCTCTGATCTTTGTGACAGTCTGACTGGCACTGGGCCACATCATGAGTAATATAAACCATAGGGCTTGATTTCTTTTGGAATAGTTGTGCTGAAGTTCAGCATTGTGCACTTGAAACAGAGACTTGGTTTCAGAACAATGCAGAAACTAATAAAACTTTGTTTGCAGCGACACACAGGACAAGCACACACTTACACACGGAGCAACAAAAAAGCAAGAAATTCTCGTAAAATGTAGTTCGAGTATAACTGCAACTTAAACTCCAACTCGACAGTAAATCAAAAGTTAAAGAAACCAGCTCAATGTCCAGAGCCAGTAGCCGACTTCATCGGCTTCTTCGGCTTCTTCGACTTCTGCGATTGCTGCAGTATGTACGTGAGAAAATAGTGCTAAGAATTTATGCACTCGCCGCATGCCAAGAGTCCGGAACAGAACGGACACACTCACAACTGCCACAAACAGTGCACACAGGTAGAGCGGAAGTTCGTGGCCCATAATGGCTCAAATCAGAATTATGCGGCAAAATGCAAAGAAACGAGTGAAGGGCGTCAAAGGAACTTTCACAGTCGGTAGTTGGCAGGCAATGAGAATGACATGCAGACATCCGACATCGGTCAGAAATCAACATGCTAAGCACTCTGGCGCCGAAGCCAGCTCCTGGAGGTGCCTTGTGAGGAGTGCTGCCCATCCTGGCAAGAGCAAGTGCTTCTCACAACCAGTAGTTGGACAGTTTAAGGCTTGACTCACTGTCCCTACTGCCATCAACTTTATCAATTATGCAAATGGCAAATTTAACACCTCAGCAACGTGCCACATACTCGCACGAGTGAAAGGACCAGAGGCAGCCTCGCTGACTCCTCGGCGGCCATAAATCATGGACAAGTGAGTGCAACGCCAGCAAAGCCACTACAATGAATTTAAACTACTTTGAAGCCAGCGAATTTTTAAGAGCCGTTGCTGCTGTTTAATTTAACAGCGTCTGCCCGGATATCACGGCAAAGTGGATTTTTCCGTCAAACATAAAAGCAAAGTTCGGACTCGTAATTAAGGACCGAGCGGTGAGGTGCGACGCATACTCATATGCTCAGCTGCAGTGCGCGAATTTTATGCGAAAATGAAACACAAATGCCCAGCGGCCTATTAATTTAAATGTTAAAATGAATATGCGCAAAAAACAACTTATGCATCCAGTAAACGAGCTTCAAGCAATCATTTTTTTTCCCCATAATTCCTCAGTGTTTTACTTGCAAAGGCATTTCTTTTACTTATGTACACACATACTTATATACACAATTGTATATATATAATTTGTATATACATATTAGCATCCAAGCCCCAACACTGGCGATATCTTGGAAAATGACAGACTTGAACTCCGACGCCGTCAGCTGCTGCTGCGCTCAGCAAAAAATGCCGTTGCTTATAATATTAAAATAGCCGGAAGCGGAAATTCGAAACGCCATTGCATGTGTGTTGAACTCGTATTAGTATTTCTTTCTGTGTGTAACCAAATGAGTGTGTGTGTGTTTGTGTGTGTGTTCTTGCATATTTGATTACGTTAGAGAGGTCCTTCCTTGCATGTCACAAAGTATTTGATAAAAGTTGCATGCAACCGCCGTTGGCTACTTGGACTGCGTCCACCACTCGACTTGTAAGCCTGCAACTCATACTCTCACCATCACCATCAGCGTTATTGTTTATTTGCAAGGACTGTAACAAATTATAAGTGCCGCATGTCGAAGGCTTCCTGGCGTGTGCGGGAGCTGGTTTAAATGATGGCAACTTGTTTGCATAACAAACACGTGCTGAGACGGAAAACAAAAAAAAGAAAACCTAAAAAAAAGCAACGAACAGTTAACAGCCAGTCCTGTTTGTATTTTATAATGAGCTCAACTTAGCACTCCGGGCAGCAGTTGCCATGAGAAGAAAGCAACAGTAGCAGGTTCAATGACTGCAAATTGGTCAGCCAGACGGGAAGCGGGAAGTGGGAAGCGTGTCAGGCGGGAGCCAGGCTTAAGCCTTCGTTGGCCTCTTTGCATACTTGAATAGCCTTAGCCAAGCAAGGTCATTACAAATGTCATGCCTATGACTGATGTTAAATACTCTGCCTTGCCCCACTGCGCTTCGCTCTGCTGTGATGTGACATTGATGTCCTTGTCAAATTGATGCCGAGCGCATCAATTATGTTCCATTGCGACATGAAATCTATAAATGTACGCCATGCATAAATACACACATATGTACAAGGACTGCACCCAGGAGACACTCATTAGTTGACGTTGTATAAGGGTGTGTGTGTGTGCGGTCGGGGGCGCGGCTTGGTTTTGCGCCGCATATTCCCAATGTGATGCACCTAGAATATCCTGTTCATTAAAATTAATGATTTCGATTTAACCTACGCATATATACGAGTATATGCATACCCAAGGTTGAGGCAGTGAACTCAACTCTAATGAGAATTGGATATTAGGTTACAAATATGCTTAACTGCATCCGGTGCTAACAAGTAGTAGTATTATTATCATGTTGCAAGTGGTTGGAAGCGTCCTTAAGGGTTTTTACAGTTGTGTTACTTATGGAGTCACTTTTATAAAGCAATAACACGATCAATAGAATAGATTGCTACATTCTGTAATCCTCGAGTCGAACAACTATATCATAAAGCTTCCATAGGAACAATTGGTTCAAAAATAAGTTATTTTATGTTAAATATTTCGCTGACTGCCAAAAAACAATACTGAATTTTTCAAGTGCACTTACATTGAGAAGGCAATAACAAAATTACATTGGGATTAGTAGTAGAGGTGGAGAACAATTGATTGCACTATCGGCACTATCGATGGTTCAAAATTAACTGTCGTCGAATATCGATGGTTTAAAATTAACTATCGTCGAATATCGATGGTGCCCACTTTTGATAGTTCTCCACCTCAAATTAGTAGCACAACAACAAAGCATATGCAAGTGTTGTTGCTAAAATCGACTGCATAGGCAAAGAAGGAAGATCTAGCTCTCGCTCTCTCAATCGTGGCATAGGCCAATGCAAAATACAAGAACAATTTCGCACATTTCGTTTTCCATCTTCCTTCTTTGCCTATGCCGACACGATTGAGAGAGCAGAGCTAGAGAGCCTCTCTCAATCGTGTGCTGGCAGCAATGCATGTATACACGCCTTGCTCCGCCTATACCAAGAGTAATTACAAAAACAAATGAGCGCAAAGAGCAATGGGCTTGAGCACCTCTGCTATGTGATAAAGTTGCTTATGCTGGATTTAGACTAGATGATTTCTTAAATTGTCATTTATCTTTAAATTTATCTTATGCCCACTGTTCCCTTTAGAAATTATTAACTTTTATATTATTTTATCTGCAATTGCAATTGTAGAGCGTACAACAAAATTCCTGCTATGCAGACTGCTTCCTTTTTTTTAACATTGCATTGAGCTATCAGAGCAATAATACCACCCAAACTAACGTGATGATAAACTCATTTGTGGTATATTATTGCATAAAATACCGATCAATGCTTCTGAGCCTGCCTTTTTGTGGTTAACTGCATTTGGTCACACTAGCGGCGCCATATTGTAAAAAGCGCAATCGGCAAATTGACGCTTGCGAAAATTTGTTAGAATTAAATTAACAAATTCGTGCGTGTCGCGCCTCTCGTCTTGTTATTTGTTTTAATAAATAGTGCGCCTGTTGCGGGCGTGTTCTCAATAAGTGAATCGTGTTTGTGTTTGTTTCTTATTGCGTTAAAAAATTGCAGCAGGCGCTCGTCATTGAGCTGCACTCACACACACATACGCAATTGTGTGCAAATTTTTTCAAGAAATTTTTTTCTAGTGTTTTGTATTGTGAAATATGAAAGCGAAATAGTGAATAGTGGTTGTTTAATATAATTGTGTTAATGCAAAATATGAAACGTGGCTTAGATACAGGTAAGTGATATAATTTTCTTTCTTTATGTATGTGCGCATTGTTTTATTTGTCCGCAGGAGTCTCACTCAAATTGTACGGTATCTTAAGCTCCTTTGCATGAGCTGCGCGAGCTTTTTTGTCGATCGAAGCTTTTTGTATGAGTGGTGGCAACAACCTGAAGCTGTACATTTCTGCTCAGCCTAAAAATATGCTACATATTTTAATATGCAGCTGGCTCTGTTAAAATTATGTTGTCCTTCGGAATATAACAGAAATTATATAATGCCTGATAAATGGGTTTTTATGGTAATATGTACATATGAAATTTATCTAAAATTGAAATAAATTGATATATTGTCAGTTCATATATAAAAAAATATTTATTATACATATATGTATTTATATTAGATTTTGCAAGGGTATATAGCTTCAGCAAGTCGATGATAACACACTATATTTTAGATTTTTTTCAAAGCAGTTAAATTGATATTGGAATATTACGCACTTGAAGCTTTCTAGAGTTAAGGTAAAAATTATCATCTTTGTTCAAGTTGCTGCTTGTTTAAAACTAGTATAACCAAACTAAAGAATACTTTTAACTTTGTGTGCTTGGAATTAAAAAGCGCTTGCACATTACAGCAGTTAAGTCAAAGCCGCTCCCCACGTGGCTAACTTTTTTTATTATGCCAGGAAAAATAAAAATTCAACTTATACTTGCACTTTGTTCGACCTTCGTCATGCCTCCAAGTGCTACTTGTGTCCGAGTGTGTGAACGAGTTCGCAGGAGTTGCGCATTGCAGTTCAATTGAACCAGCCAGTAGTTCATTAGTTGCATTTTTGTAGAACGAATCGCTCAACTAGTTCGATTGTACCTTTAGTTCGGTTCGCTTGAGTCTCCTCGTTCATTTCTTCAACCATTTTATACAACTCTAATGCATGCGTTTGTGTGGCTTGGGTAAAGGATGCTTTTCGTAACAGGATAAAACAGCGGCTGGGACGTGATGATACACTTGCATTTCTGTTAGCCACGACCCATTGATGATAACTTTTTCAGCAGTTGCGCTCAATACACAAATGTGCTATAAAATATGTGCAAAAATATTTCTTGTATGGGAGGGCAGCCACGTAAATGGCTTTTGGCTTTATTTTATGGCGTGTAGTTGCTGTTGATGTTTGTTGTTTTCTTGTTGTTGTTGCTGTTGTTTTTGCTGTTGTTTTGCCTTTGCCAATGCTGAGCACGGTTGTATCATCAATTATGCTTATCAAAGCACAGAAAGGGGTAAACTTTTGCCGCTGACCAACGGCGCTGCCCTTTGGCCTTCTGCCTGTCCCCCTGCCTATCGAACAGCGAAGAGCCAAGAGGCAACGCCAGCGGCGAGTGCAACTGATTTGAGTGCACTCGACAGGTAATAAATATGAAGTGCTAAACACGAGATACGCGCATTTTTCTGCCGCAAAACTTTTGCACCACAACGAACATTGTAGCATATTGCAAAAGCTTTTAAACAATTGCTGCGGGTTGTGGGCTGGGAGTTGGGAACTGAGAGCTGAGAGCTGGTAGCTGGGAACTGGTAGCTGGGAGGAAGGTTCCCGCCGCAATGTTTTCCAATCAATTACTACAAATGTGCAGCCCGGTGAAATGACACGCCCACGTGGCATAGATTTCCACAAATGCACAATAATTTCTGGCAGCAAGGAACATGACAGCGACAGCTTAATGCCACCTTCAACTCAGTTGAGCATACAGCGCTGACTGCGCTGTGACTGCGCGGTGACTGCGCTGTGACTGCGATTGTGACTATGTGTCCACGGAACGTATGCGCAATGTACGGCATTTGAATGATTGTTTTGCGTTCTGTTTATTCTGTTTCGTCCCTCACCCCTCGCCTTTCCCCTGCTTCAATTCGTCACCTGGCGTGTGTGTTGATTACTGTTATTGCAAGTTATTTGCTATTTATTGTGTGCACTTTTGGCGTTGCAACTTTGATTGATGTGCCCAGGCAATCGAATGTTCCGATTTGGCAGTCTTATGCATGCAAGAACGTTGTTGCTTTCGCGAAGCCCTTCTGATTAGTTTTATGTAAGTTTGATTAGGTAAAAGTAAAGCTTATGCAATCATGCTCTGCTCTAATTTTTTCTGAACGGGGACTTACATGAAAATTATAAGCACAAAAGTAAAAATGAAATATAAATATAAATACGGCTACTGCTCTATTAAGCTGTACTCTAGTCAATCTGTAATGCCCTCATTTTACTGTGATTAACTTAATAATTCCCTTTATAGTTGTGTCTTAGAAGCGATCGTCTGTCTGAGTAAAATCTATCCGAAATAACAACTTTATTAATTTGTAATAACATCTTTAGGTCTGGATATTAAGAAGATATCATGCACTGAACCTATCGTTCAGGTTTTAGTTTAATAATATTTTTTTTTGTTTTGATTATTTTTATGTCAAATGTATTAAAATGCAATTCATTTTAGATATAGAAATACATTTATCAGAAAAGCTTAAAGGCCGCTAAATTACAGCAACGAACTGATGGTCCCAACTGTGATAGTTTAAGAATTATGAATAGTTGATCCATGTTTCACAGTACAATCCCCAGCCTGAGCATTTCTGTGTGTAAAGTGCATTTATTTGCATTGGGTTCCCTGGGAATCAGCTTTGTATACACACCACTCTCGACTATGTCAACTGAAATCCCTTTCATTTATATATATATATTTTTTTATATAGCAGGAATATTTTCCAACAGGTTGACATTTATGAACATTTACATTCACGCTAAAGCTCGTCAGTAAAAATGTGCATGAAATTCCAACTAAACGAGTTTGATAAGCGCAAGCTAATGCTAATGCGTCCACATTCTATCTTAAATGATGATGATTTTGGTAAATAATTAAATTGCAATATATTTCACAGCGGTAAAGACAAAAATGTTGTAGTAGGCAACCAAAATGAATGAAAATGTTTTCCTTTTAGCTAATAAATTTTATAATCATTTTTGACGCGTTGCGCACAGTGCATTGGCCGTAATATTATATCATTAAAGTTAATGCATTGGAAAATTCGATTATTACAAAATTGTATAATGTGGCATAAATTGAAGTTAACGGCTGAGTATTTAAGTGTCCTGTTAATGGTAACTTAAGCCGGAGCTTATTTCTTCATGTTTCTTTGCCCAGCGCGTACTTTAATGTTAAGATTAAGTGACGGTTAAAATTAGTCGGCGTTTATTCCTCGGTTATTGCGTGTTCATTCTGTAATTTACGTGCAAAACTTTTTAATCAAAGCGGCAAATCGAAAATAGAAATGCCAAAGTTTTCAATCTCTCAGATGTCGAAGTATTTCGACACACTCAACTCAACTCAACTCAACTCAAGTCGAGGCTGTCAACAGCCAATTTCGCCATTTGGGCTGCTTGTGCGAAAAATCGAGGCAAATAAAGTTTTTGAGAGAGAAAAGGCCGTTTCATGTCCAACTTGTGTGTGTGTGTGTGTGTGTGTGTATATATACACTATAATTTCTTGTTGAAATTTCTCCATTACTTTTGCAGTTCAATGTTTTACTTTTACGCTCTTTGCTTGCTAGCTATTGCTGCTGCTGCTGCTGCCGCTGCTGCCTTGGCCTGGCATGGAAAATTTACTCGGGGTTCATTTGATTTGCCAGAAACTTTGGTGGCCACAAAAGTTTGCTTCTTGGCTCTGGCATCGTCATCGGGAGCGGCACAAACAGCGTTCAATGCATTTGATTTTGTAAACGAACCAAAGTTTTTCCTTTAAGAATTGCGAATTGAAATATGTGTTCGAGTGTGTGCGGGTGTGGGTCTGTGTGTGCTTAAGTGCAACATGTTTGCTGCTGAAATGAACGCCGGCCCCGTTGAATAAAATGTTGACAGAAAGCAAACTGCCAGGACTTGCCAAGGATGTCGAAATATAATTGGCGCCCCACTGAAAAATCTTGCAAGTGGGCAACCATTTTTCCATTGTATGTGTGTGTGCGTGTGTTCCAACAATGACGTCCAATTATGGCGCAGGACTCTCACAATGGCCGTCGATTTGATGTTATTTTGAGAGCTTCAATTGCCGCTGGCCTGACTGATTGGCATTGCCGAGTCCTAGATATAGATAGCCTACATTTAGACGAACGCCAAGTCCCAAGCCCAAAGAAAGGAGGAAAGAAAACTCATTGCTGTTTTAGTTAATATTTAAATTACATTTATTTTTTCATGATAATCACTTGCTTTACTCCCATGCATTCCTTATTGGTTTCAATGAAATCAGGGTATGGCTATTCCTTTATTAGTTTTAATGTTTTCATGCTCGAGCAGCTTCAAGAACAAAGTGTTAATTGAAATTTTTAAATTCATATTCATCAAATTGTTGTACAGTTGAATTTTACAATTATGGAATGCACACGACGAGCATTTACATTGAAAATTGTTAAATAATTTCTGTTTCTCTCTGTTTATTTTACGGAATACAGTACGTACTTATATTAATATCTGGCTTTATTTTTTGGTATATTTCTCATTAATTAGTTAATAGCCATTATCGGCCATGTTCCAAATGCTTTACTTAAAATATTTACAGTGAAAATGCTTAACAGTGGAAACCAAACGAATTATTTTATTTTCATTTTCATTTTAATTTTTTTTTTATTTATTTATTTTTCAAATAAAGAGAGAGCTTTAAATGGGCTTTAGGCAAACAATAATAATGAAGGGAACTGACATTCGTATTACTGCACTCAATTTTTACAATGATTTTCGGCTTTGTTTTCGCAATATTATTATATTAATTTTCGCGTTCTGCTTTCACACTAATGAATCTATTCAAATTTCATTAAATTTTTAACAGTTGTATATTATTATTTTAGTATTAGTTTTTTTCTATATGGCAATGAATGTACTTTTCTTTTAATAAATTTATGTTATGCATATTATTTTGTTTTGATGTTTTTCTTAAATCTTATAACACACAAATATGTTGTCATATTTTGAAATGAGAGCTTTAGTTTTAATGCAGCACTGTGTGGTTTTTGCTTATGATTACAAAAAAACTGTCGAGAAATTGTACATATTTTATTACGTAGATGTTGGTTTAATCTTCAGGTGTTTTGTATTAAGAAGGAGCATAATTAGGTTGTGAAATGTCAGATGAGATCAGATAACTATGGCAGAGACTTTTAATCAGATATATAGATATATATATATATATATATATATATATATATATATATATATATATATATAATATTGTTATTCGACTCTGCTGCCAAAGCTACCTGTAGGGAAGGTAATTTGGAAAAGATGGTATGACTATCTTTTATTTGACTTTATTTTATTATTTCTAGTTAGTTCAAGCAGCAACATCTAAAGTAAGCCTCTTGTGATATTTACTCCCCCCTCCAATATGTCCGATTTGTCAGATTGTAGAAATTTCGGAGAGATGCACGCTATGGCTATCCCTCACTCTGAGATCGTAATGTGCAACTCTTCGTGTTGCTGCTGTTGACATTTGAGTTATTTCAACTCTTTTGTTGCACAATGCAATTTAATTACAGCTTGCTACTGACACTCTCCCATCCCTCAGCTAATACTTGTACACAGCTGCTGCCCATACTATATCCAAAATACAACAATTCGTTTATTTTTCAGTCATTTGTGTGTTGTTGTTGTTGTTGTTGTGGTTTGTTGTAGTTGTATTTATGTATTTTCCCTTTTATTTACACTTTAAATTAAAAGTTTTTTATTTTTTCAGTGTGTGTGTTGTCGTGTTTGTGCCATGCCATCTGCAATACAATTATTTACAAACTTAATAATGCAATTAATTATCATGGGTTCTTGTTGTTCTTGTTGTTGTTGCTGGCTCTGCTCATTTTATCTATCCATTTTTTTCGATTCAATTAGTAATTAGTAACAGTTACGAACGATAATGTTTGGTATGTGTTTTTAACTTGTTTTTATGGACTGAAATTGGCTACTTATGCAAAATGGGTTTTTATTACATAAATCTATATGCACTTAGCTTGCATAAGTATGCATATACTATCATTAAATACTTATGAATGCATAAGTCTGAAGTTTGAACCATTGAGATTTTATCTGGCAACGAAACAAACCTATTTCCTATTTGCCAACGCATGTTTACCTTGGATGATGAGAATGATTCTTTGGCAAGGCAAATTATAACGATTTAAAAACGATCAGCATTTAAAAGTAATTAAATCTGAAACAAACTGATTTCAATTGAATTGCATTCAATTTGTATATTTACTTTAACTAACTCATTTATATTCATACGCAAACTTTTATTTTACACATAGTTATTCAAGTGATAAAAAACGCATTAACATACTGTACACAATTATGTAAAATGATTCGAGCTAAACTTAGACTTACGAGTATCTGAACTTGTTATTGTGAATGCCTTGCATAAATACACACATATTTTTAAATATATATGTATATATACAGCATTTACATACATATATGTATATAAATATATGTGTATGTATGTGTAGTCGTGATTGGATTAAACATGATTTTTACATTTGAATGCACAGTTTCTATTGGCCTTATCTTAAGTTTTACGCTAGATTTCTTCTGTCTGATTTTTTTGCTTTTATTTAAAGTTAATTTATTTTTTGTTAGTTTTGTAATTTTTTTTTTGTAATTTATATTTATAAGTATTTATATATTTTGGTTGTTGTTAAATTCTAACATTGAAATAGCTTAAATAGGATATTTTCTATCATCATACTTTTATTATATTTTATTTTGGTTGCGCTGTCATTTTGTTTCGTGTTTTAGCTTCTTAGGTCAAGAAAATGCGTCTGCAGCAGGAAATTAAGATAAATCATTGCATTAAAATAGTTCATCCTTCATTCCCCTTCACCTCTAAGGGGGCAGCTGGGTATACTTACCTAACCACCACAGTGTTCAGCAGCAAACAGGGCGCCAGCATCGACCTAAATATGTGCGTGATGCGATCGGCCGATGAGGTCTTGCGACGTGAGATGGCCGCCATATTGTCGCCTGCAAGTGACAGCAAGGATAAATTAGAATTGGAATTAGGATTAGAATTAGAATTTGTATAGAATTACTGTGGCAGACGACATGCTGCATTTTCATTATCATTTTAATAAGCTGCAGGCGTTGCCTGTGCCGCTTACGCAATTTGCAATTTACAATTTACAATTTGCGATTTGCGATTTGCATATTTTCATTTACACTTCTTATCGCTGGTATCAAGTGCGCGCTATAGCTATTTAAATGCTAAAATCGCAAGAAATTCAATTTGGCCGCGAGGCAGCCATGCAAATTGCATGCAACTGGAACGTGCAACATCTTCAAGCCGTCAACCCGTCTTCCCATCCTTATCATCCGTTTGGCAATTTGCGCGTTAATGCTAAAGCTGCTGCACCTGCAGGCACCTACAGGTGCAGCAGCTGTTAAATCTTTGCCCAGTTTGGCTTAGCTGAGCTCATCTGCGATTCTCACCTTTTGATACAAAGACATAAATGCTTGCTGGCTCGGTGTTGCTGGCGGAGCAAGTGTAGTTGCCGGAGTCGGTGATTTGGGGCTCGCGAATGATGAGGCGACTCTGGGTGCGCGGCCCCGGTGTGGTCTCAATGGATATGTCCCGCCTGGAGTCATAGTAGTTGATGAGACGATCGTTTTTCTGCCAGTACACGTACTGCGGTGGTGTCGGACTCTGTGGCGAGAGAAAGTGCAAGCATATGACTCAAATATACAAATATCATGCATACGCAGTGTGAGCGCAAGTTTTCGATTCTTCTCTATTATCGCTGGGCTGGCAAGACTCACCTTCTCAATAATGCAAACCAAATTGATTGTTGAGCCCATGTCAACATGCAGTTCACCGGAGCCAAGTATAAACGCCTCAGGCACAACCACTTGAAGATTCACAAAGTGCGAGATGATGCCGGTCGGTGTCGAAACCTGCCAGATAGATGAAACGGGCAAACGAGCAAATTCAGCAATTTAGAACGAGTACGAGTACGAGTTTGATTCACATTCGCATTCGATTTGGCATTCGTCGTAATCAACTCGAATGTTAATGCATCAGTAAACTCTGAGCAGGCACCAGCTAGTGTTAGCATTAAGGTTATTTTCTAGTCTTCCTCATTCCCGTATTGAAACGATTTGAGTGCAAGAAATGTTGCACTCATTGAAATGCAAATCAAACAATTTCAATTTGGCACGCAAAATGAAACAAAAACGAGCATTTTCTATATAAGTGGAAAAGTGCTGGCTGGCGCTTCCTACACGTTTCATTCCCAAATATCCGGCGGACAGCAGCTCAGGCAGCAGAGCAGGCAGCAATTGCACTGCAATGCACAAGCAAAAATAATCATTTCGGCATATTTGCATGCAGTGCTCGTAGTCGGACAGTTGGACAGTTGCACAATCTGACTGCAAGACTGACTCTGTAGCTGTGGCATGTGGACTAACTCTCATATTGAAATTACATGCAAACAATTTTGGAATTGAAGCTACGTTTTTGAAGCTGCTGCTTGGCTTGTTTCAATCTCCAGCTGCAGCTTCAGCTCCAGCTCCTTCTCCATCTCCGGCTCCAGCTCAAAGTCTCAGAGACCGCCCTGAGTAGCACTTGTTCTGCTGCACAAACAGAGTTACTGTCAAGTGTCCATTTCAGACGTTTTCAACTATGTTGCATTTCGGTTAGTTGTCTTCCTGCTTTCGTGTTGTTGCTGCTGCTGTAGTAGTTTGATTGTTTTTTTTTTCTTTCGATCTGTTATTTTTCCTCCTTGTGGGAAACACGCTGCTTACCATATCTGCATGACTTTCGGCTTTGTCTGCTGGCCAACTTTTACATTACTTTGGATGCATGTCAGTCCTGACAGACACACACACACACACTGGCATTCACTGGGGCGTGTGTGCAAGTCACTGGCTAAATTTGTCAATGTCCAGTTTATCTGGCAGCCTCGGCGTCTGTGCTTGACAGCCACATGGTTTCGGCTGGCCGGCGAGCCTGTCAACGTCAGTGAGACCAGGACCAAGACCAGGACAAGGGCATGCGGATGCGGATGCGAATGCGGATACGGAAGCGCAGTTGCCTTAAATCGAACTTTTGCATATATAACTGAATTTGCATATACAATTAAATCATGCGCTGTGTAAAAATCGACAGTGATGTGAAATCAGCGAAACCAAAAGCCCCAAAAACCTCAATATTGCGTACACAGAACGCCCCAACCGAAGCATATGCAAATGCACTTTAGTTCATTTCAACTGCATTGCATGCATAAAATATGAAATTGTTCCTTCGCATACCAAACGCAGTCCATCCCAACATTCACTCACCTGGCACTCGTACATGCCGTGATCCCGCCGCTGCACAAACTTTATTTGGAGCGTCCACATGTTCGAGCCGGGCGTGTGCAGTATCGCAAAACGCTCATCATTTGTATAGAGCTGGGCGCCCGAGGACAATATGTGCCAGTCTCGGCGGCGTATCCAAGAAATTTGATTCTGTTGCAATACATAAAAAGTAAACACAAAATACACAAAAATATTATTGGTTGCCACACCCGCGAGAAATCTGTTTCAGCATGCATGCAAATGGATGAAATGTTAATTGTGTAGCACACAAAAGTATGCAACGTAATTTTATTTACCCATACATTCATGCGCCCACAATTAGTGAAACATATTGTAAGCAATGGCCGCCATTTTAATACATAACTGATTATAAACAAGAAAAAAAATGGTTATATTCGGATATTCGAATGTTCAACACTCTTGCGAAATACAAGCAAAAATAAAGCCCGTAAGCGATGCGTTTGCTTAGAATATCATGCAGTTACTATACAGCTACTGAATTTACCAATATTCGTTGCTATATGATATACTGATTAGAACTGTTGTAAATGCGGAAAATATGGTGATTTGTTTGCATAGGAAGAGACAGACAACATCGCTTGTTACACATAGTGTGACAACTTCGTTATGCCCTTTTAAAGGGTATAAAAAAGCACTTCAACAGGCTGTCTGCACACACATACTTTTGTGTGCTGGTATATTTTGCGTGTTAATGTAAAACGCAGCTTGGATGAAAATAAATTAAAACGCTGCATAATTTATGTCGAAACTATTTTTAATATGCGGTGCTGAGGTCAAACAGGTTGTTATTTAATTGCATTTTAATAGTAGTCGAATTGACATTACCTTAGGCAAAATTACATGCAGTTTTAAGGTATAGAACAGCCTTTTAAGAATTTTTATTATTTGTGCTATTGTCTGTGGAAATCATGTATAAACCGTGTTGAGATATTGAATTTGTTTTAATTAGTTGATATTTTGGCACATGCCTTAGCCAATTATGGCCTCGTCCTGTGCGTTGCGTGTCACATTTAGCATTTAATTGCTTGTTAGCAAGCGCTGAATGTCAAACAAAGTGTACACAATGTCATGGCAAACGTTTTCTGGCTTTCAGCTGCAAATTAAGCTCGTATTTGTATTTCGTGCTCAACTGCCAAACAAATTGGACTCTTGCGTGCCCGATTTCTCGAGTAATAAAATACAAAAATGTTGTGGTAAAAACCAAAGCACAACTGCAAAAACGAACGCTAAATGCCATATAATTATAAACTGAAAACTGAAAATGTAATATGAAAATGCAGCTAAAATATGCACTTAAAATTGCGGCAGCTGCCGCTAAGCTAAAATAAAATTCAATTTTCAACGACTTAACAAAATGCTTTTTCCCGGCTAACATTGTGCATGCATGGAGCTACGATTACTATATGTATATATATATATATATATATATATATATATATATATATATAAGTTCTAGAAATACTGTACAATTAGAGAGACAAAAACAAACCCAATTTACACCCACTCTATCCACGCCGGAGACCTTGCAGACCAGAAAGGCTGTGCCGCCCAGCTGGACGGTTGTATTATGCGCCATCAGCTGTTGTAGGAGTGAGAATAATGGAAGAGAGAGAAAGAGAAAGCACAAGACAAAAAGTTAAAAGTTCATTTTTTATGTGTTGCCTGTAAAAGAAATGAATGGGAAAAGAATATAAAACCCAAATGCCAGCCACGTCGCACAATTAGTCAGCAGAACACAGAACACAGAACACAGACGCAGAGAACAGTACAAAGTAGACCAGGACACAAAGCGCTATATAAAATATATCAGGATATGCTCGATCTGACTACAAAATGAGGAAATAGAACGGGGAAGTGGGGAGGTGGCAATTGTGGTTGTGGCGTGCCTGCTATTTGGATAATTAGATTCGAAGTCAGCGCGAATGAAATATAAATAAGCACTAAAGATTAATTAGACTTGGTGCGTCTTCATGTTGTATGGTAATTAGCATTATCCTGGCCCACTATTTGCATGTCCTTCGTGCGTTTTTCGTGCCATCAAATTAACATATTGATAAACGAAAAGTTTCTTCATTTTCATTTGCCAATCCTCTTTGCCAATTGTCCTTCCTTGTGCTGCACATCAGACAGACACACACACACATAATGAAGCTCCTGTTCATGCACTTGGCACACGTAGTTGCTGCAATGGTAGCAGGACCTTTGGAGTCAATTCAATTTGAATTTAGAACACACTTCATTGCACTTTATCGATGCCGCAGTTGGGCAACTGGGCAGCTGGGCAACTGGGTAACTGGGTAACTGTTTAAGCAATCTGTCAATTTGGCATTTGGGGAGACTTACCTCGCTGTCCTCGAACATTGGGCTGTCGCTGGAGTCGAGATTATTATCCAATTTTGAGTCGGCATTTATACCTCCGCGCATCCATAGCTTCTTCCAATCGTTATCTGTCAGTATTGACTTTTGGTCTGTAATCAAAGAGAACAAAGCGTAAGACAAGAGACTGACAAATAAGCTGCAAGCGAAGTGCAAGCACAAATTGCTTTAAAGGTCACTCTGGGCACTCAGTTGATTTTCAGTTTGGGATTGAGATTGAGATTGAGTTTGAGCTTTTATCGTAATCAGCAAACGCTTTCCAAATAACCTACTGTAAGTGTAAGTAAGGACTGCAATTGCCAGACAAATTGATTGTTCTATTCACTCATTTTTATTCTCGTCCCTTGGCCACATTCACCTCCTGACCTATTACTCTATATACCCTGATCCTGTTGAAATAATGGAGCATTGAATTGACATCAAACTCAGCGTGTTATTTACGATTATTGTCGCTACATGGCATTTATTGATTTCGCCTGTCGCTTGTCACACAAATACAAATACAAATACAAATACAAATTCACAGACGCATATATGCTTACCAATACAATGAAGGACAGAAAATGCTTTTCATTATCCTTGTATAATTTGTATTTACTTTCAAGCACGCAATGTCCTTATGTCTTTTATAATTACGTCAGCCAAGTACACAAAACTTGAAAAATTATTTATAAACTTTATTAAGTTTCTAAAAGAAACTTTCAGTTAGTTTAAAAATTTCTTTAAAACTCTTTTTTAGATTGTAACAATATTGTTTAATTTCCATATTTGTTTTTAAAAGACAACAAAGAATATTCCAGTTAAGGATACATGATTATAAAATACCCTGTTTTCCAGTGCCAGTGTATTTAGTGTATTTAGGAAATTGAGACTTATTAGGAGATGACACTGAGATGTATAATTCTAGCAACTCGCCTTTTTGAACTATAGTTTTATAGGTCATTCGACTTTTCAGTTAATTTCGGAAAAGAAATCTCTGATAAACAGGTAATATTGGATGTTCTGTCTGAGGAGTTAATCGAGCCCTACTTTATACTATCCAGAGAAACTTCGAAGTACTTAACTAATTATATTGCTTATTGATTGTTTTATACTTTGACCTATTAATTGGCAATCTAAAAGGCAGGGAAGGTAAGTTATAAGGTATACGCCTAATGCTAATAATGCTAATTTTAATCAAGCAACTACAATTCTCAAGTTGATGTGCACTTTAATTGGCAAACTTTGATTGCCCTGGCAACTAGCTGAAGGGCTTTAGGGGAGTTAAGAAGCTCACCAAGTCAGTAGCTGACCTGCGGCCAAATTAAATTTCCGCCACGTTGGGCCCAAGTCTCTTCCTTGATATATATTCTTTAATGCGTTGCGTGCTCAAGCAGCTGGAATATGACTAACCAAAAGCAAAGGCTCTTCGTTAGAGCGGGGCGTATTATGGACTCGGGCTGCAGCTGTGCTGTAAAATGGAATTTAATCAATCAATCAATCAGCGGTGCGTAATGCAGGAAACTTTCAAGCAGCCAGCACATGAGCTTGGCCTTGGGCCCTACCTACATGGCAATTTGTTGTGTGGAAAATCGAAGTAAGTAGCGGCACAAAATGCGCAGTGTCTACGCTACTACGCCCTCTGTCACCCAGTCACCCTGCCACCCACTCACCCCTCTCAGTCGCACGTCTATGCCTTCTGTCTGCCGCCCTGTGAGCTATAAAACACAGCGAAGCGAACTCGCACTTTTATTGCCTCGTAAATTTTTATAGTTCATACTTTAGGCATGCGTATGCAATCCCAATCCCAATCCCAAACCGAATCCGAATCCCTATTTTCATTCCAAACCGCCGCCTCGTATGTGTGCGAGTCTTTACTTTCCCTGCACTTGTATTTTTATTGAATTTATATTCGTATTCGTATTCGTATATGTATTTGTATTTGTATTTGTATTCGTGTGTTTGTATTTGCTGAGTACATGCGCATTGTCCTTTGTTAGCGCCATGTAATTTATGCGCCTGTTTTGCCTTTGCCATGACGTCAAAGTTTTTGGTCACGCTGCATTGAGTTTAAACTTGTACACACTCGTGTGTGCTGGCATTTGTGTGGTCTTTGGCAATCCTAGGAACAGGATATGCAGACAATAACAACGCGCCATTAATTACAAAAAATATGCCACGGGCAAAATATTCGCAGCGACTTTGCGACGGGTCAGGTCGATTCTGGTGGTCAACAAAAAATAATATATATTATATATATAACATATAGAATATGTATAGTATATACATACATTTTTATTTGTGTATACTTATGTATAGATAAATATATTGCTAAAGAACCAAAAATATAAATTCCTTATCTTTGCATTTGTATGCATGACAGCTAAATAGACACACACACAAACACTCACACACACACACACACATACTGACAAGTCAAAATATATTGCGCATGTTAAGAGGAATGTAAATGCTCAGACACAAACACAAACACCAATATATAAACACAAAAGCCAACGCTCACACTAAGGTCAAGTGCCTGCCTCACTATGTGTGTATACGTATGTATGTATGTGTGTGTGTGTGTGTCTACGACCAAAACGCGATAATAGTAAAAAAACACGCACTGCTAATAAAATGGCTAAAGTCGCGTATTTCAACGCGCCGCTTTCTTTCTTTCAGTGCTTTTCCTGCGTTTCCCGATTTTCCCACTTTCCCACTCCCTGCTTGCTGTGTGTTCTACGTGCGCATGTCAGTTGCCAGCGGCTTAGGCGTGTGAATTATATTACTTATGCCTCAAAATAGGCAACTGTAATAAAACTTGCGCAAAAAGCAATAGAAATGGCTACTGCCTTCGGCTCCCCATCCTCATCTCCCTCTCCCACCCCAACAGCCACCCGCAACCGGATGTGTTGCAAAAATAGCAAAAGCAGCAGAAAAAATTATGAAGTGGTCGCAACACTGTTTCTCTTTCCGTTTTAATACTCTGTACCCAATCAGAAAAAGAGAGTATGCTAAGTTTACATTGTGTCTGCTTATTGATAAGAATCTTCGCTTGATAACAACCTCAAACCCTTATTGCTAAAGATACTAATCTTTGTATGATGAGTACAAGTCCCAACAGACTGAAACAGAGTATACAGTAGCCGAGACCTGCCGACTGACACGTTCTTACTTAGTTTTTTCTGACTCTGCCAATCGTATTACCCCGCTCTCTTCCCTTCAGGGACAAGTAAAAAGCGATAAATAATGAAGTCAGCAAGTGCGACTGGCGTGGCTTGCATGTTTATTATTAATAATAAATATTTCTTGTCAATCTTGCGAGCGTTTAAGTTCTATGGCCCCTTGGCACGACACATGGCTGCTGATAGCGCTGCTTTTGTTGCTGTTGCTGTTGCTATTGTTTGTTGTTGCGCACTTGTCATGTTTTAAAAATGATTATTTATCTAGCTTTTACTTGGCCGCAGCACACTCCATCTATTCGCCCGTCCCTTGGCAGTCCCTGGCCCCCCTGGTTCCCCCTTTCCAAGCAACACATTCACACCCTTTCTGTACTTATGCGTAATATTTTAATGCGCTGCCAATATGTTGGCGTTGTCTGCCGCCAGCTTAGCCCGAAATCCGCTTAAGTCGAAGCTCCTTGGCAGCGTGGCCAAAGTGCTTAGCAGTTTTTAAGCTGCCTGTCTCCTCGCCTGCCTGCCTCCCTGCCTGAATCTTTGCCTGCCTGCTGGAAAGCTGCCACCAGAACGAGTCCTGATATAACCTGAGCTCAACCCGTAAGCCAAAGATCGCGCGTCTAGCATTACAAATGCCTAGAGCTTAATATTAAAACCACTAAGAAAATTTGCAAAATAGCTGAAATTTTCCGACGCATTAGAAGAGTTTCCAAAGGCAAACTCATTTGCACTTGAAACATGAGCATGTGCCTAAACAAAGTCAAAGGGCGGAAGAGTGAAAGCAAAAAACAACATTGCAATGTGAATTGCCTATGTGTTCACACCAGAGATGGGCTAAATCACTATATATTGTCTTTTTCGAATATCACTGTTTTGAAAATTAAGTATATGTGAATTTGAATTTGTTAATATTAATATTGCACTTCTGATTTATTGGTAAATTGACAGTTGTATCGGGACTTTTGGACTATAATTTTGACGGTTAATAATCGAAATGTGATTGTGGAGCTGCTACTCTCGATATTCTCTCGCACTGTGCCTTGTCATTTGTCAGTCACTGCAACTCAAAGTCACAGGTAAAGCGATATTGTTCAACTCTAGTAGGAATATGTGTATATATTTCGGTTACCGTGTGTGTCTGGGGTGTCCACGTGATGCTGCCCTAGCGACCTTGACGCAAACAGACATGACAGAGACAGAGACAGACAGATGGACGAACGGACACAGCGACAGACAGAAGTTGACACGTGTGCTCCAAATGCTGTTGTTGGCTGTCAGCTGGAAATACTTAGGAAACTTTTTTGGATTGTAGCCATAACTCTAAGGCTTCCCAAACGCGTTTGTCAGATACAATGATGAAAGTCTTACTGAGAGTGTTTAGACTGCTTCAACATTTGCAAAATAAAGTCTTGCTCAAGAACTGGGCTTCCTCTCAAATGGAAAGTTATACACTTAATTCAGAGTTGTGCTTCACCTTGTCCACGCCTTTTGCCGCACATTATTTGCATATTTTCCATTTTTGTTTGTTTCTCCCTCGCCTCATGCAACGCACTATAAAAGTCAATTTAAAAATTGTGCTTTTTTCCTGCTTCTGCAAAGATTTTTAAGCTACAAGGCGTGGTAATAAATTTTCAATTTTTGCGCTGTCACGCGATCTGCGCTCACTTGGTCGCTCCCGGAGGCTGCGTAATGAGCGGCCCGCGACCTGATAAGGTGTCGCCGTTCCTGGGTTGATAATTTATGCGTAACGCGTTTGGACAGTGAAAAAAAAAAAACGACGACAAAAACAAAATATAGCGCACGGAACAGAACTGACAAAGTGGGAGCATTCCGCGTGGGGCTTTTAGGTCAAAACCAAAGCCACAAGGGTAACGGTAACAGTAAAAGCAACAAGAACAAGAACAACTGCAAGAAGAGCGGAAACAACAACAAATGTCGGGTCGCCCTTAACGCTAATCTCTCCCCTGTGTATTTTTCATTATCCTTATTATTTGTGAATGTTACGTGTTGGCCATAACTTAGAGGGGCTAACGATGCGTATACGTGACGGCGTAACGCGCGCGCACACACACACACATGCTTACACACATACACACACACATACAGCAAACAAAGGTGCTGGGGTGTGGCAAGCTTTTAGGCGCCTTCGTCCATTTAAAGCAAATTAGCAAAAGGTCAAAAGCTGCGACGCAGCGACGCCGCAAGCTCTGATGAAAAATTAATAATTGTTTGCCAAGCAATTGCCAACAAGGCTTTAAAATGTTTACCTGCATTGTGTGGCACCTGGCTGGCCATAACTGGTAAAAGTTTGTGCCAAATAAAAGATACTCTAAAACTCGAAACTCGAAAAACAAACCACTCTACCCCGCTGCTGCCCCTGCTGCTACTGCTGCTACTGTCTATTTTGCCGCTTTCTTGCGCTGTTTCGCATTCCATTTAGAAAATGAATGGCAAACATTAAAGTGCTCTGCGATTTTTCATCGTCTTGGTCGTTTTGCGTCGCGTTGCGCCGCGTCTCGTCGCTTTTCCTATTAATGAAAATATTTTGAGTGAATGTTTTAGCCGCAGGTGCATACTTAGCGCTCAAGTACTGAAATTTAACGCGCTGCCGGCATAATAAAATTTTCTAGCATAATAAATCCGTAAATTGGCAAAGTTGCCAGCATTCGACTGGCTTGTCGGGGGATTAGGCTTTTAATTGTGGAGCGCACACAGTTTATTTGCGTTTATTTCGCAAACTGTTGGCTTTATGCAAATAATAAAATAAGCTGCTGCACACTTCGGGGTACGCTGAAAATTTCATTAGAATTGAATTGTCAGGACAGTAAACCCCGCAATTCAACTCGTTCTCAACTGGTATTCAAATAGTCGCAAACTGCTTGCGTTAATTAAATAATAGTTTTGCGTTTTCTGTCTACTCACCTGGTTCGAGTGTGGTGGCCAGCAGCAGCGTTGGCAGGCACAGCAGCAGAATGCGCAGTTCCATTAAATGCAGCGGCACACGCAGCAGCCGCAGACGCAGCAGCCGTGGCGGCAACATTTGTGGCAGCCCTTTCTTAACGTGTTGTGGCAACTTCTTTTTTAGCGCTGGCGTCTTCAACAACAACTACACCACACAATGGCACATCGATGCCATGCGATGCGATGCGATGCGAATGCAATGCGAAGATGTTGCTCTTGCTTTTGCTGTGTTGGCTGCTTATTAGGGTTAATGGCTTTTTGAATGAACGCGCTGTTTCCTTTCAGCAATGGCAGCACAATGGCACAGTACCCTTACACACATATGCCCAATGTTAGGGCTCTTGCTGTTGTTGTTGGTGTTGTCCTGTTGTCCTTGTTGTCTAGCTGATGCGCTGATAAATGATGCTACTGCTATTTCTGCTACTTCTACTCTGATGCGGAGCGCAGTCCTTTTTTTGTGCCGCTTTGTTGTCGCTTGTCAATGTGTTGCCTGTTGTCTGTTGTCTGTTGTCTGCTGCCAGTTGTTGGTGCTTGTATTATGCTTTCTACTCTCTACTTTCTACGCCCGTGACAACGATTGTAACAAGGATACACACAAACGCACTAGCTCCTTTTCTATATGTATCAAATTTGCAGCTTGTTGTTTGCCTCTTTCTTCACTATAAGTTGGCTAGTTTGTTCCTTCTGCCAGGCGACAGGGCAAAACTTGCATGTTCTCCATCATTTTTCATGTCACTGCGCATTAGCACATTAAGCCACGAGTATGTATTGTCGCTATTGTAGCAATGTTGGTGTTGCTTTTCCTATTGCTTTTACTGTTGCTCTGCTGTGTTGCTATTGTGTCGCACAGCAAAAAATTAACACCCGCTTTTTATGAAATTACATTCAATTTGCTGTAGAGGCTGTTTTTGTCGTGCTTTTGTTTTGCCATCAGCAATAATAATACGAAACGTCCAACAACTACAACAATGGCATCACGTCGATGATGAATCGCTCTTAATGTAATGTCTTTCTGAGTAGCAACTTTTCCCAATGCTGCCCTGTAAGATTGGAGACGATATGGTGGCTCTTTGAATATGATTCTGTGTCCCAATGCACTAGGAGCAGTCTATAAATAAGAAATAAAGCAATGCACAAATAAGTACTATATTAAAAATGAATTTGAGTAAGTATATTAAAGAACAACTTAATCCTATTAATATCTAGAATGTCACAAGCGCATTCTATATACATACTTGCTGTGAATGTTCTAATAACTTAATAAAAACTCATCCGTTTTTTAAGCTGAATGTATTTTTGATAGTCCTTTGCCGTTTCAAGATCTTAACCTATTATAATCTAGTGAATACTCAACCGATTTTTGAGCGGATTGTATTTTTGGTCATAGATTATAAATTAGTTTGATTTGCTATACATTTTTTCCGCTTTTGGATGGTGTTTTTTTTAGGGCTATTTACTACCATTACTAAGTAAACTGAATCGATTTGCAGTCGAAAATTATTGTATGTCTTGTAGACATTTTCTTTTATCCCATTCTCTGCCTATTGTCTTACAAAATTTGCAAATGTCCTGTGAAGGAAATTACATTTTTTTTTTAAGTTCAAGTCAATTAAATGTTATGCGTTTAGTTTTCATTCAATGCAAGTTGTCAATTACCCCAATTAGAAGGCAATAAGAGCAGTTGAATGTGATTGCCTGTGACAGTGTATGCTTGTTTTTATGAGTCCTTTGAGCGGATTTGTTTCATTTGCAATAAATAGAATCGCCTGATGGTTGGTCTAAACAACATTTTGTATTGTAATTGGCCAGCTTCCGCTGTGCGTTACTGTCGACCTAATTGTGTATACAAACTGTAAGCTTCCCATTCATTTGCATACAGAATGGAATTTATTTATTGTACTAGCAAATTTGCCACATTATTTATAGGTCAACAAGAGTAACTTGCTTCAGTTTATGCAAAATAGTCGCCGTTGCCGTTGCCGTTGCCATTGCCGTCGCAGTCTCCATTGCCATCGCTGTTGACCTATGAGTAATGAATTGCTCAACAATTGTACAGTCAGAGTATAGACGGCTCCAGCATCTTTTTAATATTGTTGACGTTGACTCCAGTTTAAGCTCGAGCTCTGTTGGGTAGTTGTTTTTCATAAAATTGTATTTATTTACCCGCACGCACGACTGAGTTTAGTATTTGGATTTTTATGTGAAAACGCATAAAAAAAACTGAAAATTTGCTCGAAAGTTTTGAGCATCTCATAATTTTTATTTGCGGCTTGCTTTTTATTCTATTTTAACATGTTTCGCTGTAATTTATTTTTATGCTGCCCTGGACATGTTAGCCTAAAAGCTGGACTTTGGCTCGTCGGATCTATATAGCATTTCCGGATAGCAGTTAAGCAAATAAAGCTAATGAATTTCCAAGCAACGTGTGTATAAATTAAAATTGGAATTTTGCCGCAAATTGCGAATGCGGCCGCTACTCATTTTAATTACCAAACAATGTGCTAAAAACTAAAATAATGGAGTGTGTCTGTGTGTCTTTGTGTGTGTGACGTATGAAAGTCTGCAATAATATTTAATTAAGCAGCGTCCATGGCAACTTATTTGCACAAACATTAGCAAATGTCATGTGGCATGAATTTATGACACACTCGTGTGCAATTCATTTAAATTGATAAAAGCAGCTGATGGTAGGTGCCACTTGGTGGGTGGTTTGTTGTAGGCGGTGCTTGTGTTGCTTATAGCTTGTAGTTGTTTGCAACTTTGCTTCTTTCATATCAAATGCTGCAGTTAAGAGTAATTCGCTGGCAAATGTCATGCAGGAGAAATGCCATTTTATGTGCCAATGTCTGCATGTGCTTCTCTGTTTGTGTACAACACAACTATGCACTTAAATGCAGTCACGTACCCATACATATATATATATGTATATATATATATATATATATAGTATATATAGTAGTCGTACATATTATTATCTTGACACAATGGTGCCATAAAACTTAAAGACCCCCAACAGCAGTTGATGCCGCTGCCACTGCCTCTGCCTCTGCCTCTGCCGCTGTCGCAGGGCGGAACTGAGAGCTGGGCGACAAGGGCAAATGCTCGGAGCTCGCAGCACAGAACTATGAAGGACATAGGACATGGCATTTGCACTGCAACTGTGCTTTCCACTTGCTGCTGGCGCTGCTGTCCTGGCATTCGTTCTGACTCTGGCTCTGGTTCTGCTTCTTGTGCTCATTGTGCTTTCTTTTCATAGCACTCGCAGTGCATATGCACATTTGTTTGCATTTTGCAGGGGGCCAGGCTGGATAGGAGGTTTTGGGGGCTGCCTTCGTCCTACCATGTCCTGTTTCAGGCTCCTCGGGCGTTGGAGGTTATATGGAAATTGTAATAAGTTGAAAACCAAAAAGCTGATGTCATGAGGTTAGTTGCTGTGGCTCAAGTTTCAAGCGACAATCATGTGCATTTCTTTTGTGTTGTGTTATTATTTTTTGCTTTCGTTTACTGTTATGTTGTTGCTCCGATTGTTGTTGTTGTTGTTGCTGTTGCTGTTGTTGTTGTTGTTGCTGACCTCATACTTCATTTTGTAGCTTTTGTTTGTCATGGCATGCGAATGTTGTTGCTGTTGGTGTTGTTGCATAATGCACTGCATGAGCTTGGGACGTTGTCGTTGTCGTTGTCGTTGTCGTTGTCGTTGTCGTTGTCGCTGTCGGAAATGTAACGGCATGCCACATGGCACACAGACATATACTCACACACACTAAGATAGCCATAAATATTTCATATGCAACTGTGCGCCGTATTATTGTTGACAGTAATTGAGAGGCCGTAGTAAATTATTTAAATGTTTATTTGGGGATTTGCAGAAACATTTTGCACACATAAGAAACAGAAACAGAAACTGAAGCACAAGCGGAAACTGAAACTGAAACTGAAACTGGACCACAGTGCGTATGATGGATGCCCAATTGCATTGGGGAGTCGTTAGCTAAAGCCAAACAAACAGCTTTGCCTTATTTATATTTATTTCGCCGGCTCTTGCAACAAATGCCGTTGATTAAACGCATTTACTGTGAAATCCTCTGGTTGTTGTTGTAGTTGTTGTTGTTGTTTCCTGCTGCCGGCCAGCAGAAGATTGCTACGGGCATTTTGTGGCACATTTGTGTGTGGTTGCATGGCGGCAAGGTGTGCTTTGTGGGCGTTCCCGCAGTCCGCAGTCCGCACATTTGAGTGTAGCAAAAAGTTTGCATTGTTAAATGATGTTTTAGAACTTTTGCTATCAATTCGAGACCCGCAGGTGTTGGCTTTATAATTAGCGCAGCTTTTTCATTTAATCACATCTTTCGATATAGATAACTAGTTTACAGTTGAGTAGCTACACCTGCTTATATTTTTAGAGTTTTGTAGATCGGGATAAGTTTAATGCGAACCGCATTTCAATTGCTGGCGATTCAGGCCAACAATTGGCAAAAGCCATAAATACGCATGGGCATAACAATGTCCATTTTGTGGCCTGAACTGTGGATGCGGCAGCTCTCTTCCTCCCCCCTATGGCCTCAGTTCGCGATGCAAATGAAAATGGAAATTGCGCGTAACGCATTTTGATTGCACTTGAGTGCCAGTATAAAAATGCGCATTATATAAATTCTCTTAAAGTGCTGACCAGTAGTTGTAATGGGCATGTATCTACATATGAGTATGCATGTGTAAGTGCCGGTTTACAGTTGTATACATATGCGTGTGCGTGTGTGTGTGCGTTGCGTATACGTAATTGTTTTGCGCACATTTCCGTTTCCGCTGCACTGCACTTGAATGACTATAATTTGTGCTATTTTTATTTACAGCAGTCTTGCAGTCTTTTTCGCTTTTTCGCAGAGTTAAATAATTGAGCAATTGTGTGCTACAGCACAAAAAAATACCATACATTTCGAATTAACTAAAGTAATCAAGTTGGCTTTAAATTTGCCAGATGCTTGGCAAAATAAACTTAAATTCGGCAAAAAGTATTTTTAACTATGTTTATTTGGATTATTTGCTTATGCTCACGCTGACATATTTCAGCTCACAATTTCACAATTTCACGTTAAGTATACGCACTGTGGCCACAGTGGCTGTAGAGACGCATAAACTCCTTGGAACTGTCTGGTGGCACGCATATGCATTTCTCCTGTTTGTTTGCCCCGGCGGGTTGCAACGAATCTTCGCCGAGTTGTTGTTGCCACCACACAACACTGCACAGCAGTAGGAAAAAAATGAATCAAGAAACTTGCAAGCTGCAAAAGTTTTTCAATTTAAGCCAGTCAGCCAGCCACCCCAGCCACCCCGGTACACCCCTGCGTCCTCTAGCGTTGCACGCTGTATGTGCGTCACCAAGCGACGCTTGTTAATTTACTACTTAAAAGCACAATGGCATTCAGTGGCATTTGAATTATTTCGTGTCATTGCATGCCGGCGTCGGTTTGTTGAACTTGAGTCCTGGCCAAAATGTGGCGTGCTGGGTTTTAATTCAGACATACTACTCTATAGTATAGTACACCCATAGTTGGCTTTAATTACTGGTGAAATGGCCAGAATGTCAACAGCTCATTAAGTTTGCAGTTTGATTACAGGCAGCCAGAACTATTTCACAAAATATTTAAGACGTCATTTGGCTTAGCTGAGCGCTTGTTATTGTATGTGTTTGTTTGTGTGTGTGTGTGTGTGTGTGTGTGTGTGTGTGTGTGTATAAAGTGAAATGGTGGCTGTTATAATAAAAATAAAACCATTCTTGGTGTTTATTTAAGTTTAGAAATTGTACAAATTTTCGTAAATTGTTTTGTGCTTTGCCACGCTTGTTACAACAACAGCCAAACGAAACTTTGCCACACAGTCACCAAGGTGTATGTGTGAGTGTGTGTATGTATGTATAGCAATATGTACTCACCCACACACCCCTCCCAACCACCAACAACTGAGTTTTTTTTTATCGTGACTGCAGCAAAGTTTTAGTTTGGCAATTTTGCTTTTCCGTTCGTTTCGTTGGGTATTTTTCTTTTCAATTTCTATTTTTTCTTATTCTCTGCTGGTTTTTTGTAGCTGATTTTTTTGCAGAACGTTTTTTGCCTTTGCCTGCTCGTTTTGTGCTTTGTTAGTTCCGTTTCCGCTCGGCCCCGTGCACCACCCACGACCAGGAGCATATGAACTGTTCGGTGTTCCATTTAGCCCGCTGGCTGACTAGCTGTCGGGCTGACTGGCTGCCTAGGTGGGAGGTAGCTAGTTTTTATTTCATGTGGTGCTGTCAACTTATTTCGGGGTTCGTTGATTTATTTTCTAAACAATTAAAGAAAAACAAAGTCAGGAACAAGCATGCAGGACATTCGCATAGAGATACGTGAATGTGGAACGTGAAACGTGAAACGTGGTGCAGCTTTATGAATTTTTCAGTTGAATTATTTGCAGGAAAACGAAGGATAACAGTTTGCTGCTGCAGCGGCGGCTGAATTGACAAACAGCACTGGGCAAATTCATTCGCAACTTGCAACTGCAACATGAAAAATGTTTGCTAAACGACGCCACATTTATTTGTTGATAAAAAACTATAGTATTAAATATGTCACCTGAATTACAGGTAAACAAAATCTGCAGCTGTTGATATTTGTACATCATTAGAGCAAAGCCAAAACAAAGTAGAAACAATAAATAAAGTTCAGTAAGTTTTTTATTATTGTCATAGCTCCAATTTATGTCTTCAACTTTAATGCACTTGCGAGCAAGTTGCCTGAGCTGTCTGGTACAGTGTGCCTAATAATGCGAGACTCCACTGTTTCATACAAAATTAATATTTTCTTTTGCAGCATTTGCCATTCTCCTTTTGCTTTAGTCAACTAGCACATAAATCGTGCAAGGTATTTCATTAAACTTGTGTCAGGCGGTGTCGCAGCGCATCGCAGCTCATAAATAAACACATCCCCAAGACACACCCACCGCCCACTATTCACCACCCTCCACCCACTACCCACAGTTCACACACGTTCTCCACACCTCACGTACAGTCACCTATAAAGTCATGTAATCGTCTTCATAATTCCACCAAGACAAACCACCCAGCTGGCATAATATTTAACGCGGCGCTGTGAACAATAAAGCACAGCAGCGAGAGAATATTACGAATATACACCTACACACCTATAAACAAACACATGCACACACACACGCACACACGCACACACATACATAGCTGCTGCACTACTTCAAGAAAAACTACTGAAATTATGCGCATTTATCAAAGCAACAGGAGAGAAGTGAGCAGAATGCGGTGCATGCGGGAAAGAAAGACAACAGCAACGGCGACGGTGACGGAGACCGAGATAGAGAGGGCGACGGCGACAGCAGAAAGTGGTGCAAGTGAACGCACACAACTACAAGCGCAATTACATGCACACAAAACTCGCACACATGCATACAAGGAAAGTGCATGTAATTTTGTGTCAGAAATTGCAAACTTCACACTCACACACACATGCATACAAAAATGCATATAAAGAAAAATACCAACTAGTAAGAGTGTGTGTGCAACCTTGTAATACCCTGCAATAGTTTCATTTTTATGCAGTTTGGCACACTACTTCTCTAATAGTTATGTAAAACCTTAATTGATTGATTTTTCGATAATTGTGATATTTTTAGAATAAAATTATGAACATGTATAATTTATATTTTGGGAGATGCTTCCGATTTCCTGGCCTACATTAATAATGGAATGACTTGGCGAGTATTTTGGCTCTAGTTTATTTAAAATGCTTAGGTCTGCTTTACTATAATTTCTACAATTTTAGCCTACCTTTTTGCCATTTGAATGGCTACAGGGTATCAAAAGGCGCTAGAGTTGAAGTTGCAGATCTGAATTATAATAACAAGTAGAATAATTCTCGCGTGATAAATAAATCAGTGTTGCACATGGCGATTGTTGCAACTTACTGTGCCGTACAGTTGATATTTGTGTATAGATTTTTTCTTTCTTTCTGTAGTTTTTACTTGTACAAAATAATCTGCGGTCCGCTTTATGGAAATTGTCGCCTTGCCTTGTGTCATAAATGCATGAAATTAATTTGGCACCGCCAGGCATTTCCACATTTTCACATTTCCATTTCCATTTCCTTTCCCAAGCCATATGCATATTTTGATTGATTGTTTTCACTTTGCGGTAAAAGCTTTGGGCCAAGTATTTGGGTCCTGGGATTGAAGCTGCTTTTTGAGCTCTGAGCTGAGTCACAGCTGCGAGAGAAATGCATTTGAATTTACAATGTGTCAGCTCAAAGCACCATTAATATGCCTGTGTGTAGGTGTGTGTGTGCGCGTGTATGCGTGTGTGAAAGGTCTAAATTATGCTACGGCTTTTGGCCTTTTGCGCATATTTATGACGGCCAGGGTAGAACTTTGGCAATGCATAAATATTTTCACACGCCCAGCCAGATAATAATGCCCTGAATTTACGATAAACGCTTTGCCCGCCGGATTTCTTTTTGTTTATGCGTAATATTTTCAAGGACAATACGCAGGCTGCATAATGTGAACCGGCTGCCATTAAAAAGGGTCCATAACCTGAAAACTCCAGGCCGGCTCAAAGGTTGTCCGGCCGCAAATGTTTCTCTTTCGTTTTCGATTAAGCGGCGGAAGTCCGTGGCCGTGTCCGTGTCGGGGCCCGTGCCCGTGCCCAAGCCCATTCTCGTGCCAAGACCGCCGTCTGTGCGTGGTGGACATCATTGCCGCCATTAAGCCCTAATGACCGTAATAAATAATAATTTATTTCACCTGCAGGCCAGTCAGCCCGCAAGCCAGGCACTCAGCCAAGAATCCTCTGCCCCATCGCAAGCTTGCATGCATGCGGATTTGAAGTGCCCCGCGGACGACGACATTGCCACTAAAAACAAAAGGTTATTGTTGCATACGGCAATATTAATTGTTTTTCTTTGCTTGGCGGACAGCGGTCTATATCCTCTTGCTCATCGTCGCTCTGGTCGTCTGCAGATTCAACTGGATTTAAGTGGCATTTTATAGCCGCAGAGCCGCCAAGTACGTGCCAGGATTTGCCAAGTAACCAAGTCACCAAGTAAAAAAGCCAAAACCGAACCCGAAATTCGCTCGTTTAGATAAACTAAAAGCGGCTTCCTGCCAGCGCGCTGTTTGGTAATTACAAACACACCAACTTTTGGGTCAAATGTTGGCTTTTCCTAATGCATGCTTATTAAAATTTTGCTGTCATTAGAATGAACGGAAACGGGGTGTCCCAAAAGGACTCTAGGCTGGATCAGAGCTCACAACTGGTTGCGTGCAGGTGTTGAGCCGATTGGCCATTTAATTGCACGCTCGGCTTGGCCTTGCCTTTGGCAAATTAATTTTGATGGTCATTTGACATGAGCAAATCATTTAATGAGCCGCATTTTGTGCCCGGGTCATTTGGCTTTGGTGTGAAATCAATAAATGTAAGTATTTGCTGGCTTTTCAACTGTCAACTGGTAGCAAATGTACTTGCCCCTAAGCTGATGTTTGATCTAAGGCCATGAGAGTCATTTGATTTAACTCAAAGTGCAACATATAATTAAATAAAGCAGCCCTCGTATAACCATAAAAAAATCTGCACTAACAGCACAAAAAATTGTCTAAAAATTGGTAGAGCAGGCCAGTCAGACAGCCGAGCCGCTTGGTTTAAGCTTAGAAATTGCGGCTAAAAATAAAATCAATAGACGAGGACGATGCCAAAAATGGCAACATATGCGCTGCTTGCAATAAACATGGGCGTGAAAACCACAAAATTTTATGCAAAGTCATAAAATGATTTTTACAGCGCTCGCGAGCTCTCTGAAAAATGCCCATGGCTATTGTTATATTTGTTGTTGTTGTTATTGCTGTTATTGCTATTGATGTTGTTGTTGTAGTTGCTGCTACCCAGACAACAACAAGCAGGCCATAGATGTGGCACATAAAACTCCAAACAAAAACTGCAGTAAAACATGGGCCAGCGTGTTTGCTCTGGTTTGCTTTGCCATTGAGTTTGTATTTCGGGTTTGAGTTTCGCCAAAAGCCGGCGGCATCAATATTTTCTCTAAGGCGATTTCCGTGGCGGCCTCAGAAAATAGCAAACAACCGCAAAACATTCAACGATTTTTATATATTTTTTGTTCCGAATCTGCACAAAATAAACCGAACAATGAAAACCAAAAAACCGATCGTCCTGCTCACAAAATAGCAGCCAAATCAGTGGGAACCCATAAAGTGGCCTCCATATGCACTGCGGCTGAACTGAACCAGAAGCAGAGGCTAAGGCTGCGACTGAGCTTCAAATAATATAAATCGTAGTATACATACAGAGCATATATACATATGTGTGTATTGGATTATATACATACTATATATGTATGTTCATTTTGGGTGGGTAAAAATGTTGGGCCCAGCATATTGGCTGACCTCAAAGGATTTGCGCACGAGACGGTCAGTGGGACGGACAGTCGTACATTGTGCGGTCTGTTGAACTAATATTGAGACACATTTGAGCTTGCGGATTCAATTCGGATTTGAATTTGCACTCGGATTTGGTTTTGGCAGAGCGTGTAAAGTGTTCCCCAAGCGACACAAATTTGCGCATTTTATTATGGGCTTTATCTTTGACAGTTTTTTGATATGGGCCAAAGGCGATGCGATGGAACTCCTTACGAATGTAGGCCCTGCGATAAGCGACATCAGCAGTTTAGGACTAATTGCTTTTGGTAATGGAAATCATAGATATTCTTGCTCTCAGTTTTATCAGATCTATGCTTTAGCCTGCAATTCAGGCACTAGCCACAATTGCAGCCATTTCAAATGACTTCCAAACATGCACAGTGTACAAACACAAAGTAGACGAGGACGACCATCAAAGCAATTTGTGGCGCACACATCAAACACAACTGCCACATAAGCATACAGGGAAATGCTGTGTGTGTGTGAGGGGTGTGTGGTGTGTGGGTGTGTGGGTGTGTGGGTGCGTGGGTGCCACACCCACTTGGGCGCAGCTGTTGCGCCGGCATTTGAGTGCCAGTTTATTGGAGTTGTCATTGAATTTTGTGAAGTGTTTATGCAGAACTTTGAAGTTCAAAGCGGCGCCTCTCAGCGACACACATGTGGCAAATGCGCAAAACAAAGCTTAGAAACTGACAAATATTTGCATTTTATTGATTGACTGACAAGTGGCCACATCCGCCATTTGCATGAGCTAAAAGTTCAAGCGAAATCGAAATCGAAATGAAAATGAAAATTAAATGCTGAAACAATGGGATAAAAGAGCAAAAACGTTACGCATACGACGCGTGTAACGCAATTCCCCCGATGCCCATAAGCTGCTTGAGTGCCAGATGGAGGAAGCTATAGATGGCGTTCGGGATGGAGGAGGGCATGGCATGTTGAGACGTGGTAGTAAAATTAAGCAAATCCCAGCTAAGCAATTCTTACAAGCATGCAAGCATTTATGAGCCAAGGGTGTGTCTGAGGGTGGTATGGAGGGGAAGAGTGTAAGGATACTTTGCGATACTCGGTCGGGTGGGCATTCCTTAGCATGCATGCCAAAGTTCATTAAACTCCTTCTGCCAGCATGCCCTCACATACATTTCAATTACCCTCACCTGCTCACCTCACCTCACCACACTTTAGTCGGCGTCAAGCGTGTTCTCAAGGATTTCACAGCAGCAGCTCCCCAAGTGCCAGCCGTCGTTTGTAAAATTGCTTGCCAACATACTCGCAGATACTTAAGCAAATGCAAACTTTCGAATTGCTTTTGCTCTACATCGGAATTTGCTGTCAATGCGTCGTTTAAAGATTCCCATTTTCAAAAACTTATAATTATAGCATGACAATAAAACAGATCCAAGTATTTACCATGCTCTGCAAATAGTTGGCCCAGATAAAGTCAGTTGGCATTAGCAGCAATGAGCATCAGCGCATAGATGCAATTGGCATACAAATGAGCCACTGACGTGGATGGGAATACAAGTTCTGGATTCAGTTCCAGCTCCAACTCCAACTCCAACTCCTGCAAACTTAAACTCCATTTTCATTTACATACTTATTACACATGCAACATGGTCATATTGGATGTCTGCGGAGGGCACAGGACACAACGAAGGAAAGGGCAGGCGGGACAGGGTAGTCCGCTAGAAAAGGGGCAAAAATATTACATTTCTGCTCGTCATTGCCGCAACATTATTTTCTTGAGTTAATTGCGACTGGGATCATCATGAGCACAATGGCAGAGACAAACACACCAGGCGTGGCACACAAAGCAAGAGTTTCATTTAAAAAATAATGAGTTTTCCGGCAAGGGCGCATGCAAAACAACGCTAAGCGAGCAGAAGGAGGGGGAAGCGGGGTCCCACTATGACACAGTCGAAAAAATTAACTTTTGCTTTAATTATAAAGCTGACAAAACGCTCGGGAGCAGCGCATGAAAATTGCGATCTCGCTGAAGGGGGAACCCAAAAGCTCAGCCAGGCACTTGTCAGGAAAACTCACACGGCTCCCTCGCAGACCTGCTTAGTGAAGCGAGGACAGCGGGGGGTGAAACAGAATGTGTCGGAAAGGCCGACAGGGACACACAATAGGACTAAGACTGACAGCGGCCTCTTGCCTGACAATCCTTTATGCCAGAGCCAAAAATTCAGAAGAAGTCATTTCCATGGTACGCAAATCATGATAAACTCCAAGGGTCAGCAATAAAGCGCCCTGAGTGCCCCCGGGCCCCCGGGCCTCGGGACTGTGGTGTAGAACCAGGCCTAAATCGGAAGGTCGCGGTATAGCTGTACGGTGTTACGCATACGCCCCACTGACCTTTGAATATTTTAATTAATTATAAAGTCAAGCCGCAATCGCAATGCAAATGTCTAAACAAACAGAAATAAGCAAAATGTGTAATTATACAAATGCAAGTAAACGAAAGCAGAAAGCAAGCGCCAATGCTAAAATGCAAATATATTTTAATCTTCAAAGCAAACAATCATTTCAAAACTGCTCAAATTGCAGTTCCCTACGCGAACCCAACCTTCTCTCATGAATGCTGGTTGTCAATGGCAACCCGTGAAAACCCTAATAAATAATAAATAATAATAAGAAATTACTTACATAAATGAATGAATGAATGAATTACATGAATACTAAACGCAAACAAAAATGTTCACTAGAAAATTTGTTTTTATGCCAACCGCAAAAGTTGCACGAGCGGCAAATTTGGCACTAGCTTTCATTTTGCTCATGTGTGTTACTGTCTGCGTATGCGTGTGTGTGTGTGTGTGTGTGTGTGTGTTTGTATGATGATGAGTATCCTTCTGGCAAGGATACGCAAAATGATGCACCCAAATGGCAAGCCAAAATTGCGCAACTATCATAAACGGAAATAATCACAAGTCTGTTGTGTTTATACAGCGGAAATTAAATATGTTTTTTTGTTGGTTTTTGTTATGCTATTGTTCTGTATTTAATTCTTTTTATACTCTGTTTCCGAACAGAAAAATATTATGTTGGGTTTGTGCAAGGTCTGTGGGTATGTCCAATTGGAAATATTTTTTCGACACTGTTGAAGATAATTTGTAATATTGTAATTTTTAATTTGCAAATGAACCAAACATTTTGACATAGGAAAATCGAATGTAAAGAGAGTATATTGCAGTCGAGGCTTATTGATTGCTTTTATGCATTCGTTTTTTGATTTTTTTGCTTCAATTTGAGCGCATTGAATGGCCTGATTTTGCTTACATTTAAATGGCAATTGCTTTCTGGTTGCTTGGCATTTTATCTGCGGCTTATTTTCCAATTCAACTGCTGTTCTCGTTTTATGAGCTTTTAAATGTAATTGCGTCACATTATGCAGATGTGTGTGTAAAACATATATCCGAACGAATCGAATATATGTATATGTGTGTGTTCATTCACATATATATAGTTATTTGCTTGCCATAAATACTGAGGGGCAATAAATGAATTGCCATTTCATTTGCAGTTTAAGTTTGTTCGCTCTTCTAATGCCCATTTAGCATATGTGTCTTGTATCTGTGTGTTTGTGTGTGTGTAAATTCACATTTGTAAATTTATCTTTTGTGCATCGTAAATCTTGCTGCCTTTTCAGCATTTTCACAAAATTTATTTCCTTATTAAAACTTTTTTATTTGATTTAATTCAGGCGCATGTGCAAAGCCAGCTTCGGTGTCTGAACCCAATCCCAATCTCAATCCCAGTTTCGAGTCCTGGAAAGGACTTTACATATATGCTAGGTAAATGCGCGCACACACACACATACATACACACACACAGTCAGTAACGAGTATTTGAATTGGTATTTGTGAGTCAGTGTTGGGCTTCTACCCTTTGCTCAAAGTCAAATAGTTTTTCGAAAAAGCATTCAACTTTATCGTGCGTTTCCTGGGAAATTAACATGCTGCCATATTCCTCTCCGTGTATTTGTGTGTGCAAAGCGTTGTTGGTTCGTTTACCTCATCGAAGGCAAAGCACCCCCATACCCACAGTCTGCCATAAAAATATCGTTTGTGAACTTAACTCTCCTTCCACCCCTAGACACACACATGGCCGGTGTCTCTATTTCCATGTGTGGGCCAACGCACTAAACTTTTATTTTAGATTAAGTCAATTTGCCCAACCCACGAAAAGTATTTTTCATTTGCCCGACTGGCCCTTTTATTAACAAGGCTCGTTGCCTATCCAAAAGCTGCGCATCAAACTATGTACGTGGTCTCTGTCTCCCCTCATACTTTATATCTCTGTCTGTCTATTTGTAGGTTCCTTTTAGGTTGTGCCATTATTACGTATATGTAACGTATACGCAACGTGGTGTGGTCTCGACGGTGTAATCGGCAAAGTTAAATTTCGCACTCTTGCAGCCAACTTTTGTGGCAGCCTGCTCTGGTTTTGATTCTGCCCAACCGCATATTATCAGCGTGTTTTCTCCTGTATGTGCGCCAGAGAGTAATTTTGGGCAGCAACTTTAAAGCACTTGCCATAAATTATGTTTGAAGCTGTCGACACAGCTCTTTTCGCTCTGATTGTATGATTTATCCGCTGTCTTTAGGCTAAAGACTTTATTGGAAAAGTTTGATTGGTAGCTGGTGCTGCCTCTGCTGCCTCTGCTGCTGCTGTTGCTGCCATTGCTCTTGCCTCTCCCACTCTCATTACTCTTATTTCTTTCGCTTTAAGTTCAATGGAAAAAAAAAACCTCAAACCTGATTGACATCAGCTCCCTGGGTCCATAAATCAAAAATGCATGCGCCAAAAAGGCGCAATTTTAAAATGTTTAAAAATTAATGGCTCTGCTTCGAATGAACACAATCAATAACTGATGTGCCCTGTTGGAAAAACCAATAAAAAAAAAATTGCCGTGCTTGAGCATGTCACAACCGGTGAAATGCGCTTCATTTGTAGTTGGCATTTGTAAGTGAACACGTTTAATTAAGTGTGCCTATATCCAGGCTAAATAAGTTAGTAATTTACTTAATTTAACTTATTCGAAACGAAAACCCTGGTCTTTAATTTCCCATAACCTAGTTACAAGGTATCCGATCACCATTTTAATCACGGAAAATAAATTATAAAATCTAAGATGAGCATTTTCTATTTAAGTCTAATGTTCTTTTTGGGAATGATCTCAGTGTTGGTTACTAATGTGATTTGACTAGCAAATTGTTTCATATCTATTGAGATAAAAACTCGAAGGGGGAAATTTGCCTATCATACGAGTAAATGTCTTGTTTTTTTAAAGTCGTAGATGTACAGCAAGGGCAACTGAGTCTTCGGTGTTTTTCTGATTCCGCACCTCAAAAGAAAAAAAACGACACAATTTAATCGGTGTTAAAAGTCAGTAAATGTGTTTTAGTGTCTGTATGTGTGAATGAGCGCGAAGTTTGTTTATTAAAAATGCTTTTAAGCATCGTTATCGAAACAGCGATAAAATAATTACAACATAAAGTGCGACATATACCGAAAATCATAAATAAAAATGAAATAATGGAGGCAACTCTGCACTGTGAGTGGCATTGTTGAATTTATTATCTGTTGCATAAATCAACGCTTTAATTATGTGGCAGCCAGGCAGGCGCTCGGCTGAAAAAGTACATAAAAATGTTAATTACCTGCAGAAAACAGAGCTGGAATTCTTGTGCTCATCAAAATGAGTGGTAAACAAACGCCTAGACAACGTTATGCGATTGCACAAAGAGCTGTTTTAATTAGAGAGCGCCAAAAATACAAAAAAAAAAGAACAAACAAAAAACAAACAAAAAAACAACAAATCCCGGCTAGAGAGCTAGGACGACAAGGAGGCGGCAGCAGTAGCAGCAGCTTTTCTGCTAAATCTTTTTAATTCTAGCACAATTATCAACGCTTCTGGCATATGCAATTGAATGTCTTCGTCTGAGTCTCAGTCTCGGTTTCTGGTTCAGGTTTTTTGTTCCTGTTGTGGGCGCAGGGGGCGTGGCAACAGCTTGTAGCCAAGAAATTTTGGCCTTTGGGTTGCGGTTGCCCCCGACAACACGGCAAGCATTCTGTTTACTTGTTACGGCTGTTGTTTTGTTTGTTTACGGCCTTTTGTTGCTAATGATTGCCGTCAGTCGGCTGCTGGCACCCAAAATCTTACCCGCTCCCTCTTCACCATTTGAATGTGTATGTGTGTGTGCTGTGTGTGCGGCAGTTAGCATGTAGATTTCGGTCTATGCCGTGTGGCTTTTATATGAGATTTGCAAATTGCCTTTTATAATATTTAATACGCCATGCCAGCAAAGCAGTTGAGTTAGCACAGTTTTGTACTTTCATTTTATGATTTTTACAACGCTTTTATTACTTAATATGGCTAAGCAAATACTCTTGGCGCAAATTGTCGCCTTGGCTGCCTTGGCTGTCTTGGCTGGCTGACGCCAGCCACCAGCTAACAGCTGCTCACAATGTTTTCCGGACACTTTTAATAGAGGAAACTGTTTATGGTTGCTTTTGCTGTGGCTTTGGCTTTGGCGCAGATAGTGTCGGCTAATGTTTCCTTAATACGTTTTAATATGCAATTAATGTGCTTTATACTCTTAAACGACAGCTCGGCATATTTATTTGTTTTAATAAATACACAGCAGCAGTTTCGGCATAAATCATACGCCCCATACGACCCAAATATAAAGAAATATCGAATAAATCAACATGAATGTCACCGTCACTCACACAACCCACTACTACTACCCCACTCTATACTCTATACCCTATACTCTTTCTGTATTCTTCTGTACTGGCCCAGTGTGAGTTATCATTATCACGGCCGAACGCCTTTCCATATGTAGCCAGTTCGGTTGAAGTGCTCACCTCTGTTCCTTCGGCTGCTCTTTATTAAAGCTCCTAGAAGTGTGTGTTTATCCTTCCACTAGGCTGTGCGTTGCTTTCGTGTAGTTGACACATTAATACAAGTAAGGGAACAAGATTTATGGCGTGTCCTTGCACAAAAAAGTTGCTGCCCAAACTAAACAAAGTCATATAAATAATAGGTCAGTGACAGCTGTTGCCAGCTGAGCCTGACAAAATTGCTTTATCAGCGGACCTATCAATACCAAATTGCAGGTACTTAAAATATGCTCAACTTATTAAATTTGTTCTCAGTCCAAACTTTGAAAAAATATATTATAAAAGTAGTACTGTTGGCAGCTTGATTATCCCTACAAATTTGGCTGCTATGAACGCCTTTTCTTAATACCAAAGTCAAGCTAATGTGCACTCATTAGAGCCTGGGGCTATTGTCCCTTTTTGTGTTTTTTTTGTTCTGTCTGGGAGCGGGCTGTGCTGCATTGCTTCACGTTTTCGACGGGACAGCAAATAAAAATAAAAATAGGTTTAAAAACAGAGAGCAAATTATGCAGCGATGCGTATAATTAATCTGTTAGCATTAATTGCGGCAAAGGCTCCAAAACCGCAACGCCAGCACGCAAAGTGGAGGGCGCCAAATAAAAAGAAAGCCTGAAATTATTTTAACGCTCAGCCAACGAGATAAACTAACCGGTCTGGGTGCACCACCCACCACTCTATAAGACCCTGCACCACCCTTGGCTGTGTTGCTTTATTCAGTTCGTAGCGGTTTCTCCTCTGTTCTGTTGCTGTTTTGTGTGGAGCTCCCATTCGCAGTCAGTCAAGCGTGGCAGCCAAATATAAATCTGTGGCAAGGACAACGCGGCTTATTAAGAGATCAGGCGCTGGCAGAAGAGGCAGAAGAGGCGAAGGATTTGATTGAATCAGCTAAATGTGCCTTAAATGCTCTCTTAAAGTTGTCAGATGCCCGATGAACTGCTGTCAGTCTGACTGACTGTCTGACTGTCTGCCTGCCTGGCTGCCAACCTGCCAGTAGTTGTTTGTAATTAATTGCTGACCAAGTTAAGCACACGGCAACAGCCAACAGCCAACAGGCAATAGCCAAACACATTCATACACTGAGCAGAGTCCAGGTAAGAAAAACGACTGCACAATTTATAAAAGTCAACACTTGAGCACGTTTCAGCATTTCAGGTGAGAGAACTAAAGCCGACGCACTGGCAGAGCACACTTCATTTTATTATCAAGCGTATTTCTGCACGTAATTGTTTTGACGTCACTTTGCAAATTGTCCTTTTTTATCTGCGCCAGGGCCATGTCCTGACCTCAGCACCATTCGCCATGGCTCGATAGTGAAGGTGTTTTTTTTATTTTGCTCCGCCAGTTCATTAACTAAGTATTGCAATTAATTGCAATATGCCAGACTTGATGACACCCACACAAACACACACACACACTAAACTGAAATATTTGTGAATTGGACACGGTACATGCAAATGGCCGAGTAACACGCGGCCGACCACCTGGCGTATGCGCAATGTGCCAAACAATTTGTCCGAACGACCGCAGCCAGAAATAATTATCAGCTATCTGCAATTGTCAATCATAATTCAGTAAAAATTGTGCCATGCCACGACTTGAATTAGGTTTACTTTAGCAAATGGTTGCTAATTCATGATTAAAGATATGCGACTCATTTACTTACCCGTCCATATGGCTGTGCCCAATGTTGATAGCTGCAAGTAAAAGAAAATTTAAGTAAATATTAGCATGCTATCACTGATACATTAAATATTGAACAAAGCTAGACGGGTCTCTCTTTTGCATTTCTAAACAGTTCAAAGGACCTTAAAGGTGAATAAAAAATTGTCGAATGCTTGCTTGCTTTGTCTGTTTGTTGTGTCTAGCGATGGCTCCCACTGTGCCTCTAGCTCCAGCTCTAGCTCCCACATGCAAAACAAACAGGAGGAATCTATCCAGTCATACACACATACCCACTCACATTTACATTCACACGCATCAATTGACATTGAACTAAGCGCAAGCTGATTGCCGCCTGCTGAGTCAGCCAAGTTGGCAACAGCAACAGCAGCAGGAACAGCATCAACATCAGATCGCCTGTTATTGACATTTGAGACTGAGTCTGAATCTGAATCAGAATCAAAATCTGTTTCGTGCCTTTGCCGGGGCTTAAGTGCAATCAACGCTGCTAAAGTCAGCGAAAGCCAGTGCGCTGGTAGGCAGGCAGACAGACAGACAGACAGACAGGCAGGCAGGCAGCGTCTAAATCAACGTCACGCCCTCATCATTCGAATCATCATCATCATCAGGGAAGTTGAATGGAGTTTGCATTGTCATCTGACTTAAGCCTGAGAATGAAGCGCTAATCCTTTGTCAGTTATTAAACAGTGGCCTGGGAGCACAAATCTTTCGAATATAACAGCGTTCGCACTTTTAATTAAATATTAACATTTGCATTGTTTCGGTGAGTGTTTCAATTAATTATTGAAACTCTTCTAGGCGCAACGCAAACAACCAAAAACAAATCGAGATGGAAAAAAAATGATATAAATTAATTATGCTCGCAAGGCTGCTTGGAATGGAAAGTAACGACAAGCCTTTGCAAATAATTAAAAAAGGACGAGCTGGCCAAATCTGAAAAAGTAATTATTTGGCCCATGCTGGAGCCGGAACCCCTCCACTCTCTGCTACCATGTATCCTGTGCCTGTGCCTTCCCAGCCTTATAGCTGTGTCCATGTCCGATATACAAATGGCGAAAGGGGAGCACAAAACTTTTGCAGCGAATTAAAATTAATGAAAATAAATTTTCAAAATTGTTTTTGCAACCCCTTCTTTGTATAGGGGCTGCGTTCAAGTTGACTCTTCAAAATGATTCAAGTGTAATAAAGCAAAGCAAAGCAAAGGACGAAGGGTCGTCCTGCCCGTCATCCTCAGCAGAGTTTCTGTTAGGTAGCTATTGCCAACTGAGGCACTGGATGGAGGCGGCTGTTGAACAGACTTGACTTGGCACATGAAAGCACTTAAGAAATTTAGTTCTTGTTCTCAATCTTGTATTTGAGGTCATTTTGCACAGGCGCTGGGGTCAACTGTGATAACTGCCCTCACCAAAAGGCCAGTGTAAACTGTACACTGTACACTGTACACTTTTCACTGCTGGTTTATGACATTGGGCTGCCTTTTTGCTTTGTTTATTTGGCCGATCAGAAATCTCGGCCATTGGCTTTGTAAACAGTTTGATGCTAATCTCCAAGTTCATTTGTAATCGTATTAAACTAATTAAATATTCGATTAGCAAAGGCAAACAGCAAACAGCCAACACAAAGGCAAGAGTGCAAAGCGCACTTAAAGCTACTGACAAATTCAAATCCATTAATATTCTACTGTCGTTCCTTTCTTTCCGTTCCATTATGCATATGGTCATCACAATATGGTCAACTCAGCTTTGCCCAGGTTCATGTCCTGCGCACTTATTATCAGCCTGCTAATCCCATGTACGATATGTTACAGTGTGTGTGTTACATGTGTATTAGTTTATTTTTCATGAACTTTTAATGCGACTTTGGCAAAACTCGCTGCCATTTGTTTATTTAATTAAGCTCATTTAATGGCCAAAAGCTTCGATACCGGGAAACTTGTCCACTCTCTTTCCTGTTCTTCCCTTTTCGGGTCTTGTATGTGGGTGTCTATCCATATGTTACTAACACACACACACACACACACACACATATATGCATAATTAATGGCGGACTTTTGTATCTTTGTCCGTCTGTTGGTCTGTTGATTATGACCATATTGAGCTGTTTGGCCATATTGTAACTGAAATCCTCAGAAAATCTTTGGACCTTTGGCTTTGACGGGCTGCAGCATATGTTGGCTACAAGATTTTTTAGATAGCTGACATTTAAAACGCCTAATTAGTTGCGAGCCCTGTTGACCCCAATGTAACAGCTATGTTGGGCTCGTTGGCATTGTAATGAAATTATTGGAGCGTGAGAACTCACTCCACTCACTCCACTCACCCCACACATCATACAGAAAGAATGGGCGCTCAAAGTGCTTATTATGCCGGACTGCAGACAAATTTAATTTATTCAAAATAACACACATTGTGCAGCTTGATGTCCTTGCCAAACTTTGACCACACACACACACACACAAATACACACGCACACAGATACACATTTCCCAAAATGTGTCCTCTATCCAACTGAATGTGAATGTGAATACTCATGGCTGGTTCCTAATTTTCACGCATGAGCGCATTTTTGAGTATACTGTTATTTAAAAAAGGAGCAGCCCGTTACAGATCCTTGACCATTCGTATCAGCGGCATGCTCAATTTAATTTGAATTGTGTCTCTGCGAGCACCCAATTCTCCCATCTTCCCCAACTCCAGCAGCCACCGCATGCATGTTATATATGTGTGATTATTTTATTTATGTCGCCCACGCCCAGGCAAAAGGTCAGGAGCCAGAATTGCCTGGTTCGGGTTTAGCATTGAGTCATAAATTAGTGCACTTCCTGCATGAATTTCGGACAGCTCAAAATTATTGTAGCCTAACCGCCAGGCAATGCTAAGCCTCTCAAGTTTATTGAACTTTATGAGCTCGGATTACAAGGCGTTAGCCCGGCTGGCTGCCGAATGACAAGTCCGGTAGCTGGCTAGAAGATCTCCTTAATTTATGTGCCTACGTGTGACTGACAAGTTTATGTTTTCATTTTTTGGCCTCATAAATTCACCAATACTTGCAGATTTAAAAATGAGTGCCACTGAACTGGGTTATAAAGTTTACGTGACTGGACTTTCAGACCTTTGGGTCGTTGCCTCGGGTTTCTGATAAACTGCATGAGTTTTCAGCCCTTAGTTGCAAATACCAAACTGATTTATAAGCTTGAAGCTCGTCGAGCTATTGAAATGCGAGGCAAATTAAAACCAGGCAAGGCAAGCCACGCCCATCAACATAGAAGGGAAATGTGACGCCCACTTTTAGCTATTTATATATAATCAGCGTCGAGTTAACATCACATTTTATGTTCGTTTTTGCTCTGTCTCTTTGAAATTGTTTGTAATGGCATTATGAACACTTGGCTGCATGTTGCCAAAGCCACGGAGCGTATACTCAACATCGATTTTCTATGTACGTATGTGTGTGTATCTGTGTGTATATATATGTGGGTGTTAATGTTGCTGTTGCTTTAATTTGTGTTTATTTTAGAGCATTTTTTTTATCCGCACAATTCGCCATGTTTACTTTACGCTGTACAGCCATTAAATGAATTAATGTGTGGCTCTCTCGCACACACAGCATGCGGGTAGAATAGGAGCTCTAGTCCCATTCCCAGTCTCTATCCCCGTCCCAGTTCACGTTCCAATCTCAGCCGGAACCAACACCGGAACGTGGCGAAATGGCCGCGCCAGAAAAAGGAGCAATTGGAGAAGCATCTCTGAGTTGTATTTAAAAAGTTTTTGTCTAAACATGCAGACAGCCGGAAAAAACAGCCGGAGTTAAGTAAAAAGTGCGAGTGTGTTTTGCTTAGCGAACTTTACTTTACTTTACTTTACTTTACTTTACTTTACTTTACTTTATTTTACTTTACTTACGGCACTTTGCTTCACGGCACTTTTAGTGCAAAGTGAAAGGCTTTCAGCGCCGAGGCCCTAAAGAGAGGGAATTGAATTTGCAGTGTTAGTTGTTGTTCTTGTTGTTCTTGTTGTTGTTTGTGTTGTCGTTTTTGTTTTTGTGCTTCCTGGCATGCACTTTGGTAACATTTATCGTTGCCGGCTGCCAAGTTGCTTTGCTCATTGTGCCGGAATGACCAATTTTTGTGATTTTCAATTAAGTTAACTGGACGAGCGTGCGAGTGTGAGAAGGAGCAGGAGCAGGAGCAGGAGTACGAGCTAGCGAGCTGCTATGGTCGGACGCCCCCTGTCAGCCTCAGTGTATTTTTGTAACAGTTTAAACAGCTGCCGGCTGCATTTGCTATACATGTACACTGTACTCTGTACTCTGTACTGACCCAAGCCCAACCCAATCGCAATCACAGCCAGCGCCAGTAGCACCCACGTTTCTTTGCGGCTAGCCAAGCGCTCGGCACCATTAGCTGGGAAATTTATCTACATGCACTTGACAGGTGGCCAGCCAACCAGCCAGCAGTCGTCCAGCAGCAACAACAGCTTGATTTAGTTGGGCTTGGAGACTGGGCAGCTGAGCTGCCACATTAAATTGGAGCGCAACAAACGTCGGCGGCACTTGACGTGCCTGTGTCCGTCCAGCTTCAGCCTGCACACGAACATGCAACCTATCCATAGCTCAGGGGTAATTTCGCTTGCACCTATGTGCTTCTGTCTCTCTCACACAGTGTGTGTGTGTGTGATCAGCTAAGTGCCTTACTGCTAAATTGGCTTAAATTCAATAAGTTAATGTTGACCACGTAGCCTGGCTTGATTGACAGCTGCAAGCTGGAAACATGGCCCTTGTCAGTTGCAGTTAATTTCATTTTGCATGTGGCAAGCGCTTATTTTTCGACTGCCATCAGCTTTGATTACATTAAGCATTAAAATGTGCGCATGTCAGTGGGTTCAGCTATATACTTAACAGTAGCAGTAGAGAACAAAGTGACTGCGCGTAGTGGTAATAATTTCAGTGGATCTGTCGTAAAAAAACAGGTTCCACTTCATTTGCCACAATCGGCAGCAAATAAAATCGACTTCAAATGCCATTTGTCCTTGTCAGCACACAATTTACGATTGACAAACGATGTGCGGCGCCCTGCGTCTTGCAACTTCCTTACCCTGCCCCTATCCCTGCCCAAGCTCCTATCACTGTCCCTGCCCTTACCTCATCAGCTTTGCCGAATGAAGCAATGTACGCAATAGTAATTCAATGCCAGCTGGAACATAACAAATGAGTATTGCGCGCACCAGCAACAGTCGGCAGGCATCAAAAATAATACAAATTATGCGCGTGTCACAGCAACAGGGGCGCTTTAAGGCTTTCAGAGGCGCCCAACGACGTGTCGGGGGCTGCATAATTCATGTCAGATAGACTGGCTGGCTGGCTGACAGATAGAGAGACATAGGGACTGACAGAAAGACACTTGCATCAATTCAAGAGAAGCCACGTTAGGTTACACTTAACTTTCACTGACACACGTGATAGAGGCGGCAAAAAACAAACCCTTTTAAGCTGTCAAATGGCGTTTCTGTTTCCGGCCGCCTCTAATGAACGATGACACTGATTCACAGCGAATGCTCTTCATAGAGTAACACTAGGAGCAGTAGCAGCAGCAGCAGCAGCAGCAGCAGCAGGAGCTACAATATTGCCTCATCTCTTGGTTTGTGCGTTTACAGTCTCTCCTGCTTGTTTTTATACTCAATTAGCCTCGACAGTGATTAATATTGACTGTAATTTCATTAAATCGCCTTTTGATATGCCCCGAACAGCCCCGAACAACTTGGCTGCTTGCTTGGCCGTTGACCACGCCCGTGGGTTCTGGCCATGACATAATTTCGTTACAATTTCGTCCCTTTGTAGTTGAATGTGAGTATATGTGAATTCCATGGAGATATATGGCAGACACTTTGGTTAAAAACCACTTTGGCTTTTGCTTGTGGTCATCATTAATTCGCATTGCATGCGTCTCAATTGAGCGTTCCACAGTTTCCTTTAAATCTTTATTAATGAGGCGGCTTAAATTTTAAAACTCGTTCAGTACAGCAGAGCACCCAGATTGTACGATGGTTCTATCAGTCATTATTCCACTTTCGCTTTGATTTTGCCAAGAGAATATATATATATAATTTACTTTGTAGGGTATTATGCCAGTTGCAGGCATTTGCACAGTTTTATTATTAAATGGAAGCACTACTGATTAATTGGCTGATTATATCATTGCCTAAAAAGTGCCTAGTGCTGTTCCATTCTGTTTCAGTGGCTTTGAGATGGTCACGTGCTTGGTCAGCGCTTTAAGTGGGATATTATGCTTTCTACCAGGCAGCATATTTGCGCTTGTTAGCTGTCAAAATAATTGACATAAAGTGGCGTGTGTTTTCGCTGTCCTTATTTACGAGCGAGCTGTACACGCAAAGCGGCCAGCATAACAAACAAATGCCACACACTCGCACACTTTCCCGGCGGTGTCAAGAGGGAGAGTGGGGAGAATGACACGCCCGCAACTATAAATAAATGACAAAGGTGCTGACGGACCCCCAAGTGGGGCCAGGCATTTTTTGTGGCACCTTTGGCCAAGGCTTTATATTGCTACGCACCACACATTACGTATTATGTATACGTATTGGGATAATTTATGTGGGGTGCTTTGAATGCCGTAAAGCAGCAATTGAAATATGTTCCATACTTCAGAGCGCATGCATAATAAAATAGCACATAAAATATAGACTAATTTGGCAGATATCTGCGAAATTTCAAGAATATGTAGAAATTTGTTAGCCGAATAAACTGCTTAAGTTATGCAGACAAGCTAACCCAGCCACGAGAATATATGTATGTTTGTACATAAATTATAAATTCACAGAGTAAAATATTTATTAATGAAATTGCTCGAAGCTGTTAAATATTTAGCTTCAACTTCCGCCCGCCGCCAGCGTAAGCGAGTGCGACTTCTCCTTAAATTTGATTATCCTTATGCCTAACCAATAACAAAAATACAAAAACGCTGTTATGAAATTCGCACACTTCAATGTCATCGGCGATTTGGAGTTCATCAAAAATTTAACGGCAGACGCAGCGCCCAAAAAAAAAAAAAATACCAAAAATTCCTGAGGCAAGCCCCGTTAATGGGCAGAATGTGGCAACAGACACTGAAAACGACAGAAGAATGAAGTTTAATGTGCACACAGCATGCGAACGTCCTTTCTATTCCACTTATGTGTGTTCGAACAGAGTACATGTCCGTGCTTGCTGAAACTTAATGCACTCGGGAAAAATTCAGAAATCTGAACTTTAATGTGATCTGATTTAATTGGTTTTCTAAGATTTTCTCAGAGTAATTGCAGTAATCATTTGCTCAGCTTGTCTACCTTATATTTATTGAAAATTCTTTATTTCCTGAATAACCAGTCTGAAATACTTAAGCAGCTGCCTCCTATCAAATGGCCACTAATAAATATATTCAGATATAAGTATTAATTTTAATGCCATAGAATTTGATATTTATTTTAAAACTAGATTTGATTAAAAAGTAAGACAATAAAAATGTTATTCACAAAATAATGTTTTTATTGCCATCAAGTTTTCGATATACGTATCTGTTAATATTATTTTCATATTTATATTTATTTATTTATTATCATTACCAAATTTTGAAAATGTCGTTGTTTTTTTTGTATTGTTAAACTATATCTTTAATTTTTCGAGTGTAATTTCCGTGTGTTCTCCATGTTTTCCACTTGAGCATCAACTTTTGGCTCTTATAGTGCGTTGTTCTCCGCTTTGGGGCTCGCAGGCATTATTAATAAGTACAGCAGCCAACGTTGCGTATACGTGACATTTACGGAAATTTGATTGAAAAATATCGAACATACTTTTCGCCACTTTCTCAGTTTTCATTTGGGGCAACTTGGAGGGCATAACATTTTCATTTGATGCGTAAAAAATGTGGCGCGATATGCCAATTTCTGCTAAAGAAATTTCTGAGACCCACTAAAGGATGCCTTCAGTCACGTAGTCCTGCCCGAGTCCTGTCTTTTTTGCACGGCTGCTGTTCCTGCTCTATTATGTCATATTTTATGGCACACCTTTTGTCCTTGTATTAACAAATGTCATTGATATGTATGTATGTGTCTATTTGTGCGTGTGTGCGTGTGTGAAATTACGTGTTTCAAATGTGAGCCCAAAAAGGGGTAGGCCCTCGTTTCCCATCCCCATTCAGTGCTGCCGTCAATGTCAGTTGCCAGCGACAGTGGCTTTTGTTTGGCCAACAAGAGGCACTTTGACCCACCTCCAACTCCAGGCGCGCTGACAGTTCACAGATTTGCAGCAGTAGTTGACATTGATTCATCAAAAATTAATCGAATTCCCAGTGGCCGCAGGCGGCAGACGAGTGAAGCGTGCCTGCATCCAACTGTCAGCTGTCACGCACGACAATTGGTGTGTGCGTGTGCGAGTGTGTGCGTAAGTGTGTGTATGCCTGTGACACCTGAACCAAACGTTTCTACAAAACTTTCATTTCGTAATCCGTTTAAAAAACAATTCGTTATGGAATTGACAGACAGATATGCAGCCCAAATCCATTGGCATACAAATAGAATCCTGCACCACCAACTCCACACCGGACAGACCAAAGCTGCGTCAGTGGTTGGTGATGCTGCTTTACAGCTTGCAGTTTGCACTTTGCATATCCTGGGCTATATTATGTGGCCGGCAGCAACAGCGCGTTGTATTTGATGCATTGCTGGCTGAACCTGCAGGGATCCATTCAAGGACAAGGGCTATACGAGTATTGCGTATGCAATTAATTTCATGTCCTTTGAGCTGCATTGAAATGTTGCATTGTTGGTTCTACTGACAGCTTGCCTGGCCTGGCCTGTTGCCTGCTGCTTGGCATTGTGACAGCAGCTCCTATAATATGCCAAGTTTAAATATGGCTTTGTAGTTTCACTTTTAGAACAAAGTGTAAAAATGAAGGGATAGTGACAAGAACCCAAAGCGTTTTCATAGCTGTGTTTGTGTCCCACCCCCATTGATTCATTTATTATCATTTGAAGCCCAAGATTTTTTTATTTCATATTAATGAAACTGTGTTCTTTACAGTGCAAATCCAATCAAATTGAAATCAAACCATATTTATTGAAGGACAGGGCGAATTATTGAAACCACAAACTGAACTAAACAATGAACACATCATAAGGAAAATCGGCTGGATTTGAGCAACCACTAAGCAACCACTAGGCAGCCTTGGTAACCACTTTGCCCCATCACAAATTAGCCAGCCATGGCGAATGGGCTTTATGCTCTATTTATTGGTAAATTGCCAAAGTTTGTACCTCACCTCTATTAATTTCCAAAGCCAGTCTAGCAAGAATGAAGAGGCAGCTGTATGTCCTGCCTTTTGATAAGGTGTGTCCTTGAGCTCGTAAATATTTGTCAAGCTCATTCGTGGTCGCGAGTCGCAACGACCAATGCCAGCATTGCCCACTTGGCGTATGAGTGTTACCGTCGCCTCGCGCTCATAAAATTTTGTCATAAATCCTTCACACTTTGCGGCTGCCTGAGCAGGCCCAGCAGGTGGGCAGTTGGGCAGGTAGGCAGGTAAGCAGGTGAGTGGTCAGAGTCAGAGTCAGAGGCAGAGAGATGGTAACGCCACAAATGAGCTGTCAGGGCTAACAGTCGTGTCTGTGTCAGATTTATGCATGCAAAACTTTTGCCACCATTGGAATAGGAGACAAGCAAATGCGCAGCCTGTGCGTCCTTCGGCTAGGCCCATCATCCGTTGTGCGTGTCAATAAATGAAGCGTGATTGATTACGTGGTAAAGTTTTGAGCGAATTCCATTCCATGTTTATGACAAGCCAGTCGAAGCGGCTGGAACAACAGCCTTGTTATGGCGCGGGCTCTGATCCAACTGCGAACTGGCAGACGAACTGCCAGGTGAGCGGTGATGCAGGGTTGCGACAAGGTGAGGAGGGGTGTTCTGTTAACGTTTATTGTTTGAATTTCGTGTATCTTTTTAGCTTTGGCTATTGTTGGGCAGAGCGGCCTTTCTACCTTCAGTGCTCTTCCCCTTTCCTTTCCCCTCCTCTGCTTGTGCTGCCGCTACTGGCCGTGCCTGTCAAAATATTTTGTCAGCCATTTTTATGCAAATGAAATAAATTTTGCATAAAAAGTCAAACATCAACAGAGATTTATGACTTGTTGAAACTTTGGCATAATTTCATAAATATTTAAACCTTTTCATGGGCCGCATTTCAGAAGCAGCAACATTTGTGCACGAGTGTAGCCAGGAAAAAGGATGATTATGATTATGTGCAAATATTTGCGCTTATTACGCAGTCTGACAGGACATCAAATTGTAATGCTATACACTGGCTAATACAAGCATTCAAAAAAGCGGTGTCTCCCTTAAACAATCCCTATAATCGAATACATCCGCCTAATTAATGGTCAACACAGGAAATCAGCTTACATTTTCAGGTACATGAGTTTATTAATCCACTCAAATTAACCCAGCCTCGTAGACTCTTCCTTTCAATTACTGGCCAGAGAGATTCAGTGTCACTTTACAATTGTGTGTTTACCATAATGAAATAAGAGATTCAAAGCACGTACATATTATATACATTAAATTTCAACAATGTAATCAGCAGGTCGCCTTTGACCTTTGGGATGACCATTGACATTAGGACGAGAGAAAATCACACACAACATATAGAATTGTTTTGAATAGTTTTAAAGCTCTTTTTACTATCTGTAAATAGAAAATTATCGATTAATTACCCTAAGGAAGAATTACATACATAAAGTGTATATTACTTAAATTGACTTCTCGGAACTCTTGCTTATATGTTTCAGGTTCTCATATGCTTCAGCTATTTAAGTAATTGTGTCTAGGGAACAACATTTGTTTGACCAAGTTTTCTCCCAACTATTAACCAATGAGGCCATATCGTTCGCTTGGCCTAATCGTTTGCATGTCTGTTTCACTCATTATCTCAATTAAAAATGCGTTTGCTATGGAAAAGTTATTTAAGTCAGTCGCTCAATGTCATAAATACTTTGGAAACTTGCGAGTATTTGGGCCAATTGTAGTTCATATTTGCACAAGCCCCCAGAACTGATTTAAATATTAAATAGCCCACATTTGTGCATTGCATGTCAGTGTGGAGCTGTAGGGACCTGCTCTGTAGTCACTTTCAATAATGAGCGTCTCGCTAATTGCGGATGAGTTGGCAGTTATGTGGTTACTGGTTGGTTGTTGGTGGTTAGGGGCGGTTGGTGGGTGGTTTACCAACGACATGCAATAACTCAATTGCAGGAGGGAGAACTGCGTTTTGGGCCAACTTATGTACGAGTATTTGCATAGCGTTCGCAGTTGCTGGTCCCCCAATTAGGACACGCCAAGGACATGCCACAACAGCTTGAAAAACAACTAAAGCTTTTGGGGCACGCATTCGTTGCTGCTGTTGTTGGGCCGATAAGCGCCACGAAAGTTGCCAGGATGCGACGCTTATCGGCCGCGTTTTATCGCTTTCAGCATTTGAAGTTAATTTATTTTGCCACTTTGATCCTGGCAGGCAGGCAAGGAACCTTGGCAAAAAACCAGCAGGCAAATAACTTTTCATATAAATTTCACATTTTGAGCGACAAGCAGCAGCAGAAGTCAACAATGGCAACCAAGAGCAAGAAATTTATCTGCTTAATAAATGGCACAACTTGTGATTCAAAACAAAGTATTTTCCAAAACTGTCAGGTTGCGAAAAACCTCAAGCACTCTGCAAAGGACGAGTTGCCTTCTATATCCACATATTTGTATATTTGTATATATGTTCATATTATTATGGCTTTGTGTTCGTAAGCGACAAAGCAATATCTGGCGAGTGTTTACAAATAAACAAATTCGCTGAATAGGCCACGGTTCGGTGATAATTCGGCGGCAGAAGGGACAGAATGTGATCAGAGCTTAGCGACATGACAAGTGCTTACACGATTGCCATTCAGTTCCAACCACGGACAACGACAAAGTTACACCATTTCCCCGGCCAGGAACTGAGGAAGCCCACATCGTTCACCATGCCAAAGACTTTCTTGTTGTTGATGATGTAGTTTCTTTTTTTGGATTTTGTGTTAGAGAAGCCGTCTGACATGAGGCGTTGAGATAAGTGTCCGGGTAACTACGACAACATGAATAATTTGAGAATGGCAACAGCTAAGAGAAGTATTTCTAAATACACTTATAAGCCATCAAATATTAAATTGAATTTAATAAGTAAACAGAATTATCAATTGATTGAGATTAAATGCTGTGAAGATGAAATTAAAAGCCAATTGCAGATTCGCGTACATAATTATAAGGATTCAAAGAAATGATAATAATTTACCTAATTTAATATTTATTTCTTATCTTTAGTTGAGTTATTAGAGACTCTCAGTTTGTAGTAGTATTACAAAAACATATTTATTATCTAATTCAAGTAAAGAATAACAAATTAAAGTTTAAAGCAAGAGTTGAATTCAACCAACAAAAACAAAATTATACTATACACATATTATATTAAAAGGTGGCAATTTTGTTTTCCTCAAGTTGCACTTAATAATATTTTATTTTTAATTTTTCAGAGCCAACTGTCGTTGCTTTCAGAAATGCTTCCTTCCTGCGCGTTTGTTTGCGCTGCTCAACTGCGTGTGTGCAAGTGTGTGTGTAAGTGCAAGTGCAAGTGTATGTGTAAGCGTGTGGGCGTGTGTGTGTGTGTGTGTGTGCTTGCGCCATTTGCCATTGGCAGCCATTGCTCTGCTTATGCTACAAATAAAAATACAAATACAAATAAACAGCACTCGCAGTCGTCGCCATTCGCTTTCTCCCTTATCCCATTCTCAATTCTGAGATTTTATAGCTTGCATTTGTTTCACGCTCACTCGACGTCAACGGCATTGACACAAATACAAACAAATACAAATGCCAACATTTGTGTTACACTTTTACACACACATACACACACACACACTCACTTATGCTCATACTATGTGCATTCAATTTACGATGCGCTGCAAATGAAATTTTGTTTGTTTCGTTTGTCGACATTTTGAACTTTCGCTTTGGCCCCTTTTCTATAATAATAGCTTCTATAGTTTCAGTCGTTTCTGTAGTTGGCTGCTGCAGTTGCAATCGGAGCTGCAATCTTATGCATTACTGTTATGACGCCCAAAATGGCGTTAATGCAATTTTATGGTGAAGACAGAAAATATTGCAAATTGTTTATGCCACAGATTGGTTCATTAATTTGCACTTGGTCCTTTAACAAATAACAACATTATTAACAGTATCCATGTATGTTATTTGTTTTGAAGAGAGAAAGTGTAACACTTGGAATAGTGACAAGTTAAATGTCTCTGAAGGACTCTATAATCATCTATCTTATGAACTCATGTGCAAGTTATATATGAAAAAAATATAATTTTACCCAGATACTCGGCTGGATTCTCTCTTATACTTTTTTTCACCATCTCGCACTCGCGTTAAATATTATCCTATCCTGTTAAATTTTACTTCTAGCGTTTCACTTCTCACTTTGCTTTGAAATATTATCGCCTCTCGTTTAGCTTTGCGTTTCAACCTAAGATTTAATAGGCATGTGTTTGCTAATGAAACAGAGTTTGCACTCAAACAAGTGCCAGAGTTTTAACAGCTCTTGACCAAATGCAAGTCATGAATAAATTTCAATAGCATGCATAAATTAGATGCCTCGAACGTTGAGATGTGTCTGAGCTTTTTATTTGTCATACTTTATGCGCTGGGGCTGTCACTTTATGCCATCTTTGGCGGCACCTTAACGGCCGCAGCGCTTTAATTTATTGCTGCACGTCTTCACATTGGCCCTGAGTGTCGTTAGCCATCATTTTTAGTGCCGACAAAATGCTGACGATGCCAGGCAACGGCATAATTGATGCCAATGCCAAACCTAAACTCAAACTCAAACCCATACCCATATCCTGGGCATGTCTACTCTGCACTTGATGTATGCCCCTCAGCGTTGTAATAGAGAACAGACCTGTTCCACATTGAGTCTCATAATGCTTCTCAGTCCCAGCGGAAGTATCCCATTGCCATTTCCATGGCCTCGTGCACGCATTAATCGCATAATTTACGGAAAGTGTTTGTCGCTGTTTAACCCGCTAACTGGCAAATGGCAAATTCAAATTCAAATTCAATTAAAGCTGTGTACCAGCTGCTTCCTGTTGTTGTTATTGCTGTTGTCGTTGTTGTTGTTGTTGTGGGTGGTTGTTCATGTCACTGTCAACCGCAAAGATGTTGATAAATTAAGTGCGCTGCAACGAAAGCCATTAGCAAATCCGAAGGCCTTTCCGGAACCTCCAAAGCTGTCATGGTAACTTTTATATTCCTACTTGCATATTTTCAGTTGCCTTGTCAGCGACACCTGCTGTGTCTGTATTGGTGGGTGAGTGTGTGTGTGTGTGTGTGTGTCTGCGTGAGAGTTATTTATTTTTTTGGCTTTGCCCGAAAATAAACTTACCCACTAAAAGCAAAAATAATTGCCTGCCTACTTTTCGAAGGGAAAGTCAGCACGTGAGGATCCAAAAACAAATGCAAAGGAAAAGCCACATGCTTGAAGCACTTCTAGGAATACGAGCGAGCGTAAACAATTCATATGTGGGTTGGCTGTATGTATGAGCTGGCATGTCCTTGATGTGTGCCAGGACATCAAAACAATAAAAATAATGACAATAATCATGAGAGCCAAACAGCAGTCGCAGCCAGCACAAATATTTGTTAACATTTCACGAAACAAAACTTTGAATTTTCCTCGCTAAACGCGCAATTTATTTATTTATGCTTTTCCTCGCCCACCCACACAAGAAAATCAAGAAAAACTTGATCAAATATGCAAATGGCGCATTTTGCGAGGGGAGTCAGTGACAGAAATTAAGCATCATAAAAACAACACACAGCCAAACAAAAAATAAATAAAAAAAATACAGGCACGAGGAAAAATTAAATAAAAGTTGACATGCGACAAGCATCGCTTGCACCCGCGCGCCATCTAGCGGCCATTTGTTGCAACAAAGGTGCCTGTGCGTGTGCGTGCCGAATTCCCTAAAATACATTTCAACCCGGAGTTTCCCCAGCCCCAAGACACTCGGTCGGAGCCCCGAAATTGATCAAAGGAATGCGTGTGGAACGTTGCTGGTTCCTTCAGCTATGCTGCATACTCTCAGCTTTCTTGTGGTTTCCCTGTGGCCGCTCGAGTCGGCCGAGACAGGCAATGCGGCCACAAGGAGCAGCTTAAAGCCGACTTTAAAACTCAACCATCCAGTTCAATATCCCAAATCCCAGAGCTATGCAGAGACTGCTTCCTACTCGAATAATCAATGGCACACAAATAATTTCCGCCCCAGTTCAGTTTCAAATCACAACAAACACGTAGCAAACTCCAAAGGAAATGGTTCAGAAGAAGCCTAAACGAGTTGTTGTTGTTCTGGCTGTTGTTGTGTTTGTTTTTTGTGGTCCTGCGGCTATTTTTATTGCAAATTTTGGACGCTGCATGTGGACAGGCATTTTATAAAGGAAAAGTTGTTGCTGCTCCAGCCAGGAATTCAATTATGGGCAGCAATATTTTTAGAACATTTGGGCGCCTGCCTTGGCACACTTACAATATTTTAGCTGTCAAAGTCATGCAAATAAATATATAAAATTTAAAAGCGAGCAACTGACACATGGACAAGGACGAGCTGAAATAGGTCGTAGGACAATACTCAGTTTGATTGTATATGTGTGTGTGTGTACGTGTGTACGTGTGTACGTGTGTACGTGTGTACGTGTGTGCGGCTGCATTAAGAATTAAAATCTGATGCCATGTAATGGACGCACTCAAATGAACAACAATTGCTATTAAATCAAAAGCCGTTTCAGCTTTTTATGCCCACAGCGCATAAAATGCTGTGGCGGAATATCAATAAATAACACTTTATGTTCGGGCTTTTTTCACACAAAAAGAAAATAAAATATATAAAAAAATGTAGACAAAAAAAAAAAGATAAAAAAAAAACTGTGAAAATTGCTTAATAAGCAACGCAGCTGTCAAAATGTCCACCAAGTGTCGGCTGTCGACAGAATCGCGGCTATCAAAAGTAATGGCCCCATGCAGCGCTATCAATTTCTAGTTGAGTGATCTAAGCTGAACTGGCAAATGCTATAAACAATAAAAATGACCGAAATATAAAGCGCAGCTGTAGCAGCTTCACTTAAAATGACCAAAAATCAAGGTGAAACAAATTTATTTCTGCTGCTGGCAGGCAGCAAATTAATTTCAAGCTGCCCGCGCCTCCGGCTCAGACACAGACTTTGCCCGGATCTTGATGGCTCTGGACTTTTGTATTATCGCCAACGCAATTTGCGCCTCATGGAAATTGAATGGCAGTAGCTACGCAACGCACACTCGCCGGCTCGGCTCGTTTATGTGTCCGCAAATTGCAGCTGCTGCCTGGGGTTTCTGGGTTTTGACAATAATCAAAACACAAACATCAGCAGCAATAACAACAGCAAAAGCAACAAGGACAACAACGACAACGACAACGACGACGACGACGGCAACAAAAGCTCTTAGTGGGAACAGGGGATGTACTGAAAACTGTAGCCGAAACTGAAGCTATGTCAGCTTGATGACCCCTTCCCTGGGTCTCATACTAATTGCTTTCAATTTAATGAAAATTTTAATAGAAAAGCGCTTTGGCTGCCAAAAATTGTTGTCGTTGTCGCACGCTCGAGCTTCTACATGCCTCTCGGCTTGCCAGCTCTCCCTGCCCTGTCCTGCCATGGCCGCAAGTTGAGCCCTAAGCTGTTGTCGCTGCCATTGCCGTGGCGTGCATAAAATGTATAAAAGACGCAACCACACACATACACACACACACACACACACACACACACACACTTGCATAGCAGAAAGAAAATCAACAACAATTGCGCCAAAACAATTTGCACTTAATATTGTGCATGGAATTTATTTGGCACAAACACACAGATACACACACACACATTTATATACAAGACTCATTTACAAAACTTGATAATCAAAAAGTTTACATTTTCGGGCATGTGCAACTGCATTTCATTTAAGTTTCGTATTTGCATTTTGTGCACAAAGTTTTTGGTCCTGCCAAATGCCTTAAAGCAGGCAACAGTCAACAGACAGCAGACAACAATGCCAGCAAGGACTTCCATGCGGGGCTTACATAGCCTGAGTGTCGCAGAGTTTGTCAGTGTCTACTTTTAGGCGCTTAAACGTGAGTGAAAACTCCGCTTTCGCAGATCTCTGCAGGTACTTACTTAAGCGAGCTGCCAAAGCGTTTTCAAACTGCTTTCAGATTGATTTCTATGGCGCACTTCCTGCCAGACAAGAATTTCCAACTTCAGCGAAAAAGTTTACCACACTTCCAGAACACGTGCGTTTCTTCTTATACCCTGTAACATGTATAGGTATAGGGAGGTAACAGATCTGTGTATACACGTAACTTCGACCCATTGAAAAAATATTAAATTATATTATTTTATATATTTGTAAAGGATGGCATAGATTTCAAACCTACTGGGTACAAAGTAGCTCATAGTCGAATAAACTCTGTTTTCTTTCCTGTCCTAACAGAGTAGAGTGTGTCCTTGGTCCATTCTCAAATGGCGTTGCCTGCTCGCAGGTGACAGCTTTAGCACCTTTGAAACCAAGTCAATCAATTGTACGTAAAACCCATCATTTACGCGCTGAGTTCTAGGAAGTGGGCAACAAATGAGCACAAATCTCACTGACCACTCAGCTAATGAAGATAAAAAGTACAACAAAAACAACTTTGATACACCTCTGATCATTGTGATTTGTTATTGTTGCTATTGCTTTTTATCTATATTATATATATATATATAGAGGAATATTCGGGCACTGGGTGACGCCAAATTGTCAGCCATAATTCTTTGGCACGGCTCATTCGCGCTTCGATGAAGCCAATAAACAATGACGAATCACTTATAAAGTGTTGCCATATTTCTGGAATCCCGTAAATATTGACTTTGGCCGACAGTTCGCGCAGTGGCAAGCGTGAAAATTGAAATTGATGTTGTTGTAGCTTTTGACTTGTCGCCGCTAAATGGGCGACGCCCCAACAACAGGCAGTGCACACCTCCTAATACCCCTACACCCGCTCTCTATACCGCCCCTCATTGTGGTTGTTTATTTACGAACATTAACAAAATAAATGACATGCAAATAACAAAAAATGTAAAGAAGCCAAAGCAAAAAAGTTTAAATAGACAAATTATTGTGCTGCCAGCAAAGTAGAGGCTCCGACCTGCAGGGGGGGGGGGCTACGAAAACTGGGTTGCTGATGGCATTGGGATTGGAATTGGGATTGTGATTGAGATGGGGCGTTTTTGAATTGGCAAACTCTAAACGCAATTCATTCTCAATTTTAGTCGCGCCGCCAAGAAATTGGTTGTCGGAGGTATTTTTAATTTTGCACCCAAATGAGTCGAGATTCTTGTTTAATTTTGTGTTGATTGCTTTTTCCCAATTCTCTTTCACTTCGTCACAGAGTCAGAAAGTCAGTTAGTCCGTTAGTCCGTTAGTCGGGCACTCAAGCGATCTGCTTCATTTCTTATTGGCTGTCGGTCACGTAATTAACGACAAGTTTATTAATCGGCATTCAGCGATTCTGTGATGCTGCGACCTGACTAATTAACTCAAATTGGCCGCACAATTCAAAATGTTATTAAATGAGTTTTTACAAATTTTCATTCTCTTAGTTTTGGCCTGGTTGACGTCAAAGCACGTGCAAATGAGCCAATGCCAACCCTTTCCCTCTCCTTTTCCCTCACCCTTTCCCTTTACATCCGCACCACCTGCTCCACAGCATCGACACACAAAGCAAGAATGCGGCAAGTGTTTGCTGGGCGGAGTGGAGTGGAGTGGAGTGGCTGAGCGGTTGAATGGTGGAATGGCTGCTGTTGCATGGCTTGGGGCGGGTTCGCTTTCAATGTTGCCGTTGCCGTTGCCGTTTGGCATTTGGCTTTGTGGTAAAAGTGTTGAAGGCCTGCCGCTGCCGTTGACAGCATCGTTCTGGGTGGCCCAAGCATTTTCAAAATTTCATAATAATTATAATTTTGTGTGTATATTTGCATGTTTAGCAGAACTGAGACTTTGCTTGTGGGCTGGTGACTGTGTGGGGGAGGGAGGGGGAATCGGGTTGGAATTGCTGCTGCGGCATTTGGTCGATGGCGTCTTACATGGCAAAAGTTGCGACAGGCAACGCCAGCAAAAAGTTGAGCTGGTTTTATGAAATACATATTTGTGGCAGGATGCGTGGCAGGTAGCGTTTACCCCTGAACGTCCCTCCGCCACACCCGCCGTTCCCTGATTTTCTCTAACCCATGCCTGATCATTTTCACTTTGCTGCTGGCTGCGATTCTTTCGTAACATCATTAACCTGCATGTTCAACAATTTTAATGAAAATTAAAACAATTTCTGTACGTGCGGTGCGCACTTTCTGCTTGACAAGCTCAATAATTGTATAACGAACACTTATACACTCACACACACACACACAAACACTAACGTTTTGTGTTTTATTTATGTTTAGGTATTTACGCAAGGCAGCTGATATAATTAAAATAACAATAACCCCGCCCTCCACTCGGATATAGAGCATCACAAGGATACACAGTTCATATTCATGTGCTCTTAATCACCAAAATCCTTTTCTCCTCAATGCACGCATGTGTGGGTTGTGTGTGTTGCTTTGACCTAATGCAAGCACGAATTAGCAGGATTATATGCAATACGCATTCACAATAATTTATCAGTATTAGCTTGCCAACATTAAAACTACAAACCAAGATAAGCGCCAGGTAACCTGTATAAATGATGCTACATTAATACTTACATTCGTATGAAAACATACTGGAAAATACATATGTACCTGTAAATAATACCATCAGCAAAACTTGCTACTAAATCTGTTGCAAAACTTTTGCAACACATTTGAACTTGAGCAGGCAAGCGTGTGCGAAAGATAAAAATTAATCAGACTGTTGTATGTTGCACGAACTGTGCACTTTGGATAGGGATAACAGTTTTGAACTTTAAATTAATTTATTGTTGCAACAGAAAGCCTCTAAGCGACATTCATTTACTTTTAATTTAAAAGTAATGGAATTATCCATATCACTGTTGCAACATATAAATTGGTTCAGTTTTAGAAAGGTTTTGGAGTTTCTACGAGCAGGAAATATTCCCATTGTAATACTTCCTAGATTCCTAGAAAAATATTCAACTACAATTGAAATTTTGATTTATCAAATTAATATTATCGCAATAAAATGCTTCACTGTTGAAATTTTTGCAATTTTGGCACTATTTTTTAATGAAACATTAACAGTTTTGATAAGTATAAAAATAACTTGAAAAAATAATTAATTTCTTCTCCATTTGAAATCCCTTCAAGTACTTAAGACACTTGCATTGCTTTCACAGATTCACCTCAAGAATCCCTCTGTATTCCATAGTTTGTTTATCCAACTCGTGTAAGCTTTTCTATGGGTTTACTGTGACCAAGTGTAGATTTTCAACTTTTAACTTTGCCACTGCAATTGACATTTTGTCAAAGAACAGTACAATGAGTTTTTGCTGGAACATGTGTAAGTATGGGTACTATTGTATCGCTTATATGTACACATCTTCAGAGAGCGGTTTTTTATGCAGCACAATAAATTGTGAAGTAAGCAAGCGTAAAACACACCCAACTACAACCAGGACAACAACAAGGACAACAATATTGTAGGCAATGCCAAGGCGACTATCAGTTGCAGACAGTCGTAAAAGGAAGGTTTACAATGCCACATCTGCTGAAATATATACTGTATACTGTATACTGAATACTATACTATACTATATATGTTTGTATGGGTAAGTAGAGTATATTCTATAGCAATGGCAAATCCTCAGCCGCACATTCGGCATTGCTTTATGTGGGCAGCTGCGATAGAAAAATTTGTTCGCTTTGTTTCGTTTTGCACATATAATACATATACTTATATATATGTAGTATACGAGTAGTATAACCCGCACACAGTTTATTTTTGTGTAGCTCAAACATTGTCGCAGTACTTTTCATTCAATTTTCAACATCTTTACGATTTGTTAGTTGCTAGTACTCCCCCTTTGCCCATAAACGAGTATTCTGGCCGTGTTTTATGTCACGTATTTGATCAGAAAATTAAGGATCAAAAAGGCATTTGTGTAAGCATCTGAAAATGTTGTGATTTATTGCGCTAAAGCGTTTGCAAGTAACTCTTGGTCGCTGGATTCGCTGCCAGGCAAAGTCCTGACAGGACATAGCACAGGAGCTTGCTGTATGTGTGTGTGTGTATGTGAGAATGTGTATGTGTGTGTGTGTGTGTGGGTCTGCCTGTCCTTATGATGTACGACTCTAAGCAGCTGCTGGCTTGCCGCCTGTTTAGTTTAAAGCTGGGACGTGTACAATTTAATTTAATCTTTGGATTTTCTTTTGTGCTCCACCGAGCTGAGCTTTTCTCTACTTGGGCAACACATAAATTTAGCACATGGCACACACACACACAGACGCACACAAAAAGGACAACAATACAAATAACTAAGCATACATTATACACACACACATAATACATTTTTAATTTAATTTTATTTATCCAAGTCCCGAATTCCAAAGTACGTATATACGAATATAAAATAAAAGATTAATGCAGCAAATAATCTTATGTTTTGCGAACAAATAACTTGATGTTGATGTTTTCTTTTATTGTTAGTTTTACAATGAAATAATTAATTACTCACTCTCTCCGACAGCGTCTCTGACAGCCAATTACATTTGCAAATGCCAAATTATTTAAGTCGACTTACCTGCAAGGATAAAATGAAATGGATTAGGCATTTGCATTTATGAAAATGTCACGTCAATTGACCAAACTAAATGAAAATGTCACGGCAATTGGCCAAAGCGATGAAAGGTAAACGTTTGTCAAAATATTAATTAGAAAATTAATTTTACAAATCACACGTGTGCATGATCGAAGACTTACGCTTCCAACGATGAAAAGTCAATTTAATTTGCTGAAAGCTATTGCTTTCCATGGCACGTGCAACATTTTGAAATGAGACACATTGATACAATTGCCACAACTATAACAGCAACAGCGGCAACTGATGGATAAATTTAATAAATTTTTCACATGTCAGGGATATACTACAATATGTAATATTAAACTAGCTGCATGCCTGGCTCATTAAATCCGTCTGTCAACGCACATACGCCATGTGGGCCTGTCAGCCAGATCTCAATGAAACTGATAGCACACTGCGGCGGCTAGGTATAATACTGTTAAATATGGTATTTCGATCTCGTTAATGAATTTTGTAAAATTAAATTGCAACATCAGTGCAATAATTGCTGTTTATGCTAATTAAAAATCAATACACTGAGAACAATATTCATTCTAAAATGACTGAAATCAGGACCATTTGTTGACAATGAGTGCGCTTACACAACTTTGTTTGCAACATCATTTTTTTTCCAGTGTACCAAACTCATTTCGCTTTAATACTCTGTTTCCAAGAGGAAATACGAGAGTATACTAAGTGTGTGCGATGTATAACAATAATAATAATAATTTTAGTTGGTATGCACTGTGTATTTAGCAGTCGGTAGCTTCGGTCTGCAATGGTTGTTTCTGTTTGATAATTTAATTGTTTCACAATGCGCACTCTCAATAAAACTTTTAATTTTCAATAACATTTTGTAGTTTGAGGTAAACTATATGCATATTCACAAATAAATTTATTGAACTGTTGTTCGTTTATTTTAACCGCTAAAATATTTTATTGCTGTTTATTTGGGCTGGATAATTTGCCAAATAAAGTCAAAGCAAGCAAAAATATAATACTTTTAGTATAAATGCATTAAAAATGGGCTAGCATGTTTTAATCAGATTGTATTAGATTGGGTTTTTATCAAGCATCTCGATTTAGCATCACCTTCAACATATAACTGTCTATGCCTATGTCTGCTTGTGTAGGTTTATTTTAGAACTGAGTATATGATTTTCAGTAGAGCACGAAAAATTCGCAATTTGTTCACAAACATGTTTCTAGTCTAGCCAACAATGCGAGTTTTAATGTAAGAGCAAAATGATGTTATGCTATTATGTTTTGCTATAATTTCAGTTTAGATTGCACATTATGCATATTACGAGTTGTGACCACATTTCAGCAAAATGTGGCCTTCTCACTGCGTTCAGTATTAATATGTATACACAAAACAAATACGTGGCGTATACTTAATCTGCGGAATGGCCACGGTCCTGCCCAGGCTCACAGTATCGCTGGCGGTTATTTTTGCTCTTTATGTCAAATGAAGCGTGCAAATGCCACAAACGCCCTCAAACAGGGCGCACATTAAATGCGCAGCCCAAAACATGCGCTGCAGGCGCTTGCCAAGGATCAGGACCAGAACAGGGCAGGGTAGGGCAGACAGGACCAGGACTGTCGCATATAGTCGAGTGGTGTGTGTGTGAACATTTTCCCTTTAGTTTGGTTTAGATTGAGGTAAGGGCGAAGCGACAGGAGCGGTGCAGAAAACAAACGTTTTGTTGATAAAGTCATCAGCAGCCAAGGATATCGATGAACGAAATGAAAAAGGACAATAAAAACATAATTTTAGCAGACACAAATCGCTGGCAAGCTTAAGAATAAAATTTTGCAGTGAGCTCATTTGGTTTTTATATCAACCGGGGTCTTTTATGGGCCAACAGAGCCATTTCCGAGTCATTTGCCAGCATCTAAATGTAAAATTAATTTAGGTCCTTTTGTGTGTGTTATTTCGATGTGAAAATTTCGATGGACCAGCTGCCTGCTGACTCTTCAGCCAGTGATTGCGATTGTGGTTAATTAATTAGACGCACGTGACATCACTTTCAACGTTTATGGATTTTAATTTAAATTTTATTTGCGCGCAATTGAAATGCTGTTCATGCTCCACAAAATGCGGGTAAAATGCGGGGCAAAAGTTTATGACCGGCAAAAACCAAATAAAACAATAAATCAAATTGGTACACAGTGTTTAATAGCAAGGCAATGTGCCGGAACTATTTTTTATTTCAAATGCATGAATTACGCATAATAAATGCCTGCACAAGCCCACATGCAGTTGAACAATGCCGCAGTCAGGAAAAAGGACATGTGTCCTGCTGGTTTGTTGCTGGTCCTGCTTAACCGCTTTATGTGCATGTTTAGCATGCACCGTGGGGGTCGCTCACTTCAGTGGCAACTCGTAATTGAATTAGTTGCAATAAAGCACAAAATTAATTTCCGCACTGCGGGCCGATGAAAAGTATGCTACGTCCAAGTGCTGAAATCACAAAATGATTTATGCCGAGTGAAAAACAATGAGTTCACTATAGTCGGTTGCTGCTGTTGTTTATGGGCTTGAAAGAGACCTCGAATTGACCGTTTAACAATTTAGACAGAACGTGCGACATTTGGGTTATCTGCGGCTGCTGTATTTTCTTTTTTCCAGTACATAAAACCCGGCCTAGTGTCCGTCAGAGGGTCCACTGAAATGGCAATCAGTTGGCGTTGAAAGTGAAAGAGATAATAAAATGAAAGCATAAAGAATGCAGCATAAAAGGATAACAGCATAAGCACATGATATACGTTTTTATCTAGAATGAAGTTATGCCTGCAAATATGACTAGGAAAACGAGAGCGTTGGCAACTAGTCGAACGGTCGGACAGTCCGATGGTCGGACAGCCGGACAGCCAGTCAGGCAAACAAACAAACCGCTCCCAGATAAAACCGATTGCCTGGCGATTCGAGCTGGAAATAAGCCCACACAAATGCGCTGTCGTCTTGTGGTCTGGACTAGACCAAAACAATGCTGGGTATGGACAGGACACCACGCAATATACGTACATGTCTACAGATACGGATTCAGCTGGTAAACTCGAAGGCGACGCACACAAATTCAATTTTCTTGCCCTAGTGCCTGCCTTTCCCTCTCGCACTGCAAGCGCATGTGGCACAGCTTTTGTCTAAGTGGGATCTGAGAGGATGTCAACTTGTGTGTGTGTGTCTGTGTGTGTGTTCTGGAAAGTCTGTGTGCATTATGTGGCAGCGTATTTATGCCAAAAAGCTTTGGCATGCCTCGCATATGCTCAATAGCATCTTTATGCCAAAGCCAACGCCAACGCTTCCCAGTCGGAGTACGCATATTTGCAAAGTTCCATAGCATCCTCTCAGTCAAAGCAAGAGATGGTAAGGAGCAGCAGGAGATGGTAAGAGGGACATGACAAATCCGGCGCAAGGAATCAGCACATCCACATTGGCATCTCGATAACTCGACTCTGCGGTGGAATTTTTGAAAAGTTTGAAGATTGCATGAAAAATGCCTTCACCCGCAGTTGGATTCACTGCATAACGAACTGAATCTCATGTGTTGATGTGCTGCTGAGTATATTTCTGCCAGTTTCATGGCCGGAGGCACTCAAATGTATTGCCAACAGTAGCCATAATGTTTTCTATTGCCTTGGCCAAATAGCCAAAGCCCCAGCGGGCAGCCATTTGCCATATTTCTTAAGCCTTTTGCTTTTGTAAGTGTCTGATTGACATATCAGCACCAGGGTTGATCAGACTCAGAAACACTCAGTCAGCCAGTCATTTAGTCATTCAGACATTCAGTCATTCAGTCGCCGATAGCGATAGCTTCAAGCCAAAGGCGGTAACACACTTTAAAATCCACCAGGCAGCAGTTAAAACTTTGGGCCAAAGGGGTCGTCTTTAAGCTCCCCATACAAATCCCACATGCCCCAAAGTGCTATTACTGAAATTGAAGACATCTATAAGTTTTCTACCAGCTCTCATTTCTATTTTTATTCTTTTTTTCACTTTTTTTCTTCTTCAGTCGTTCATATGTGCGTGCTGTTGTCGCTGCCACTCGCTCTCTGCAACGCTTTTATGGTAATGAGCTCACATTACAAGCAGCAGGAGTAGGGGAGGAGGAATGGAGACGAGGACGGCAGTTGAGGCAGCTGAGGCAGCAACAACAGCGCCAAAAATGGAAAAAAAAAGCGAAGAAACATTTTGATATGACGCCTTTTTGATAGACGCAAAAGTGTCAAAGAGAGTCGTTTAATATGTTCAAAAATATTCTGTGTTTTTTTTGTTAGTATTAAAAGCAGTTAAATATTGTGCATATAAGGAAGGAACAAAACTTTAAAGTTGAAAAATTGTGACTGAGGCTATAAAAGATATAAATCGTATAATATATAATTATCGAGCGGAACTGATTGTGCAGTGTATTATTATGTATTATGTATTGTGTGTATGCATTATTGTAAATAAAATATAATGAAATTTCTTAAAATATTTTATATTGTCGATATTGTATATATTTTTAATAAAAACAGAACCATATGAATTTGACAATTTAGACTTTCAATAATTTAATGAGTGCACCTCGCAAACTCAGGCCTGCTGGAAAAGTTTCTCACGCACGCTGCTTTCAGCCATATCGCATCACAGAAAATGAATCGCACACCCAGCCAAGGAATCAGCCTTATTAAAGGCGGTGCAGCGTGCAAAATGTTTATTTCCGTAATTTAACTTGAGCATCCTGAATTTTTTTGTTCATAACTCGTTGTTAAATTGTTAAATTGTTAAATGGGAAGATGAGGCGACTGAAAAGACATCTCCAGCTCCAATGCGCCTTGCACACTTGCTGACTTTGCCTTTGAAAAACAACATCTAGATGTGTTTACGTGTAGTCTGAGTACTGTCCTCGCCTGGCAGTTTAAGGGCGGGTAGACACGCCCACACACACCTGCCTGCCTGGTTGTCAAGTGGCATTAGGTGCTCACATTCTTCTAGTTTCGTTTCGTCCTGTGTATTTCATTTGCGCCTCTTCACGGGCATCCTTTGCTGTTTTTTATGTTTTTGTTTCGCTTCGCCTGACAAAAAATTTAAATCTTGATGCTGTGCTCATTTCGGCTTGGCATTGTTTTTATTATTGTTGGCACTTACATGTTTTTATTTGTGCGCCGCGCACAACTTGATCCTCGCGGCAAGGACCTTGAACTCGAAGCGGCGCTAACGAGTTACAACAGCAACAAAGCACAGCCATAAAGGCGTGTGGGCTGCAAATATTTCATATTTATTTTACGTACTTTGTGAGTGCCCATAAAAATGAGTACGGGTGTGAGTGTGAGTGTATATCGCGTGTGTGTGTGTGAGTATTACATTACGCGTGATTTACTTTGCAAGTTTTAATTGAATTTCGGACAACTTTAAATGCATTTACTGCCAAATTGGACGGCATTCAATAGTCCTGCTTAATGGACTCAATGACTGTTGAACGCCAGTTCGCCGTGTCCGAAGTTTCAATTGAAAATTCAAATTTTAAATGTTCATTAGTTATTTGATTGTGTTTTATGCTTTATGCAAAGCAGCACAGCATGGCCTAAAATACACACAAAAACACAAACACGCACGAGTGGGCAGCAATGGCAATAAGCTATATAGAACGCGTAATGATCAGATATATATTATATCTATGACCATTATGTGAATTCGCTCGATGATTTCAAATTTTAAAATGTAAAAACAAAATCAGTGTCAATCAGAGCGCAAACAAAGCTGTATCTACTATACATATGTATATAATTGTGTGTATAAGTATATGCATCTTCATAAGTATTTGGCTCAGTGAACTAGACGCGGAAAATAGAAAATAGAATCCAAGGCGCATTTGTCTGTAAAGTGATGTCAGACAACAAAAGAAATACATTGTACAATCCAAAGGAAGAACTAGGAGCAAAAGGAGACAGTTTCAGTTTCTGTTTCTGTTTCTGTTTCTGTTGTGCTCTCGTTTGTTCTGCTTTGGCAAAATGGCTTCAATAAAAATACAAAGTAAACCAAATGCAAAGATATAGAGAACAAAATACAGTCACAGTCACAGTCTTTTGGCCAAAGTGGCCAGAGTCAGGCCAAAATAAAAGAAAAAGAATATTTTATTCGTATCCAAGTATAGGCATGTATCTACTACATGGGGTAATTCTTAGTTAACGAGCAAGCAAAACGTATTCACGCTTTGCTTAATCCCCAGGGACTTCAGGGAATGCTGTTTCCCATCCTTGTTGTCCTGTACAATGTGTGCTATGTTTTCTGTGTGTGCTTAGGACAACGCAATGCGGCCAAAACGTCTCTCTATGGCCATACAATTTAAGCCCTAATTGTGGGCAATTACTTTTTGCTCGGCTAATAAAAACGTTAGAGATATTTGCGTATTTTAACTAATGATTTTCTGCTTAAGCGCAAAGCTCAACACCAGCGCCGCAAGCCCACAAAATGCCGCAACTTTGCCGCCTAAATAAACAAAGCTATAGTTTTACTACCTTTGTATTTAATATGTATGTGTGTGTGTGTGTGTGTGTGTCTGTGTGTAAAGGTAAGCCCCAAGTTGTACTGTTGTTTCTATTTTCATGTCTGTCAAAGGTTTTAATGACTTTGCACAGCCTGTGCACACACAAAACACACACATTTGTGTATATTACAATACGCTTCTGTATCTGCCTTGTCGATTCGTACATACACACACACACACACACACAC